>OW285241.1:20355847-20955847 GCA_935421215.2 Melolontha melolontha
ATCATTCAAACGCGGCGAAATATCCCGAAGAACAACGCTTCATATATATATGTACACAGTGTTAGTAAAAAGTATGGAATCCCTTAAGTATCTCTGCAACGATTTATTCATTTTATTTAATTTAAATAGAATTGGGTATACCTTTGTAAAAAGATTCAAGGATTCTAAAAATAATATCGGATTTGCTATCACACCCAGTTATACTAGAAATAGACATCCAATTTGTTATTTTTACATTTTTGAATGCGGCGTTAAATTTTGGATACAGTAAACATTCACATTGTTGTTAAGATCAAAAACATTAACTGCCTGGAAATTTGTTTTCATTAGTAACATCATAAGCTGGTAATATAGCTAATTTCCGCCGCCGGTTATAAAAGAAGCAAAGGGCGAATCACTGTGGTACTTTGTAACAATGTTTCTGGAGAGTGCAGTCTTCCGGTAATAATTACTGGCATGTCATGACAGCCACTTTCATTAAAAAATATCAATAACAAAGCTTTACCAGTGTTTTATAGAAATCAAAGTATGCTTGGATGTCATCCGAATTATTTGATGAGTGGTTTTATAAATAATTTTTATAATATCCGAACTAATGTTATATAAGTGATGTAGTCATGGTGAGAAAGACATATTAATAAATACATTCTACATTTAATTCAAATAATAATAATTCATGATCTAACACAGCCATGAGTTATTATTACACCATGACTACATCACTTATATAACTTTGACATTAATATACTGTCACTTATAATTATTTGATAAAGGCAATATTTACCGAAACATGTAAGAGATTATTTTGAATATATACATATTAAAGTAAAATAGACCTTAAATCGCCGAATATCTAAATCTACTATAGTATATAAGGGTCAAAAAATAATTATCTATATATATATATATATATATATATATATATATATTTAGTGTTTATAAGAATTTTATTTTTCTTATTTATTTTATTGGCCGTGTCTTAATATTAAAAATAATAGATTTTTTATTGGTTTTAGCGACCTTTTATTGAATTTTGATGTTTTTACGACGTTTCGACTTTTATTAATTCAGTCTTTTTCAAGTAACTGGAAACAAGAAATATTACAATGAAAACCTGAGAACTGTGTTGGTTTCGTGTGATAGACATAACAATTAAATTAACAATTTTAAATTTAAAATTAGATTAACAAATGAATTACAAATTAAGTTAACATTTAACGTTGAAAATTAAATTAAAATTAAATTAAAAATAGCTTAAATGAATAGGTAGGGAAACATTAAAGTGATTAACATCTGTATGAATAAATTGGAAATTTTAATTACACTACAAATATAGTAAAGAGAACAAAGAGAACAAACAAAACAATAACGGTGAGTTTATTTGTCATTTCTTTGTTCTCTTTACTATATTTGTAGTGTAATTCAAATTTCCAATTTATTCATACAGATGTTAATCACTTTAATGTTTCCCTACCTATTCATTTAAGTTATTTTTAATTTAATTTTAATTTAATTTTCAACGTTAAATGTTAACTTAATTTGTAATTCATTTGTTAATCTAATTTTAAATTTAAAATTGTTAATTTAATTGTTATGTTTATCACACGAAACCAACACAGTTCTCATGTTTTCATTGTAATATTTCTTGTTTCCAGTTACTTGAAAAAGTCTGAATTAATAAAAGTCGAAACGTCTTAAAAACATCAAAATTCAATAAAAGGTCGCTAAAACCAATAAAAAATCTATTATTTTTAATATATATATATATATATATATATATATATATATATATACATACAATTTCTTACTAATTTAAAAATATTTAAAATATTTAATATAATGATATATTAAATGCTAAGAAATTGTCTCTATATTATTAAATAGCTAAGGATGAAAAATGAGCAATTTCCAACTGACAGAATATTAATATCTGTTCCTTATAAGGCGTTTCCAATAAACTTGAAACGTAGGTCAGTGGTTAGAGCAATGGTCCGGCAAACCGTGGACGTGGGTTGAAGTCCCACCTAGGACGAAATTTTTTCGAATAAAAATTTCGAATAATTAGCGTCGTAATTGTAGACCGCAATGTTTACATTCACACTACTTCGCGAAATAACATACTAATTTAAACATATTTAAAATATTTAATATAAAGCCGAAAATTCCAAGAATTTATCAAATGTATATATGTATAAAATAATTGTAAAATTTAATTTTACCGGTTCCGTGGGCTTCTAGGAAAGTTACGTCAGCAGGATTTATACCAATATCGTTGTAAAATTCTTTCATTAGGGCCGTTTGACCTGTGAATGAAGGACACGTCACTCCCTCTTCTTTAAATCCGTCAATATTAGTTTTAGCATATAGTACCTGCACAAAAGTCAAAAGAATATACAAAATTGCGATCCAGTTTAAGAATTACCTCGGCATAATTTCTTTTAGCATCCTTCGCTTTCTCCAATAACATAGCAACAATAGCTTCAGATCTAACGTATCCATCTGCAGCCTCATCGAAAGCCTTGCATTTACCTTCCGGGCTTAAGGTCCCTAATCTAAATGTATGTTAAATATGTTAAATACAGGAATATTTTTTCTTGTGTACCTTTAAATGTATTGGTACAATACATAATAAATATTTACCAACACTACATCAACTATGAGTTATAATATGCGTAATGCGTGCTTAACGTATTGATGTACTCAAATTTGCTGCCATCTGGCATCGTGTTAATGGACTTACACCTATGTACGTATTTTCTTCCCTTCTGTACCGGTATAACTGGACGAGAGAAAATCGCTATTTTCGGCATAGTCTCTTTTGTCCGTCAGATGTCACCACATTATCTGGTGCCACTTGATAGGAGAAAATTTGCTATACCCATAGGCGTTCCATCAAACTTTACTTCACTAGCCAAACTGACGAAGTCTATTGTGTGACAGAAACACGGCTCTTTAGCAGAAGTAAATGTTTGGAAAATACAAGGTGTATGCCCATGTTTACTGATACAAATTGTACTGATGTAATTGTAATGCCAGTACTGATGTAATTGTAATGCCAGTACTGCTAGTACTTCTAGGACTGCTAGTACAGTACTGCTAGTACTGCTAGTACAGTACTGCCAGTACTGTAATGCCAGTACTGATGTAATTATAATGCCAGTAGGCTGTTAGTCTTTTGCTATCTAGTAACAATGGAAATGGCGATTGCCACGGGTCCAGGACACGTACTATAATTTAACAAAATTATAAAAATATCGCCGCGTACCCTTGATATATGGTTTCATAATGTGACGCAACTTGGTAACTGGAACTGTGGATTGTATTTGTGCTAAACTTTTTAAACGGTTATTGATCTAATATGTGAAGCTTAATATTACAAGCTTTCAGTATTAAGAATAAATCACAACTAAATTGATTTTGCAAGGGCAGGCCCTATTTTATAATTTCATGTAGTATACTTTAAACATTATTTTCGCTCCATCGTAGTATAAATCGCCAAATTCGCCAATAAACTTTTTCACTTAGTGTGCATTTAAAGGTTTTCTGGGATTTCGCACGTGCGACAGACTTTATTATTAAATTAAAACCTTTTAACTAATATAGCAGAGAGTCTAACATACGTACACCTCGATAACTCAATATCAACCACGACCGTGGGAAGCGCGTTGCTGATCCCCTGTCACTACGGTTCATCGACTGTCCACCAATCTTGCTTTAGCGTTATCGTTAGTGTTATCATTAGGGTTATCGTTAGCGCAATCGTTAGCGTTATCGTTAGCGTTATCGTTAGCGTTATCGTTAGCGTTAACGTTACGTGAAAACTGTTGAGATATTAAAGCGGAGTTACCTCGGTGAATGTAGCGCCTATGGCATGCACAGCTTGTTGACAGCCTTACTAATGAGGCATGAGAACCACATTAGATTTAGAAAGATCGCAGTTGAATAGGATTTATGGACACCTTAAATAGTCTAATCTAATCTAACGAGCCATCGAAAAAATTCATAATTAGAGTAGACTGTGAAATTGAGTTGGTACTTTAACCACTTCCACATAATGACACATTACTTGATGCTTGACAGTTTCATTTGGTTTCAATGTAAAAAAAAGGTTATGGCATTGAAATGATACTACAACAAAAAAGAAAACAAATAATTTATTTAATATCGAAATCACAATCAAAATTTACATATAGCTACAGAAGTTGTTGAAAATGTTGTCCATTTACATCTAAACACAAACAATTTTCTTAATAAGAGTTTTGAAAAATTTGACACAAACTTATAGTTTCAATCTCAAATAATAAATGTCATTATGTGGAGTGGTTAAAGTACCAACCCAATTTCACAGTCTACTCCAATTATGAATTTTTTCGATGGCTCGTTACTTAGTTTGAGGTTTACCAAACTGAAAAATTTGTGAAACGAATGTAATTACAAGAAATTCACCTATTATACGAACTAACTTCAAAATAATAATTCACGCTTTTGTACATTAATCCATAGTTATTTTTATTGTGCATTTGTTTTTAGGATTCTTATGCAGAATCTGAAGCTGATAACTTCAATTGCAGTGACGTTGCAAGTACAAGAAAGTCATACATTATACGACCTAAATATAAAAAATAAATTGACTATATAACGACATTGTTCAATTTCTTTGAATAAAAAAGTTATTACAAGATCTAAGTAAAACCATTCCTAATTTTATTTACTATAATACGAGGGATGTCGGTTTAGTGTTACATATAGCCTCATAGAGGGCGCCAGTAATAAAACATCAGGTGTCAAAATTAACCTCAATCTTTCGTTAACCTAAATTTAAAATTTCATCAAGATACGACAAGTGATTTAGTATTGGTGAATTTTTTAATTTTGTAAGTTGGTGGAAAAATGCAATTGAGTAGAGAAAATTTTTGCGCAATAATTTTTTACAACTTTCAGAGAGGATTAACTCAACAATAATAACTAGCTGAGTTGGTGTCTGTTTGCGAAGATGAGGCACCACATCAAACGATAATTTCACGTTGGTGCTGTGAATTCCAACGTGCATGCACCAGTATCAGCGACCATCACGAGACAGGTCCTCCAAGGACATCAGTCACCCAGAAAAACATCGATGCTGTACGCTGTCCGATGAAGAAAGATAGATACGTGACATATTGTGAAATAGAGACATGTGTGGGCATTTCAAAGCCCTCAATTTAAACGATCCTGCATGATGAACTGGGTGTGAGAAAGTTAGTTTCCCGTTGGATTCCATATCTTTTAACCGAAGCGCAAAAGTCGGCTGGTGTTAATTGGTGCAAACTTTGAGCCGGTTCAATAACGGATACTCAAAAGACGTCTAAGGCAGTGGCGGCTCGGGGTGGTTCACATAGGGAGTGCATAATTTCAAAATTAAAAAGTGTAATACAAAAACGCTTACCCAATCCTTATAAATTTCACCGACGTACTGTTCCAGACAGGTACTGTTCATTGTAGAGTTTGCTTTGAGGGAATAGTAAATATTACACTACACAGTTTAATTACATCTGCCGATAAACGAAGTCCATTTTACGTGTCTTTGACTTGCAGAACAGTTCTATCACTTTTTCATTAAAGTTTGGGAAATCATTTATGCATTCTTTTCCACAAGATAACATAGTAAGGGCATTTAATCTCTCTTCTTTCATTGTATTTCTCAGGAAAGTTTTTATTCTCTTCAGCCGTGAAAACGGGCGTTCCGCTTTGGACGTTGTCATTGGGATTGTAATGACAATTTTTAAAAGCGTAACAACTTCATTAAAGGTGTCGCTTAATCCATCCAGCAGAAGACCTAGCAGACCTACAGCACCGACTTCTATATTTTGTCTAAATTCTTCTCTAGAATATAGAACGCTTAATTCAGTTCGTAGTCTGCTTTTATTGAGGCATGGATAAAATTTTACTGCTTCTTTAAGGCAATCTTCCGGAATTTTTTTTTGAAAAGAGGAGAACTGTTTAAAAGAAATTAAGTTTGCTAATATTAAGTGCCCTGTATACCGAAATCTAGTTTTTATTTCTAGCAAAATAATATCGCACACTTCAATAGCTTCCCTCCTTCTTTGGCTACCATAAGTTACTTTTCGCCGCATTGATGGTCGAGGAGTCAGTTCTGGGTCATTTTGTTTAACCAACTGATTATCTATGTCAGCGATTTCGGTTCGAATTTTTCCAATAGCGCGTTTAAAATTATCTAAATTTTTTTTGATTTTTAATGCATCTGTATTGACATTTTGTAATTGATTAAACAATATGTCCACATGTGGCATAATTTTATGAAAGAAAGTTAACCAATAGATACAATTTTCCTCCTCTAAAATTCGCAAATTGGCACTAGCTTGATGAATGGTAGTTTGTAAACTAGCTTCTCCCTCGATTTGTTCTAGAGCTTCAATTATTTCTTCTCGGTGCTCATATATTGTATTCACTGTCCTAGAATTGAAGTTCCATCTTATTTTTGAAGAACGAGGTAAGCTTTTTCTCTGAAGGAATTCTTCCAATCTTGCAGATCGTTGTGGTGAAGTGGAGAAAAATCTACATAATCCCGTCAGATTCGCAAAAAAATTCTGCACTTACTACTGCTCGATGTAGCATGTGACATAATTAGATTTGTCTGATGTGCATAACAATGTACAAAATTAGCCCTTGGATACTGGTCTTGGACATGTCTTTGCACGCCGTTAATAGCACCACTCATGAGTGCTGCCCCATCATAGCTCTGTGCAATCAGTTTTTCCCGGTCATCAACAAGCAAACTAATTTCATTAAGGATGGAGGCAGATGAAGAATTAGCATCATGTCCACTAGGCAGAAGAAATTTCCAAAATCTTTCGACCGGTCTCGCGTTCACAATATATCTTAAAACAACCACCAACTGAAACTGATTGGACACATCTGTGGTTTCATCAGCTATCACAGATATGAAGTCGGTTGCTTTAATTTCACTGGCAACTTGTTCATGATACACGTTCAACATTGCATCAAGCAGCTCATTCTGTATCGTTTTTGATAATCCCTTAAAAACCGGTGCTGCTTCGATGTGATCTCTGAGCGATTTGTTCAATTCTGCCGTAAAATTTATCAATTCCTGAAAAATGCCTTTGTTATTCGACGTTTGCTGTTCATCATGACCCCGAAGTGCCAGTTCAAACGCGCCACAAAATCTAATGCAATTTATTATTAAATTTAACACATGCCTATTTTTTGTTACCTTTTCATTGTGTTGTTGAATTGCTTTTCTATATGATGAATCTAAAACATTCTGAATGTTATTTTTTCCTAACATTCTTAGACTAAATATATTTTTCAAATGCCCTTCGGAATTTTCATGTTTAATAATTTTAGCACTAAGATGAATTAAGTCTCTTATTCCGTTCTTTGACCAAGACGGTTCACCACCAAACAAAAGACACGAACAACAAAACAAAGTATTTTTAATTTCACACCCACAAATCCAGTCATTTTTCTGATAAATATTCATTTTGAATACTTATAACGTCTTTACCTTTAACAGATTGTTTATTTTCTAAACATAATTGAGGCATTGGCCGTTTAAGATTTTTTACTGCGATTTTTTCATTATACGTTAACCGCGAAAACGCGTTGTTCTGTAAAAAAGATACCGTATTTATTGTAACAACGCCCGAGAGCAGTCTGGTTCAGTTGCTCCAACGCTATGTATTATACGACATTGAAGTACGGCAAAATACAGTTCTCCCCATCATCAATGTAATGTTAATGCCTTAACAGAGCAACAGTCGGGCTTTGCTCAGTATATCTGTGACGACGATACAAGATATGTACGTTGTTAGCGTGCCACGTTCCTCGTCAATAACTATGAATACATAATATACGAGTATATAATAAATAAATACTTTCACAGTTAGTCGCCGCTTGGTTTGTTTTGTTTCATAATTCCAGGGGGTGCAATTGCTCACTTGCTCTCATTAAAGAGCCGCCACTGGTCTAAGGCATTGAGGCATGAGTGGCGATGAATCATGGATTTATTTCTATGGACTCGAAAATAAGCGTCAGTCCGCTGATTGGGTGTTTCAAAATGAAGAGACTCCAACAAAAATCCGTTCGCGAAGTGAGTCGAAAAAGATGGTCGCAACGTTTGTCTAAAATTCAAGTTATGTAGCTACGGAAAACGGAAAACAAAACAAAGTATTTTTAATTTCACACCCACAAATCCAGTCATTTTTCTGAAAAATATTCATTTTGTATTTTCTAATAACGTCTTTACCTTTAACAGATTGTTTATTTTCTAAGCATAATTGAGGCATCGGCCGTTTAAGATTTTTAATTGCGATTTTTTCATTATACGTTAACCGCGAAAACGCGTTGTTCTGTAAAAAAGATACCGCATTCACAACGCCCGAGAGCAGTCTGGTTCAGTTGCTCCAACGCTATGTATTATACGACATTGAAGTACGGCAAAATACGGTTCTCCCCACCATCAACGTAATGTTAATGCCTTAACAGAGCAAGAGTTGGGCTTTGCTCAGTATATCTGTGACGACGATCGGTATATGTACGTTGTTAGCGTGCCACGTTCCTCGTCAATAACTATGAATACATAATATACATAATAAATAAATACTTTCACAGATAGTCGCCGCTTGGTTTGTTTTGTTTCATAATTCCAGGGGGTGCAATTGCTCACTTGCTCTCATTAAAGAGCCGCCACTGGTCTAAGGCATTGAGGCATGAGTGGCGATGAATCATGGATTTATTTCTATGGACTCGAAAATAAGCGTCAGTCCGCTGATTGGGTGTTTCAAAATGAAGAGACTCCAACAAAAATCCGTTCGCGAAGTGAGTCGAAAAAGATGGTCGCAACGTTTGTCTAAAATTCAAGTTATGTAGCTACAATTTGTTTGCAAGATCTAAGAACGGTTAATGCTGATTGGTACACAATTGTTTGTTTGTCAGAAATAAAAGGAACCAGTTCAAAGCGGCGAATCATCCTGCATCATAAGAACGCGAGTTCGTACACAGCTCGAAAGACAATTGAGCTTCTGGAGCAGCAAGATATCGAATTATTAGATCATCCTCCGTAAAATCCCGACCTATGTCTCAATGATTTCTTTACGTTGCCATAGATCGAGAATGGAATGCGTGGCTAACGATTTCAGTCGCTGGAAGAAACTGTAGATGCCTCTAAAACGGCAATTTTGACTGTTCCAAGTGAAGACTGGAATAACTGCTATAGCAATTGCTTTGAACGAGTACAAAGGTGTATTAATTTTTGTGTAAAATATTTTGAAACGCAATAAAGCATTTTAAGTTGATCCACTCTTTGATTTTATGGCTATATGCAACACTAAGACATCTCTCGTACCAATACTCACTTACCTTACAAACTGAAGAAAAATCTTAGAATATAGGCAAAGATTTGTACCTATAACCAGTGCTCTTTCGCATTTTCCTGTTCTAATTAACGTGTAAGCCTCTTCAAGAACAAATAATGAAGAAGCACAAGCTGAATCCAACACAAAGGAAGGACCTTTCAATTTTAAATAGTAACATATTCTCTTAGTTAACATCGATCTCTGCATCCTACGAGAAAGAAACAATTTTTCACCAAATGCAAGTATTAAACACAGCTTCACAAGGCGCCAAGATAGTTCTACAACCTAATTCTAACCCAATCACCTAAAGCATTAGTTAAAATTCCTAGAAAAATGAATCGCTTGAAGTTAATTATAGATAACAATTATTATCGATCCATATTAAAAACGATCTCCATGAGGACAACAAAAGGGTGTCCTCAAGGAAGCGTATTGTCACCACTACTATGGAGTCTAGTAGTGGATAATCTCCTCAGGACATTAAATGACCAGGGAATATGGACGCATGGGTTCTCCGATGACATTGTCATAGTGTGCCAGGGGAAATTCCCGGGGACAGTGGCGAGCATAATGTGAAATGCTCTGCGAATTGTAGAATGATGTTGCCTTGAGGAGGGATTAACTTTCAATCCTCAAAAAACCAAGTTGGTAGCCTTTACCAACATGAGAAAACTAAATGATCTGGGCAGCATAAAGCAGTTTGGACAAGAGTTAGAACTTACCAATGAAGTGAAGTATCTAGGCATAACACTTGATGCGAAACTGAATTGGAGCAGACACCTAGCCAAAGTGGCAGACAGGGCGGCGCAGCTCTTCTGGAGATGCAGAAGAGCTGTTGGCAAGACCAGGACTAAAACCAAATGTGGTACACTGGTTGTACACAGCAATAATAAGATCAACGATCACCTATGGGGCAGTTGTCTGGTGGAGGAGGACGGAGCGGACATCGTCGGTGGGGCTCCTCACGACTCTCCAGCGACAGGCCCTGTTGGGAATCACGGGAGCTATGAACAGCACGGGAACCGCTTCCATGGAGGCTATCGTGGGTCTCCCTCCGCTGGAACTATTTATAAAGGCGGAGGCAATGGCTGCGATACTGAGGCTGAAGGCCAATGATGTATGGTGTCCTAATAAAGTTGTAGGGAGCCATACAGATATCACAGGAACTATACTGGAAGAGCCGATATTTCAAATGCCGGTGGACAGTATGGCACCTGAAATTATGTTTACAGCTAAGCTGAACATACTTATACCGACCAGGGAACAGGCAAAAAGTCGCTCGATCGATTGTGGTGCCGGCACCTGGTACACTGATGGATCACAATCTAGTCAGGGGGCAGGTGCAGGCATATACGGAATGTGCCCTGGATGGAAGATATCGATATGTCTGGGGAAACATGCTACGGTTTTCCAGGCCGAATTATTAGCAGTCGCAGCCTGCGCCGATGAAATTTGGGAAGCCGGCTGCGCAAGCAAAAAAATTAACATAATGACTGATAGTCAGGCGGCTATTAAAGCCATTATGAACCCATCTACCAGGTCTAAGCTGCTGAAATATTGTAAACAGGTCCTCAATAACCTAGCACAAGACAATACAGTGTCGCTGATATGGGTGCCAGGACATGAGGAAATTAAAGGCAATGAGATAGCCGACAAACTGGCCAAAGAAGGTACTAATAGGAACTTCATAGGACCAGAACCTGTATGTGGAATCACTAAGGATTCCGCTAAAAGGGAGATCTGGTTATGGCTAGATAAAGAACATAAAAAATAAATGGAGGTTAACGGAAGGTCAACTCCATACCAAAACACTACTAAGGGGGCTGGACGGGAAGTTTTCAGCCAACCTAATTCGTAGTAGCAAAAAAGAAATTAAAATAATTACCGGGTTAATAACCGGACATTGTCCTTTAAGGAAGCATTTGTACACCATGGGCTTGGTCAGCGAGCCCTGGTGTAGGAGATGTGAAAAACAGGAGGAAACTAGCCTTCATGTAAAATGCACGTGTGAGGAACTGAAGGAACTCAGACAGAAATATTTCGGGAGAGATCTTTTGGATGCTTCGAGTGTACTCAAACTTCCCCTGAGGAGGATAGTGGCTTTTATCGATGACACAAGACTAACAGAGTGGAATTGAGAGATCTATTGGGGATAGTACAAAGAGCAGTGTGCTCAAGTGCCTGGACGTGGTGGCGTCCACCCCAAAACAGAGAAGAAGAAGATCCATATTAAAGTAAATCACATGAATATCATGAAATATGTGGATGATAGTAACTTTTTATATATAAATTTGTAGTCAGGACATGATAATGCATTAGAATCACCCAACATAATATTCTGGCAGAAAGTTTATTTTGTTATGCATTCGCTAAGAAGCAACAATATGTGAAAAAACTGTAATGGAACTGTGTACAATTTTGAACTAGACTAAATCATCTTTCTAACACGCATCTTCCAAAATATTGAACGCTTTTGAATGATTCCATAAATAATATTATATTCCAAAATATCAGCCCACTTTGTCTAATGTTGTAATGGTAATTTAATTGAGTTGCAAGAAATTTAAATGTAGAAAGAGGAACTGATGAATTTAAAGTGACACTTAAGTGTCTAAGTAGTTACCCTAAGATTGGATTTTCATCAATAACTGTTTTATTGAGATATGCCGCATTTTCAGATTCTGAATTGTTAACAGCTGTGAAGACTGCTGTATTTGTCCCAGCTAAATCAGAAGGATGATAACCGGCATCAATTATTGCTTCAATTACTCTTTCTAAGGTCATCCTAATTAATGGGTCTGTATTGTCGCCTTCTAAAGATGTAATTCCTATTTAAAACAAAAAAATAACATATTTTAAATTATAAATATATTTTATGTTTCACTTAAGTATTATTTCAAAAAAAAACAAGTTGCATGTCGATGCGATAATTCACATCAAGCTTTGATACAAAATTTTGTAAGTATTATTTGTTCATTTCATACGGATACGGTTGGATACGGTTACCATAAACATGGTCATAACGCCCGTGGGCGTAATAATCGGACATTATAGCCCATAACGCCCGGTAATTTATTTACAGTTTTTAATGTTGTGTCAGGCACCAGAAGAAAGAATATACATTTTACAGAACTAATAATTTTAGTTTTTAACAAAGTCTAAAGAAAGACGTAAAACTTTCGCATTTTTTAATAAAATTCAGAGTATCTAAACATTGATAACTTGAAAACATCAGTGTCAACAACTGTACAAGTACAGTTTTCGAAATGTCCTGAAAAATTATGTGATCCGAAGCTTTCCAAGTTTGTTAAAGTTCTTGGAGGGAACGCATTTCCACTTTGACAAGCCAACAAGGATTTATCTGATGCTGTAACAGAATTTAATATCATGCTGGATACTCTATTTTTAGAAGAAATGCTTTCCTCTGTGTATTCTTCTGTTACAGATACACTTTTTCATTTCCCATTTTTAGGGTCTAGAAGGATGCACCGATCTCAACATATTAGATGCGTATCGACTGTCAACGACATGACAGTTGACATGACTTTTCCAATGTAATTTGAATTTTCCGCTTAAGAAATTAATTTTTCATGAAAAATAAAATCTTGTATGAACCAATGACGTTATAGCATTTATTTTGGCCTCGGTCGGCATTCATTACTCGGGCTAGAGGCTCTCGTGCTGAATTAACGTGGACCTCATAGCAATATAATACCCATAACCCATAACTATTACACACTAGATGTTAAAAATTTTCGAAATTATTGTATGACAATGACAAAAGGTGCCAATGTTTTTTTTTTATGTAACGTCTTTTCACCATTTGGGTCTAGAAGCCGAATCTATCGAGACGCAGTGTCATTTTTTAATGGTCACCTACCCAGCCACTCAACATGGCAAAGTATGTTTGACTATATCAATTGAAATACTGTCACCTCAACTACACTGCCGTACTGTTGCGAGTGATTATAAATTGAACCTATTTAATTGAGATGATTGCCACGTGGCAAGGTTACTCCCGATAGAGCTTCTGAAGGATTAGAAATTAAATCTCTATTCCTCAATTCGGAGTCTTGTTCAAGGAGGTCTATCCAGTAATCACCCACATTTTATGGAGTGCTGAACTTCCGTATTCAGCCAAATCGGTCTCCTAGATTTCAGTCAGATTCCGAAGACGTTCTTCAAATCATCGTGTATTGGAAGATCAAAATTGTTGGTAATCTTAGACTATTAATTATTCTCATTGTATCGTTAAGTTGTATATATATTAACTTTGTGTGAGAGCTTTAATATTTGACAGCATTACAGTATTCAGCTTTAAACTAGTTTTCTTCACCTTTGGACTAGTTTTTTTAAGGGTGCTACCTGAATGTCAGAGACTGGTCTAAAGTTACAGGCAGATATTTAGCTTCTTTATTACATAAACGAAAGGCACATGATTCGGATTTTGTAGGATTTTGTTGTAAACGTCATTTCTTATAATATTCGTCTAAAGCTTGCAGATATAATTTTATAAATCATATAAATGTCATTGTCAAACGCTTTAGAGAAGAAGAATTGCATTTGTAAAGGGAAAAATATTAGTAGACGTAAACTTGTTACAAGTTTTTGATGAGTGGTGTATACTCGTCGGCTTTGATATTTTATTGAACATGCGTGACTTGCATCGGAAAGGAAATATGGCTTTGCGTTGGACTTCAAGACTACCGCTAAAAACCTCAGCGAGGCCTGTTGTATTTTGTTTGTTGCCGCTGTTATTAGTATAGAGTAAATTTATACCGAAATAGGTGATTTATTAAGCGGCATACAGAGTTTGTTGAAACCTCAATTTATATTATTGGATTGGCGTTGTTGTCTTGCCGCAGGTTAAGTTGTTCCCTCGAACATCTGTAGGTGAGTGTTTTTCCCGTTAATTTTCTTTGTGACCTCGATCTACGTGTTTAGCTAGTTCTAATGCATATAACGTCTATATGGGTTTTGTTACCGGTTATTAATATTGGTTTTATAACTATTTGATGTTCAGATTAGTCGTTTCAGTTTAAAATCATCGGAATTGAATAATCTGTTGAAGGAGTGAATTATTCCACGTGGACCAGAAGTTTCACCAAGGACTATGTGTGAAGTGGAACTGGGGGTTATCTTCGAACTATATCTACAACTAGCAAGGTAGTACTGTACTAATTACGCCGTTTCGACTGATTAAATATTACTCAAAAACTTGCATTCGTGCTATAAATAACAGCATCTTTATCGTCACATACTAAAAAAATTAAGAATCATTAATTTAACTCCCTTTTTGTCTTGCACGTTAAATCATTTCTTTGCGGTAAAATATATTAATATAATTCACAATAATCTTTCATTCTTTTTATTTGTCTTGGACAGTTTTGCAATTCTTTGTTCATTTAAAAGTTTAGTATTGCCAACATTTGATGATTTAGTTTGATAATAGTTACCAAAAAATCCAGCATCGAATTTTTCGATATCGAACAATTTTCCTGATCTCTTGGGCAACTCAGGGTGAGGTATTTTCCATCTTCTTTGATCATCAGTCACCAAATCGACTTTGTTAAAGAGATTATCACGAAGATGGTAAACGTTATAAGAATCTGGAAAATTTCCTGACATCCCTAAAAAAAGTTTTCAAGTTTTTGAAATAGCAATTTTAATTTTACTTGTTACCATACCGGAAATCACAATTTCTTCACCCTTCCTAGGTGGCGTGTAGAGAGGGATTTTCTCATTGTAGCAGGAATGCGCGGTTTCCATTTTTAAAGTTATCGTGTCGCTGTTGCAGAGCGACGTTTCTCTAGCGATTAAATAGTCCAGCTGAAAACAAATAGTTAAAATATAATTAAGAAGTATTTACAATGAGACATACAAGAGAAGAGATTATTATGTTTTGAAAATTATTTCTAATATTAATATATTACTTAGAAACAAATAACAAAATCTCAAAAGTTAATTAAGTATATAAGAATATTCTCAAGTTTTAAACTTGAGGAAACTTAAATCGCTAGTTACAAATTGCCCAGCTTTTGGAAAAGAAGAAAGAACTACATTGTGATGCCGAAAGAAAATTATTTTACTAGCATTGGGATCACCGTTGGTGATAAAGCCGTCAAACAACTTTTTTCTTATAATTTAATAAACTAAATGCAAAATTGCATGCGTGCTCCGCCGAAATGTGTGTCGAATTTGCCATCTCTAGTTATTTCGCAGATTTTCAAATTAATTAACATAATTTTTGTGAACTGTTAATACTTAGGTATAGCAAGCGCCAATTAAGTTGGCGCGAGGAGGGGGTGCGCAGAAGCTGTTTTTAAAAACGTCCACCCCCACTACTCAAGTAATTGTTAGAATACATTTGTCATTGACGTTTGGCGGAACATAATGTCTTTGCTAGGGGATCATAAAGTGATACACGCGGTTACACGAGGTTAGAATTATCTGACGTTTGATGTAAAAGCACATACTAATATCCCCACTATTCTAATCCTGCGCGAACTTACCACCCCTCGCGCCAACTTAATTGGCGTTTGCTATACACTTTAAGAATTAATTGTGCCTCTCTTTTGATTTCATAGATTAAACAATTTCTGGTAAATAGTACCTAACCTTTTTTAAAGAAATAATAATGTGTTTATTTTTATGCATTAATTTGTAGCCTTAAGCTATATCTGGTGAAAATTTTAAAAAAATCTCTTGAAATACATTTTATCTCCATAGAAACAAAATTAAAAACTTTAGATCGGCTCAAAAAGGGGGAAAAGATATCATATGTCGCCAAATCGTTGAATTTAAATGAAGCGAAAACACGGACTAAAAGGAAAAATTAACAGAAAATTAGCGATTCCGTTGCTGCAGTTTGTTCTATTCCCTCAAGCATGACATCTCATCCTAGGGCAGTAATAATTGAGCAAATGGAAAAAAAATCCTTACCATCTGCATTGAAAACTGTTAAAAAAACGGATTCCACTGAGCACCAATCTTAGTAAACACAAAGCCTTGAAAATTGGCGACTATTTAAAGGAAAATGGAGAAACTGCTACTAATCCAGATTTTGTAGCTAGCAAAAAGTACAGAATCGTATGAGGAGACGCTTATCACTACAAAATTTAAAAATGGCGAAAATGGTCGATGAAGAAACCTCCGAAATTTATCCAATGGAATTGGACTCAATGGATTCAACTCACCATGTTTTTAATGCCGACAACTAGACTGTTCATTGATGGAAAAAAATGCCCAAGAAAATATGTTTCTAAAGACAAAAAAGTTGTGCCAGATTTCAAGGTATCAAAAGACCGTGGAACATAACTTATCTGCAGTATTTGTTTAGGCGATCACATGATAAAACCTATGCTGGTTGCTCTCAATCCTCGTGCAATGAAAACCTGGTATATTAGGCAGCAAATAAAAAAGCTTGAATAATTACTGAATTATTAAAAATGTCTTTTTAAATTGTTTTGTACCAAATGTGGAGAATTACGTAAAACAGAAAAATTTTGATTCTAATGTCCTAATAATATTGGATAATTCACCCAGCCATCAAGATTTAAATAATTTGAATATTAAAATAATAATTTTTTTACGTCCAAATTAGAGACCGGGCTCGTCGGGCCGAAATTACGATGTACCATATAAATAGTCTATAACATCGCTAAGTATAACACGCAGTTATTGAATAGCAATATTCATTCGGTTAACCGTACATCTGTTTTCTGTCGTTGAATTGTGTAAGTAAAATTCCTTTCTTCATAGGCGTAGATAGAGGCGTGAGGAGTTTTTAAAAATTATTTTATTTATTAGTTTATATTTCGTAAGATAAATAAAGGACGATGAGTTAGTTTCTTTCTTTCATTGTTTTAACTGTTAATTGGAAAACAAACGTGTGGTGATCTATAAAATACGATATACATTTTTATTTATTTATTTTGTTCTTTAATTGTTTCGACCTTTGCTTGATGTAAATCCATATCACTAATAAATAAAACACACATAAGATGTTTTAGATTTACACTTTATTAATAAAGAAAAGGAACTTAATAATAGTATAAACTTTCTGGATCTCACTTTAAAACGTGTAAACAATAGGGTCCATTTTTCTATTTACCACAAAGTGGCTCATACAGATACCACGATACATAATAAATCTAACCACCCGGTCCAACACAAGGTAGCGGCTTTTCACAGTATGACACATAGACTTATTAACATCCCGATGTCCAATGAAGACTATAATAAAGAACTTAATATTATAAAACAAATCGCTCACAACAACGGATATGACCCAAATCTAATAGATAAATTAATTGTTAAAAAATCAGTCAATAAATTATTAAGGGAAGTGTACCCGATCATTAAAGTGGAGCCAGACAAGCAGTTTAAATCATTTACTTACATAGGTCAACAGCAACTTAAATTATTAAAATTCCTTAAAAAAGAAAACATTAATATTGCTTATAAAACTAATAATAATCTAGCCAAATATATTAAAAATAATAAAGAAAAAACTACCAAAGACAATAAATCAGGAGTCTATAAGTTATCATGCGGATCATGTACCAAAACATATATTGGAGAGACAGGTAGAACGTTTAAAAAACGAATCCAAGACCACTATCATTCTTATATCAATAAGAAAACTGACTCAACCTATTCTAATCATTTAATAGAGAATGAGCACGAATTTAATTTACAATTCGACACCATACATGTAGAAAATAAAGGTAGAAAACTAATTGTTTAGAATCTTTAGAAATTAATAAACTTAAAAACTCAGAAATGTTACTAAACGATAAATTAGACTTGAATTCATCCCCACTGTTAAATCTGTTCACCCATTGAAATATTGTTTCTTAGTTGCTTATGCTATATTTTTATACTTAAACCTCACACAAGTAGGACATGGTATAGTTTTCAAAAAGCAAAATATAAACGCAATAGTTCCTAGAATTTTAACTTGGGTCAACTACCTGATTAACGCTGTATCTTGTATGTATCTTTAGTCTTAAGTTGAATTTGAAGAAGCTACTGTGTTAGCGAAACAGCTGTCATTATTTTATTAATAAAGTGTAAATCTAAAACATCTTATGTGTGATTTATTTATTAATAGTATTTATTTTTTAGTTCAAGTTGAGTAAAGGAGTATTAACATTAACTAGCAATACTTTCTCAAGGTTCTCTTCTGTAAAATTTGTTCTCTTTGAATGAAGTACATCCTTGTAGACAGAAAACGTCCTTTCTACATCGAAACTGGTTATAGGTGCATACTGGAAATTGCGTATGTGGACAATGTCTTAAAATCTAACTGCTAAATACGCTGAAATAAAAGAATATTTCCCGTATGCACCTATAATCATTTGCGATGTAGAAAGGACGTTTTATATCTACAAGGATGTATTTCCTTCAAAGAGAACAAATTTTACAGAAGAGTACCTTGAGAAGGTATTGCTAGTTAATATTAATGTTACCGTGAAAGAACGAAAGTAGTGGTTGTCGACATACACCGGTTAATGTCGACAGACACCAGATGAATAGGTGAAAGACCGAACAATTATTAGTTATATTATAAATTCGGTCCTTCACCAGTGTATGTCGACAAACACATATAAGCTTCGGTCAATGTCAGAAACGACAGGACATTTATTATAATATAAGTTTATTATTCATATTATTCACGTCACTGCAAACCATTCATTCTGGAATTTCCAGCTATATTTAATTTACCCTTCACAGGTATTTGTAATTTCTTGCATCTATTCAAATTCACAATAGGCTTATTAAGAAACGAATATTTAGTTCTTAGTTTTGTTCCATTTATTACTGTAGTTCATTACAATAGCTCTAGGATTTCCCAAATTCAGAGGGTTGCAAACTGTTTATATATTCTTTTAAATTTAAATTCATAGATCAGTTCCAAATGATCAATCGGTAAAGACAGTTCTCGCAGAGACTTATCTAATAGACAACCCGTGGCAGGTGAAACATCATCAACAGGTATTATAATTTGTGCTCGATGGCTACTGCAGTAAATAGTAATCAATTTCTTGAAAAGTTAAATACCCTAATAAGAAATAAACGAGAAGACAATTGTTTTTATTTTTCTCAAGAAAGGTACTCTAAAAAAAGTTTCCTGCGGCCCAAATTGGTGATACCGTAAGAATTAAAGTCCCTGACGTCGATCGTGGTCGTACAGATCCCCGAAATGTGTTAGCCATTGTTGTTGGGATAGAGAATACAGACTTTTATAAATTAGCGAACAAAAATGGCACCTTCAAGCAGCTTTTCACTCGTAATCAATTCGCAATTTGCAAAAAAAAGTTAATTTCCATGGATGAGATTTCAGGTCAAGAAATTTCGGTAAGAGAAGCAGCTTCTGCTAATTCAAAAAGTGGAAGGCAAGGCTATACACGCTGTAACTGCAAAAAGAAGTGTTCCACGGCTAAATGTAGCTGTAAAAACAATAGGCTTTTGTGTAATTCGAAGTGTCATGGTAGCTTAAGTTGTTGCAATAAATAAGGTTGCCATACATTTACTTGGTTTTTTTTAATTTCATTTCAAGAAATAAAATGCATTTTATTTGATATATTAATATTATGTTTGTTGTGTTTGTTTTAAGTTCAACAATTTCTTTATGTTCATTTGAAAACTTCTTCCATGTTTTAATCAAAATAAATAATAACCTGTAGAGTTTTATTTTGTTTTCTTTTTATAAACAAATTCTTTTAAACATACACCATGAGTCGATGATGAATGTTGACATTCGCCGGTGTAAGTTAGAAATAATGATATTTGATGAATATATCGTACATACGCCAAGTAACTTGGTGAATGTTGACATTCACCGGTATATCTCGACTATCACCGTTTTCGGACTTTCACGGTAACATTAATACTCCTTTGCTCAACCTGAACTACAAAATAAACAAATAAAAATATATTTCCTATTTTATTTTATAGATCACCACCCGTTCGTTTTCCAATTTTATAAATAAAATAGTGCGCCCGTGCGCGATGAGTCATGGGCCTCCCGTGTCCGGTCCCTACTCCAAATACAACTGCTTTACTTGAACCATTAGATTAGGAAATTATAACTACATTTAAAACTAATTACGAATCTATGTATGTCAGGGAAACCTAGAAACTTTTCTCAGTTTTAGACTGCATTAATCCAATAAACTATCAGAGAATTGAAACCGATGACATTAAATGAACGAAAAAGGAAAAATGTCCGAACTCAATTGAAAGTGAAAATCTGATCAAGCCAACAAAAGTTGCTAAGTCTCTAGGAGGGGAAAGTTTTGACGATATAATTGTTCGAGATGTCCAAGAATTACTGGCGAACGAAGAAATTGATGAAGAAGGTTTGGTAGAAATGATATCTGGAATATACCACTATATCTCAGAGGACGAAAACATAGGTGAAGACGAAATTAAATTAAAATAATTGCCGGGTTAATAACCGGACATTGTCCTTTAAGGAAGCATTTGTACAACATGGGTTTGGCTAGCGAGCCCTGGTGTAGGAGATGTGAGAAACAGGAGGAAACTAGCCTTCATGTAATATGTACGTGTGAGGAACTGAAGGAACTCAGACAGACATATTTCGGAAGAGATCTATTGGATTCTTCGAGTGTACTCAAACTTCCCCTGAGGAGGATAATGGCTTTTATTGAGGACACAAGACTAACAGAGTGGAACTGAGAGATCTATTGGTGATAGTACAAAGAGCAGTGTGCTCGAGTGCCTGGACGTGCTGGCGTCCAACCCAAACAGAAGAAGAAGAAGAAGAGGTGAAGATGAAGAAATTAAACAATTTACTCTGCAAAACGTAAAGAGATGCTTAGCCGAATTGTTAGGGTCATATTTCTTAAATGAAGTGATTAGCACAATACAAGGAAATTTATAAAGATCTTTAAAAGCAAGCAAACTAAAATAATCCTAAAGGCGGCTTTACACGGTCAAATAAATTCATGAATTTTGTGACCTTGAATTTATTGAAACGTGAATTTCTTGTCGATGATAAATTCATGAAGAAATTCGCGAATTGAAACCGGCTCTAATTTGTCGTCAATTTTTGAGGGAATTATGGTAACATTTAAGTTATTGCCAACTTTGGATGTAATGTAGTAGTTGTGCTATTAAAGGATATATAGATCGTTATAAAATAGAAAATAGATTAAGTAAAGATAGTAAGGGCTTATAATATTTAGTCATCATGTCCACTGTACAAAAATCAACATAGGTTTGACATAACCTACTCAACTTATGAGTACAAACACAAAAGGGTTGATAGCAAGAAAAAGTCGCTATTTTATGATTGGTAAAGGGGACGCGATAGCTGGCGTTGCACGTGATCAATGAAGTATACATGATGTCATATCTATATTAGCCCATTTGAAAACATTTTAAATGTAATATGTATTAAAAAGTCGTTAGTTTATTTGTTTTACATACCGTGTGCACAACATCGAGCGATCGATGGATATATAAGTAATGACTGGCCAACTGCAAGTGGGAGGGGCTACATACGTTAAACTCCTACAGGGCGTATTTAATTGTGGTGAACTAAGAAAGCGTTATGGTTGTTTATTAATAAATGATGTATCAAAATAAATATTCCAAATTAATAACTAATTGTTTAACAAACTACAAAATTATTTGTAGTATATTATTTATGGTTAATGTACGAATTTGGATATTTTATCCGACTACACCGTTGCTTTTCGCACTATTAGTCATATGCCGGCTGTCAACGTCCCTACAATAACGGATACTTTTGTTTATGTCTCTTCGGCCATAATACTTTAAATTTAACATTTAAATTTAAATAAAATGATATAATATAGTTGAAAGTATCATAAAATACAATTCGCCGTAAAGTACAGAGTTTTTGTTTACTGCATAATAATAATTCTTACCGGCGAAGAATCAGATATTTTCATCGCTAAATATTCAATGATAAGTTTCATCATAGCTTCGTGGCTTGAACTTAAAAAATTCTTATTCAAATGAAAACACATAAATAATATAAAATTATGAAACAAAACCGTAACTCTTATTGAAAAAAATTAAAATAAAAAGTATTCTGTAATAGAATAAAATTTAAAAACAATAACGATTCTTGCAAGAATATAAATAAAGTGTTTACCAGTATAAATAAATGGTTTCCTTAAATAAACTACCTATAAAATATTAAATTTAACTAAAATACCTTTATTGGTAATAAATATTAATTATTAAATAAAAGAACATTCTAAAAAGAAAAACTAATTATTTAGTAAATGCTCAAATAAACCACCCTCTTGAGCCGAGCAGTAACCCAATCGGTTATAAAAATTACAACGGACATTTGTTAGCATTTCTATACGTACTCTACCTACGGATGACAAGGAGCAACTGAATGCAACTGAATGACCAGTCGCAAGCTTGTTTTCCGATTCAATATATTCCGCCTTGCTTGAACACTTTGAGCGACTGATAGGAATATTCAATGTGTTAGAGAGAGATTATTTGATTCGTACTTAGATCGTATGTAGAATGTGTTGGATAAAGAAAGGGAACGCCCGTACAGTTAGACAGTAGAACAGACTGAATATACTCTCTCAACCCTAACCACATAAACTCGCTATTCGTCTTCGTCTTACTACATTGTGGTAGATCAATCACTCCCGGGCGTTCATACGGTATAGTAGCACTACTTGGTTATAATTTATTATATATTTTTGATAAAACAACACATGTTTCGAGTTGATTATGACATTTATGACTTTACAGTTTGTGAATATTTTTAACGAGGTGAATACAAGTATGCGACGTAGCCGATGTCAATTCATCAGTCATTGTCAATCTTGTTATTGTGTGTCACCTAACCTGTATTTTTTCTTCCTTGTTGTATTTTGTGTTTTTTTGCCTCCGTTTATTTGTCTGATATTTAAAAACAGTTTTTTTTTTAATTATAGGTGCGTATTATTATTATCGCAATGCCTAAATCCCTTTGTAAGCAATCGAAGCAATTAGTTGCTAATGTAAAACACTAATTGACATAGGTGTAAATAATATTTTGCGCTTAATTACCAATATTTTCAGAATACATTTGACATTATCATATAATGTAGATGACGTTAAATTACTTACTTAATTGTCCAAAGGATTGCGATTTTTATAAAAAATTGTACTTTATTAGTCTGCATAAGATTGATAACATTTATAGGTTATGGATTTCGCTGTTCGCTTCTACTTCTAACCTTACATTTGACATAATACATATGATCAATTTGCGGTTGTCAATTATAAATCGATCGATACGGCAATATTGCCCGGCTGAGACGTCAATGTTCATTAACTTCTGATAGCACTTCGCTAGCTATCGCGTCCCGACTTTAGTAACGGGATAATTTCAATAAAATATTTGATCATGTAATACAATACAATAATACTTTTTTGCAAAAAGTAGAACATGGATCAATGGAAAAATGCTAAGAGGAAGAGGATGTTTTTCCAAAAAGAAAAGTCCTCGGTTAATGGTGATTAGCGATGACCAAGAAAAAATTGTTTAATTCATATTTACACTTTTTAAGAAAATTGCTGTAATAAATCTAGATTTACGCAGACTGTGAACTTAATCTGAAATAGAGAGCAAAAATAAACGTATTTCGGCAACTAAGTTGTGATCTCCAGCAGACCAAAGTTCTTCAATTTTCACTATAGGTTTAAGTAGTATATAAAGGTTTTTTAATGTTAAGAATTTAGTGTTATCCCACTGGCGATTTGATAAGGAGCATATCTTCAAAGATTGCACTATTTTTCTTTTTCGGTTTATTCTACTGAAGATAGCAACTTAGTTGCCAAAATACACATTTGACTTTGTGATTTATATTTTGGTTTCTGTCTGCCTTAATAAAGATATTTATCTTAATTATGAAAATATAATAGCCTGTTCTTTACTTTTTAGAATTTGGTTCCCCTGTTACCTTTATTCTAACCTAAACAAGATTAATATAAAGCGAATGCCCAGGCAAGCTAATTTCTCAGAGTTTGCATTTGCTTCAATTACACTAGTTTACAAAATGACATTTTTTTCATGTACATTTGATGAGAGATAGATTTCCTTATGTATTTTCTTCCGCTGAATTCGAAAATCAAGGTTAAATTTTTTTTATGGAACAGTTTTTGAGATATTGTAATTTTTTCATTTTTTCGACCTTTTTTCACTTGACAAATCATATCTCGAGCTAGAAATGTCCGATTGGGTCGTTCTTGGTACCCAAATGCAAGGTATTGAGATGACGAACAAATATGTATAATCGGATCTTTGATTGGTAAAGCGGTTCAAAATATATCGATGAAAATAGGGCACATTTTCAAAAAAATCATATTTTACAGTGATTCTGTGCCGACAGAAAAGTACAAATCCTTAAAAAAACGTCTGGTTTCTGTTCATGTACGTATAAACATGATACTTTTACGTAGGAACTAAGACCAACCAGAAGAAAATCGACCGAAAAATGACAAAGTTATAAGCAATTGAGTGAATAAATCCAAATCCCATATTTTCCGAATATTTTATTTTTTTCGACAATTTATGAGTTCGGTTGCTCACACGCAAATATATTGAATTTATTATTTGTTATTTTTATGTATTTTGACTTTCTTATTATTATTATAATAATAATTATTATTCGTACCAATAAACAGCTGACTCTTGCTATATCTTGATATTTATATGTCTTTGGTATAGGAACATGATTTTATATCGATAGCCTGTTGGTATATTGGCAACGTATATTAGTTCTCTCGTTGACGCTAGAATTCTTAGATTTTATTCCAAACAAAACAACAACACATCACATTTAGGAACCTTAGAACCCTGACATTTTGTTTTGACATCTTCTATAAAACGTAGTGTCGGTTGTTTGTATATTATAGGAACTCACAAATTTGATTGAAATTATATTTCATTGTGTTCACCAAAATGTCTAAAAGAAAACGAGAATTTAAGTGCGTAAAAAATCCAAATAATTTCTGTTACGTGTGTGGCAATTTTGTCCCCCAACCAAATAGACGTAGATTCACCGATTCATTACAACATAATTATCTGCAATATTTTGGAATAGCACCTGCAACTTTTCATGAGCAATGGACACCAAATAATGCTTGTTTATCGTGCCATATAACTCTTTCCGCGTGGGCTTCTGGTTCATCACAGTAAGATTACATTTATATATACAAATGAATTAATAATAAAGTGAATTTTTATTCCAAATTAGACGATACATGAAATTCGGTGTACCGATGATATGGAGAGAGCCGCTCTGCCATTCGGTTGATTGTTACTTTTGCCTGAGCAAATCCACTGGTTTTGGAAAGAGTGCCAAATGGGTTTATGCGACAGTAGCATCTGTTTCGCTTCCAGTTCCACATTCAAGTGAATTTCCTCATCCTAAGTGCCCCGATTCAACGATTGAATTTTTCGAATCATCACTACAGACAGACACAAGCAGTGATAATGAATTTCAACAGGAGTCGCAATTGCAACATTTTACGCAGCCTGAACTGAATGATTTAGTGAGAGATCTCGAGCTGTCAAAGGAAAAAGCGGAGTTACTTGCATCTCGCCTGAAGCAACGGAACTGTTTGGCTCCGGGAGTAAATGGAACATTTTACAGAAACCGTGATAAACCTTACGCACAACATTTTAAGAAGGAAAGCGACATATGCTACTGCAACGATATTCCTGCATTGTTTGAGCAACTCGGAGAGCCTTATGATCCAAATGAGTGGCGCTTGTTCATTGACGGTAGTAAGGAGAGTTTGAAAGCAGTCCTACTGCATATTGGAAATGAAAAACCTTCTATCCCCATCGCTCATGCCATCAACACTAAAGAATCATACGCCACAATGGCAAGTTTGCTAAAATACATTCAATATGAGCATCACAACTGGAAAATATGTTCCGATCTCAAAGTCGTCGGCATGTTGTGTGGAATGCAGGGTGGATATACAAAATATTGCTGCTTTCTTTGCCTCTGGGATAGTCGTGCTCGTGAACATCATTATAGAAGAAAAGACTGGCCAGAAAGGGAGAACGTCACAGTGGGCAAAGACAATATTAAATACGTGCCTCTTGTCAAAAAAGAAAATATAATCCTTCCAGCGTTGCACATTAAACTTGGCCTCATTAAAAATTTTGTGAAGACCTTAGACAAGGATGGCCAAGTATTTTCCTATTTGAAAACCCTTTTCCCGCAGCTTTCTTTAACAAAAATCAAGGAAGGCGTCTTCGATGGTCCACACATAAAGAAATTGGTAAAAAGCACAGATTTTCCAAAATATTTAACACCCGTTGAAAACGAGGCCTGGAATTCATTTCAGCGGGTTGTTACCAATTTTCTTGGGAACAATAAAAGCCCTAACTACGAGGGAATTATACCGATTTGCTGAAGAACTACAACAAGATGGGTACGGAATGCCATTATTTAATTTCATTCCTGGTTGTTTTCTATTGTATTGTTTTTACCACTTTATTTATTTCTTAAAGGTGTAAATATGTCTCTAAAAATCCATTTCTTGCATTCGCATTTGAATTTCTTTCCGGACAATCTTGGTGACGTAAGTGACGAACACGGCGAGAGATTTCACCAACAAATTAAGACCATTGAGCGGCGCTATGAAGGATTTTGCGATGAAGCAATGTTGGGAGACTATGTATGGTTTCCCACTAGAGAAACGGATCCCAAAAGCAACCGAAGACAAAGCAAGAGCCACAACTATTTCTAACACACAAAAATGTCAAGAATGTATTGCAAGCGTTTAAACCCAATAAATTGTCGAAAAAAATAAAATATTCGGAAAATATGGGATTTGGATTTATTCACTCAATTGCTTATAACTTTGTCATTTTTCGGTCGATTTTCTTCTGGTTGGTCTTAGTTCTTACGTAAAAGTATCATCTTTACGTACATGAGCAGAAACCAGACGTTTTTTTAACGATTTGTACTTTTCTGTCGGCACAGAATCACTGTAAAATATGATTTTTTTGAAAATGTGCCCTATTTTCATCGATATATTTTGAACCGCTTTACCAATCAAAGATCCGATTATACATATTTGTTCGTCATCTCAATACCTTGCATTTGGGTACCAAGAACGACCCAATCGGGCATTTCTAGCTCGAGATATGATTTGTCAAGTGAAAAAAGGTCAAAAAAATGAAAAAATTACAATATCTCAAAAACTGTTCCATAAAAAAAAATTTAACCTTGATTTTCGAATTCAGCGGAAGAAAATACATAAGGAAATCTATCTCTCATCAAATGTACATTTTCGGTGTAAAGTAGTGTTATTTATGAGTATTCGGTACTGCGGTCTTAACTACATTAATAAAAAGAACGCCCAACCTTGACCTCTCCTTGCTTTAAATGTATGTAAATAATAACTATAATATCCATAACAATTTATGGAAATAAAAGCAAAATAATTTGAAATTATAAAATCACAGTTCTTAAACAATTGTTTGTATATTATACTCGTGTAAGCAATTTACATACAACAAACTTAAATTTATACAAAGTAAATAATTTATTTTGCAAAAATTAAGTCATTGACTTCGGTTTTCGTGATTATTCGTCAAATTATGTGATTGCTAAAAATAAACGGATAATAGTTCTACATTAGATACAGGGAGAAGATACAATGAAGTCTTAGAAAGCTTATAGGAGACAACCGCGAATTAAAGAATTTGAACCGATTTCTTAGTACTAATTAGTATAATTTCGAAAGTGCATTTAACAATTAAAGTATCAACTGGCATTTTAATTCAGCATACGTGCTAAAATTTGGAAGTTTTTAAGAGGCAAGGGTCAAATCCACTAAATATCAGTTGAAAAGTGTTTTGCAAAACGCTCATGTAAATTTATGAAGAACTTAGTATTCTTTGACGCAAATAGAGATAACTTGAACTCTAGATAATTCATAGCAGATTATTATGATCGCATTCCCCTGACTCCGACTCATTCTCTTGTTGAACGACTTCTAGCTGCAACCTATGGACCAAACAAAATTGTGCTAGAAACGCAACTAACCCGATTCCATAAACTGCAGCAACTTGTGCGGCACCTTTGGATGAGATGATGAAAGAAGTCGACGAACTTCAACAACGTACGAAGTAGATTCTAGCATCAACTGCATAAAAAAATGATACATTGTATTGGCGATAGAGGATAATTTACCATCTATATAATGGAAGTTGGACGGCATCACAGAAGTGTTCCCTGTCGAGGATAATATCCTGAGAGTGACAAATGTGCAAAACCGCGTCTGGAATTATTAAACATGCTTTCATAAAACTTTTTGCTCAACCAGTAGAAGACCAAAACAAATAATAATAATAATAATAATAATATATCCTTTATTTCAACAGAATTTTTTTCTCATTACATACATGAAAACAACAAATTAGAGAGGAAAAAGAAAATAAAAAAGAACAACAAAAAAAAGTACTGAAACCGGCGTGGTTCAGATGGACGGAAAAGAATTTCCGCCACCTGTTCTTGCACCAAAACCTTAATGCGCAGAATCAATAACATAAAAAGTTTGCCTAGTCTAAGTTAACACTAATATTCTGCTATTCTATGTAATAATATTAAAATAATAATAAAAATACATAAAAAAAAATAAAACAAACAATATACAAATAATGCAATAAAGCCGGTACATCTAGTAACGAATTATAAGGGCAGAGGAACAGAAAATATATATATGTATGTATATATATATAGTGTCCCTTATTTTAAAATTTTTTGAAATGTTGAAACGGTACCCTCTCATTTTTTTCCATTGGACTAGAAAATAACTCACGTAAAATTTTTCGCCTCCCCGACCACGCCTTCCCTAAGCGACGGGGCTCTGAAGATAGCACTATAAATTGTTCGTATGACTTCGATTTGTTTGAATCTGCAATGCTTTTGTTTATTGCTATGTTGAAAAAATTTAAATTAGTAGAACATAGATGGAGATAGCCCCATGTGGAGTGGGCTATGACGCCTGCAGATCAATTTTCGCTACACAAGAAAATCGGTTGGATCTGCTTATAAGCACTGGAGTAGACCTCATTTAGGTGTTTTTAAGTTTCTTGTTTTAAAATTTTTACGGTGCTCTACCATTTTTTACTATTTGACGTTAATATAACTCATGCAAATTTTTACGCCCGCACGACCACGCCTTCCCTATGGTGCGGGCCCTAAAAATGTTCCTTTGTTCTTTTATAACTTTTTTTTAACAAGTTTTTATTTAAATAAAACTAAACAATTTCACGAGGAAAACGTAACATTAAGATAATAATTCAAAATAAGAAATTCATCTAAAAAAATAAAAGTATAAAATTAAAATTAAAGCTTTTGTGTTAAAAAACAAATTTCGACAAATATTGTCATATCAACGACACAATTCGAAGAATTGACGCCGTTACTTCGAGATCATACAACATTTTTGAACAATTGGATATATTTTTCTATGCTCTTGTACATATTGCAATAAATATTGCTTTTGTTCTTCTTGAACTGTTAGAAATCCGTGGAATTGCTGCATCAGGTTAACAGCTCTTTCAGCATTGTCATTTACTGCTTTCAAGTGAATTACTTTTGCTTTAGCTTCTAAAAAGGATGCGCTATCTTCCCAAGTTGATGGGTCTTCGGTAAGAAAATCGATGTTTATTTTCAATCGATAAAACATATCATTTTATTGAAACAAAATCATGTAGTTTTTTATCTGTGTAAAATGAAAAAGGAAATGAACATAATGACAAAGAACTCAACAATTAGAAAACACTTACCATATAATGAGCAACGCATTTCTTCTTTCGATGGAACATATCGCTTTGCATTTTCAAATATGCTTTCTTTTGTTAAACTTGCCACAATATTCCTTTTTGCCTTGATATCAACCATATCATCAAAAAGGGATAAAATGACGACTTCTTCAGTTAAATAACAAAGATGTTGGCAATTTTTTTTTAAAACAGCTTGTGCAATTGAATGGTCAATACATTCATAATTCTTAACAGCTTTTATGAAACACAAGTTTTGGTGGGGAGCTTTTATGGCTAAGTTGCATTGCATCCATGGTTTAACGTAAGTTGTTACAATGAATAGACAAACTTCTTGCAATCCTTCGTTCTCTTTTCTGGTTAAATTTAGCTGATCGCGAAATAAGAACATTTTTATCGCATAAATAGCTCTTGCCATCCATCGTGCTTGATGCATAGCGCCAGGAGGTTTTATTTTAAATTTGTGATTATAATTTCCACTCAAAAATAATATCGAAAGCTCGATCAATTCACGGTAATCACCTCTCACAATTGGTTTTTCGAGTTCAGAAAGATAAAAGCTAATCAAGCTGTCAATTTGCGATGGTTGAAAATGCTGGTTTGAAATGGAGGTACCATTTTGAAAATTCTTCTGCTTAATATTGTTCCAATTGTTTTTCAACTTTTTAAAGATCGGTACATCAGCGCTAAGCGTCACTTGAGGGATTTTGGTTTCAAATACAGTTTTCAACACCAACTCGTATACATGATGCCTGCACCCAAATAAAATAAGTTTCCTTTTTAGTGATTGTTCCAGTAGAGCACATGCACCGTTAAAGTGACCCGTGTTAGAAGCTGTGGTGTCACAGCACATAATTTGAACTATATCGGAGAGTTGCCAATCATTTATTGCATTTAGTACAGCTGCAGCCTGTTCTTTTCCATTTGCATGATCTAATTTAGGCACTGCGATAAGTTTCTCCTCATTTTCATATGTGATCACAATTGGAAGCCGCTCTTCTTTAACATTTTGTGCATTTATTGCAGGCAATAATTTCCCATCCCAATGAATAGTGACAATTTCAGGAACATTATTTTTAAAATCTGTCTTAATTTGTTCGGCACGTTCTTTTCTCATCTGTGTTCTTATTCTTTTCATGGAAGTTTTATTTATTATAAATTCGTTTACATTATGTCCAAGAGCTTCTAATGCTGCTTCCAGAATATAGACGGAGTCACGCATACTCAACTGACATCTATCGAGGGCAGCCACAAGTTTCGGAGAAAGAAAATCCTTTTTTCCCATTTCTTGCAAAGGCAATAAATTTTCTTCCCAATGCTGTGGACTGTGATCTCGATGATTTTCAATTGAATTCATGGATGACGAATCCGATGAGAAACTAGAATTAGGTGATTTGGCTGTTGTTTCATTTTCCTTTAGGTGCCTGTTTCTTTCTGTTAATAACCGCGATTTTTTTCTCTCGTCGCTTCGCCATAGATTGTAATCTACTCCTACCAAAGAACCCGGTCTACCAGGTTCCCGCTGCCGTTGCAAAAAAGTTTTGTCTGCTTCGATTTCCATTATCTCTAAGGCATCAGCGTGCGCTATGTCGAAGAGATTGTCCAATGTATGCAGAAAGAAATTCTCTTTATCTTTGAGAACTTGAGTTTTTTGCAAATTTTTCCAAACTCCGTGTAATTTAATTAATTTTTCCACACTATTTCTGGATATCTGGGTATTCTAGCTTTTTCCCAGAAAATCATACATTCCTTTATAGTTAGATTAGCACTTTCTTGCACTGTTAATTTTCCTTGGCGAATATCGGTTTGAAGGAAGTTTCGTGCCCGTGATTCGGTGATTAACATTTCCAATTAAATACACTTTATATTTATTACTGCTACGCAAGTCTTGCGACATTATTTTTTCTTTAAATTTATAACCACAAATTATTAACTTTATTACTCAAAATACAGATTTATAGTTTGCTCTCAGTTATTCTGTCGCACTGTGCTTTATGTAATGCCAAGTTTATTTTTTGCTTTGTGTAATTTTCGGGGAAACCCCTTTCTTATTTATTCTTTTTCTTTTGTTTGACTGTTTAAATCATTTCTTGTTGCATGCAAAGTTTACAAACCAAAGAAAAACACAAATCCACAAATTGGATAGTAGCTGTAGCATTGGTGACGTTCTTATCGTTCTAAGTAATTGTAGTAATAATTTTAATTCTTCTCCGATTGAAAAGAAGTAAAGCTCGTTTTTTCTAATTCTTTTATTTATCATAAAAATAAACAAAACAAAAATTTTTAAGTCAAAAAATAGCTCGATCATAGAACAAATGCATATTTCGCATTTTAAGGCCCCGTCGCTTAGGGAAGGCGTGGTCATGAGGGCGTAAAATTTTACGTGAGTTATTTTCTATTCCAATGGAACAAAATGAGAGGGTACCGTTTCAACATTTCAAAAAATTTTAAAATAAGGGACACTAATATATATACATATATATATATATATATATATATATATATATATATATATATATATGTATATATATTAGTGTCCCTTATTTTAAAATTTATATATATATATATATATATATATATATATATATGAAGCGTTGTTCTTCGGGATATTTGGCCGCGTTTGGATGATTTCGTCCTGAGAAGGACAACTTTCTTCCTGACGTTTCGGTGACATCACTTTCACCTTTTTCTAGAGGATCTTCTCGTTGCAATGGTAACTTCAAGAGTGCGTTGATTTCCTGTGCCGCTCGTATTATATGGTCCCGTCGTAGTGGGGACGCGTGTCTGACTCCTCGTGATTGGTCCGTCGGTTGTTCTGTCGCTTTCGACTATTGGTCGATCGGTTTGCGTTCGGTCCGAGTTAGTATGACTGGGCTGTGGCAAGTTGTTCTCATTACGTCGCTTGTGTGTAATCTGCCTGTTGAGCAAGGCCGACTTCCATGTGTCAGGCAAACGCTGTCCGTCGTCACGTTTGTTCATACAGTTTTGCCGTTTCTCAATTTCTATTGCTTCTCTTATAATCCTGTACGTTAACCTCGTACTGCGTGCTATAGTTTTTGTACCGTCAAAGTCGATAGTGTGTCCTGTATGTAGCACATGCTTAGCTAGGGATGATGTTGATTCTTTTTTAGCTACCGCATTTCTGTGTTCTTCCCTCCGTACGCTGGTTTTACGGTTAGTATGCCCTATGTATGTCTGTTCGCATTCATAGCACGGTATTTCGTAGACCCCTTGGTTTTCTAGTTCTATCTTGTCCTTTGTATTAGGCAAAATGTCTTTTATTTTCCTGTCTGTCGTATAAATGGTGTCTATGTCGTGTCGGCGTAATATTCTACCTATTTTCTCAGTCGTACCTTTCACGTAAGGGAGAAATGCTGTCCGTGTAGATCTTTCTTTCTTTTTTGGTTGATTCTTGTTAATTCGTGTCGCTCTGTTAATGGTATGTTGTGAATATCCGTTCGCTTGTAATATGTTTTTTATTGTTCCCATTTCTTCGTTTCGATGTTCTGCGTCTGACAAAGTTTGAGATCTGTGGATTAATGTTTTTACTACAGAGTTTAACTGTGCTGGGTGATGATGTGAAGATGCGTTGAGATATCTGTTCGTATGTGTAGGTTTCCTGTACACTGTGTATCCTAGCGAGCCATCCGGTTTTTTGATTATCATCAAGTCTAAGAACGGTAGCCGATTTCTTTCCTCCATTTCGACAGTAAACTTTATTTTCGGATGTCTGGTGTTCAGATGTTGTAAAAACTCGCTTAGTTTCTCTCTTCCATGCGGCCAAATCACCAGGGTGTCGTCTACGTATCGCAGCCAGAGTTTTGGTTTGTCTGTAGCGTTTTCCAGTGCTCTTTGTTCGAAGTCTGCCATAAACAAATTTGCCAGTATAGGTGACAGCGGTGATCCCATCGGCGCTCCATCGGTTTGCTTAAAAAATTGTCCGTTGTATATAAAATACGTGTTTGACAGGCAGTGTTTCGTTAGATCTATGTCGTAGTCGGAGAGTTGGTGTTTCTTTATTAGTAAATCTATTACCTCATTAATGGGGATCTGTGTGAAGAGCGAAACTACATCGAAGCTCACCAACATGTCGTCTTGATCCATTGTGATATCCTTGAGTATTTCAGTTAGGTGAGTCGAGTTTTTAACATATGATGGTATTTCTTCGGCAAGGGGTTGTAGTTTTTGTGCTAAGAAGCGCGAAAGCGCTTGAGTCGGTGAGCTAACGGAACTTACTATCGGTCTCAGCGGCACATCCGGCTTGTGTATTTTTGGTAGGCCGTAGAATTTCGGACATCTTGAGACCGATAGTAAGTTCCGTTAGCTCACCGACTCAAGCGCTTTCGCGCTTCTTAGCACAAAAACTACAACCCCTTGCCGAAGAAATACCATCATATGTTAAAAACTCGACTCACCTAACTGAAATACTCAAGGATATCACCATGGATCAAGACGACATGTTGGTGAGCTTCGATGTAGTTTCGCTCTTCACACAGATCCCCATTAATGAGGTAATAGATTTACTAATAAAGAAACACCAACTCTCCGACTACGACATAGATCTAACGAAACACTGCCTGTCAAACACGTATTTTATATACAACGGACAATTTTTTAAGCAAACCGATGGAGCGCCGATGGGATCACCGCTGTCACCTATACTGGCAAATTTGTTTATGGCAGACTTCGAACAAAGAGCACTGGAAAACGCTACAGACAAACCAAAACTCTGGCTGCGATACGTAGACGACACCCTGGTGATTTGGCCGCATGGAAGAGAGAAACTAAGCGAGTTTTTACAACATCTGAATACCAGACATCCGAAAATAAAGTTTACTGTCGAAATGGAGGAAAGAAATCGGCTACCGTTCTTAGACTTGATGATAATCAAAAAACCGGATGGCTCGCTAGGATACACAGTGTACAGGAAACCTACACATACGAACAGATATCTCAACGCATCTTCACATCATCACCCAGCACAGTTAAACTCTGTAGTAAAAACATTAATCCACAGATCTCAAACTTTGTCAGACGCAGAACATCGAAACGAAGAAATGGGAACAATAAAAAACATATTACAAGCGAACGGATATTCACAACATACCATTAACAGAGCGACACGAATTAACAAGAATCAACCAAAAAAGAAAGAAAGATCTACACGGACAGCATTTCTCCCTTACGTGAAAGGTACGACTGAGAAAATAGGTAGAATATTACGCCGACACGACATAGACACCATTTATACGACAGACAGGAAAATAAAAGACATTTTGCCTAATACAAAGGACAAGATAGAACTAGAAAACCAAGGGGTCTACGAAATACCGTGCTATGAATGCGAACAGACATACATAGGGCATACTAACCGTAAAACCAGCGTACGGAGGGAAGAACACAGAAATGCGGTAGCTAAAAAAGAATCAACATCATCCCTAGCTAAGCATGTGCTACATACAGGACACACTATCGACTTTGACGGTACAAAAACTATAGCACGCAGTACGAGGTTAACGTACAGGATTATAAGAGAAGCAATAGACATTGAGAAACGGCAAAACTGTATGAACAAACGTGACGACGGACAGCGTTTGCCTGACACATGGAAGTCGGCCTTGCTCAACAGGCAGATTACACACAAGCGACGTAATGAGAACAACTTGCCACAGCCCAGTCATACTAACTCGGACCGAACGCAAACCGATCGACCAATAGTCGAAAGCGACAGAACAACCGACGGACCAATCACGAGGAGTCAGACACGCGTCCCCACTACGACGGGACCATATAATACGAGCGGCACAGGAAATCAACGCACTCTTGAAGTTACCATTGCAACGAGAAGATCCTCTAGAAAAAGGTGAAAGTGATGTCACCGAAACGTCAGGAAGAAAGTTGTCCTTCTCAGGACGAAATCATCCAAACGCGGCGAAATATCCCGAAGAACAACGCTTCAACAAACGACCGCGAAAACATTCGACGAAATTTATATATATATATATATATATACAGGTTACAATTAATTAAAAATGGGCGAGCGGTCTGTCAATTAAAACTCATTTATTTATTATCTCTATATTTCACAACGAGTTTGTTGCTTCTTCAGGAGATACTACAAGATTAATGAACAAGACATTAAATAAGTTAATGCATAAAGCAATAGTAAAATACTCACAGAATGTAGAGTTCAAAAAATGAAAGTGACGTACACAGACATTAAAATTGATTAAATTTAAAACATTAATGTAACTATAGATATAAGGTGTCACATCAAGCTTTAAAAAACATGTATATGTAAAAGCTAAAACATAAAAAATATAAAACGAAATATACAAGGTGCCCGTATCGTTATGTTCAAATTTTAGGAGTGTAAAGTAGACTTCATTTCAAGTAACAAAAACGCAAAACCTGTATATCCATTTTTATTTGTTTCAAAGTTACAGATCGATGAATGTGATTGTCAGAACACGAAAAAGAATAGAATCCAACAGAAGTGATATAAAAAATCTAAGCAGTATATATTATAACCTAATAATGTAACGATCTGCAATTTACGTCATAATATTGTAAATATATATAATATGTTATTTAAATATCTGTACATTTGCTTATCATGCTGACAGTTCCGTGTTTTTATCCCTGACGTGCTGTTCGAGTAGGTTTTCGTGGTTTTCCTTCTCGTTTAAGGCGAATGCCGACAGCTTAACAACTTAAGCTGCTCCACGGGCGCATAATAATAACTCATGGCTTGCCTTTCCCCCGTTTTTGTTGTCTAACTGTTTAGAGAATGCTAAGGCATGATTTATTATTATTGAACTTGAATGTATCTTTGAATAATTTTATCCATGACAACTACAGATATATAGTATGACAGTAATATACTGTCATTTATATTTTATATTCCTTGAAAAGGGCATCATTTGCCGAAACATATAGGATTGTTTTAAATATATACATTTTGAAGTAAAACCAGACGTTAAATCGCCAACAAATTGAATTTACCATAACATACAAAGGTCACGAAATAATTATCTATATATATATATATATATATATATATATATATATATATACAGTGCTTCTCAAAAGTCCCCTCCCCCTCTTATCTTTGGAACGATTGTACATTCACAAGTGAAATTTGGAAACTGAATATTATAGGTTATAAACTTCCCTACTAGTGATGATAGATGACGAAATCGTCATAGATGACGTCACAAGGCCATTGTGACCAATAATTTTGAATGGAACGCTACGGCAAGCGACACCTCTTTTAAAAGGTATCGAAAAAACCTATTCAATGATACTAATTTTGTTTGTGTTTGAGGCAGTTTTAATGGCTCATTAGTAAATATGAAAATTTAAATTCCATTCAGTATGATATTAAATACAGATTTAAGAAGTAGTATGTACTTAAAGAAATTGCTCGAAGTGACCTCCATTTACTTCCTGACAGTAAAATATCGTATTTTTAAACTCTTCTTGTACTTCTTCAAATGTGTCTGCGGAAACAGCCTCACATTCTGCAACAATACGTTGTTTTAAAACGTCAATATTGTCAAGTTCAGTGGCGTAAACCTTCTATTTAAGGTACCCCCACAGAAAAAAATCCAAAGGTGTGAGGTCCGGTGATCGAGGTGGCCATTCCGTTGAACCTCGTCGTCCAATCCATCTACCAGGATACTCCTCATGCAAATACCGTCTTACTGCACCGTAATAGTGTGGAGGAGCACTATCCTGTTGGAATGTTATTTCCAAATTGCCGAATTCATCTGAATTATCTTCCAAAATTTCAAGGATTAACGGTTCTATTGCGTTTTGCAACATCTCCAGATAAACCTCACCAGTTAAATTAGTATTTAAAAAAAGAGGCCCAACGATGTGGTTTCCCAGGATACCTGCCCAAACATTCACCTTCTGGGGAAATTGGGTATGTGTTTCACGAAACAGGTGAGGGTTTGCGTCACTCCAATACCTCAGATTCTGTGCATTTACATTTCCATTTAGATAGAAAGTAGTTTCGTCACTAAAACAAATTGTTTTGACGTAGTCTGGCTGTTGGTTAATTTTAGTTTCCATATTTTCACAAAATTTTAGTCTTCGGTCTGGGTCGTCTTCTGAGAGTTGATGAACCATTTTTAATTTGTATGGATGAAATTTGTATTCTCATTTTTTTCTCATCAGAAATTTGTGGTCTGCCAGATCGTTTCGCATCATTAATACTACCCGTTGTTTCAAACTTACGAAGAAGCTCCCTTAAATAAGTCCTCGAAATGGGGCGATCGGGAAACCTCTCAGTAAAAATGCGTTCTGCTGCATGAATATTTTGTCTAGTTTCAACAAGAATTAGGACCGCTGCTACTTTATCACCTAAAGCACGTACCATTTCGCTTCTTGAAGCACTTAAACTTTCGGCTCACAACAGTTTAACAAATTATTAAAATGTACAAAAATATTAAAAGTACCAAAAGCTGTTAAAACAGTGAGACGTTCGTTCAGCAATACACAAATTATTAAATGTACAAAAACTTGGACAATTACAAAAACGTCGTATTTCGGAGACTAACAAAAACGTCAGATTATTTGACAACTATCCAGAGGCGGAGCTTGAATTTGCAATTTTAGTATTAACTTCACAATATTGACGTTTTAAAACAACGTATTGTTGCAGAATGTGAGGCTGTTTCCGCAGACACATTTGAAGAAGTACGAGAAGAGTTTAAAAATAGGATATTTTACTGCCAGGAAGTAAATGGAGGTCACTTCGAGCAATTTCTTTAAGTACATACTATTTCTTAAATCTGTATTTAATATCATACTGAATGGAATTTAAATTTTCATGTTTACTAATGAGCCATTAAAACTGCCTCAAACACAAACAAAATTAGTATCATTGAATAGGTTTTTTCGATACCTTTTAAAAGAGGTGTCGCTTGCCGTAGCGTTCCATTTAAAATTATTGGTCACAATGGCCTTGTAACGTCATCTATGACGATTTCGTCATCTATCATCACTAGTTGGGAAGTTTATAACCTATAATATTCAGTTTCCAAATTTCACTTGGGAATGTATAATCGTTCCAAAGATAAGAGTTTGGGGGGGAGGGGGCTTTTGAGAAGCACTGTATATATATATATATATATATATATATATATATATATATAGATAATTATTTCTAATTATTAATAAACGGCTAAGAACTCATATAGCTATGGAGTAATAATTAGCATTTTCAAACATTCAAATCTGACATCTGCTCTCAAAATACTGACATCTACTTTCAAAATAGGCATCTGCTTTCAAATCTGACGTTTGCTTTCATAACTGACACCTGCTTTCAAAACAGACATCTGCTTTCAATAACTGACATTTGATTTCACTAACTGACATCTGCTATCAAAAATGACATCAGCTTTCAAAACTGACTTCTGCTTTCAACTTGACATCAACATTCAATAACTGACATCTGATTCATTAACACTGTTACTTTATAATGCTTTCTAAATAGCTTGAACCTAGGTCTATTGTGGCTAAGTAGTAAAAGTGACAGTCCGGCAAAATGTAGACTTGGGTTCGAGTCCCAACATAGACAATATTTTTCAATTAAAAAACAAGTGTTCATTTGAAAAGTCAATCTAGTAGCATGTGATTTACTGAGAACATTTTGAAGTATGTCGTAAATTAAAAATTTACTACTTAACCTACGAAGTCGTATATTTTGACAGTTTCATACATACAAATAAATAACAAATAATAGATATTTATTGAAAACTATAACAAATGTTGAAAATATTGTCCTTCAAGATCAATGCACTTTAAAATCCTCCGTTCAAAATTTCTTTATTTAAACCAGAATCGACGCACGATTATTTTATGCACTAACTGATATTTGTGATTGACATTATCAAATGTCATTTGGATTTACGTTTACGGAACAACAAACACATACTAATATATTTGCTTATTCTATCAAAATTTCAAAGTAACCTAGATTGACTTTTCAAATGAACACCCGTTATATATATATATATATATATACTCAAATCTAGCAAAAGCAAAGCATTGTCGAGTTCAGCTGGTATTTTAATAAAATGGTGATCGAATTATCAAAATTTGTAGTTCCCCTTAGTTACAGCAAAATTTGGTCTTAGAATACTTACCAAGAAATATAATGTGATTTTTTTTTAGTATTTAATTACTTCTCTTCCAATCAGGATAATTAATAGATTTTCGATATTTGAACATTAACCTCTTCACCAAGCTGTTAATGGATCGACTGTTAATCGTTGGAAATAAACGCAAATTTTGCGACTATAATCAAAAACAAAACGTTGAATATTTATACACAACACGATTTATTACCATAAATCGTGCTACGAACCTACGCAAATTTTAAAAAGTAATTGTTTGTTAGTGCAAATCAGTTACATTGTTCGCAAAGTGATGTGAATGAAATAAATGCTTTCTACATATACGATACTAATCATTCGAATTTTTTACTGAAAAAAAAAATTCGCCCTTATGTGGGATTCGAACCTACGTCTTTTGGTTTGCCGAACCACGCTCTTAACCCTTGAGCTATTAAGGGACTGAAGTTCGAATCGTCGTGAAATGCCTTAAATTGCATTAAGAACAGATATTACGTTGTGCCCGTAGTTGGCAAATTTGTGCAAATCTATTGCATTTTTCTCGAAGTGATGTGAATTAAATAAATGCTTTCTACATATACGACGCTAATTATTCGAATTTTTTACTGACAATTTAATTCATCTGTCAAAAACATTACGTTTTAATACACGTTATGTTAGTTTGACATGGGATAAACTGCTATAGTATTTTTACGATAAGAGATCAGTCACGTCATAACCAGTAATATCGGGCACAAAAACCTAAGAAATTCAATTTACTAACGTAATACATATAATTTCTCCGAGATTTTATAAAATTTGCAATTTCAGTGTTACCTATTCCGGGCAGTCTTGTCACGCATTACACGACTCTACAAAAAAAATTTTCGTTCTTTGTCCTAAAGTTTATTTTATGAATTTTCGGTGAAGTATGCACAAAAAACGAAAAGAAAATAGCTTTTTTTTTGGTATAAAATTTGCTTTTGTGATAGTTATAGTAATAATTCTCATTTTTGATTTTTTTTATAAATTTTATTTAATTTTAATACATTCAAAAATACCGCGCGATCAGAGTGGGGATTTTACGTTCACATAGTGGCAGTAGATGGCACTCGAGTGATAAACAACGATTAGGTGTTTTGTACAAGTCTAGAAAAACTTAAAATGTCGTCGCGAAAGTGTAAATATGATGTTGATGCAGTTTGTTATATATGTGGTCAATTTATTAAAGTTCGAGACGTAAAATACGAACTAAAGACATCTGACGTTCTCTGTGAAGCCTACGAAGCATATTTTGACTGTCCTGTTCGGCATCAAGACAAGCCATGGGCTCCACATGTTGCTTGTAGTTATTGTAAAAGTTTTTGGAAGGTAAGCAATTTTTAATTAAGCGGTGAATCAAATATAATGGACATATTTATTTTTATTTCTACATTTTAGGTTGGTATCGAGGTGAGAAGAGGTCCATGAAATTTGCAATACCAAGGATCTGGCGACAACCAAAAGACCACTTCAATGACTGCTACTTTTGCATTGTGAATCCGAGTAAAAGACGTAGAGGTAAAAATGCAAAACCTATCGAGTATCCTGATCTTAAATCTTCTTCTGCTCCGATTGCACACGACCTGACACGACCAGTACCTGAGCCACGGAAAAAATTATCGCAGAAAAGTAGCTCATCTCGTAGTTCTAATAAAAGTAATTCCGATAAGGAGTTTTCACTTACACCAGAACAACCAAAACACCATCTTATTACTACAGAAGATTTTAACGACTTGATAAGAGATTTAAATTTGCCTAAAAATAAAGCAGAGATTTTAGGGTCTCGCTTAAAACAGTGGAATTTGCTTGATGATGTTAATATCACGGATCAGCGGACTAGGCATGAAACATTCTCAACGTTTTTCACAAGAGAAGATGGACTTTGTTTTTGCAATGACATAAAAGGTATGTTCGAAGAAATTGACATACCCTGTGTTACTAGCGAATGGCGTTTATTCATTGACAGCTCTACAAAAAGCTAAAAAGCTGTTTTATTACACAACGGAAATAAATTCCCGTCTCTTCCAATCGCTCACTCAGTACATCTTAAAGAAAATTATGACAGTGTTAAAATCTTGCTTGAATCTGTAAAGTATCGCGAGTATAACTGGCAGCTGATTGGAGATTTTAAAAGAGTGGGATTTTTAATGGGACTACAGAGCGGATATACGAAGTATCCGTGTTATCTGTGCTTATGGGATTGCAGAGCGGATTCTAAGTACTATATTCAACGGTCATGGCCTGTAAGAACAGAACTTTGTGTCGGAAGATAAAACGTAACATTTGAGTCGATTGTTGTAGCGGAAAAGTGTTAATGCCACCTCTGCACATTAAGTTAGGGTTGATGAAACAATTTGTTAAAAAACTGGATGAAACTTCAGAAGCTTTTGGATACTTGAAAAAGTTTTTTCCGAACTTATCACAAGCAAAAGTTAAAGCTGGGGTTTTTGTTGGTCCGCAAATTAGACAGATTTTCGCCGATGAAAAATTTCCAATGTTGCTGAATTGTACTCAAAAAGCGAGTTGGAACAGTTTTAAAGCAGTAGTTTCTGGATTTTTAGGAAATAACAAAGCTGAAAACTACGAAAAGTTAGTTGCGGATATGCTAAAATATTTTAAGGCCATGGGCTGCAGGATGTCATTAAAAGTACATATGCTGCATGCTTATTTAGATAAATTTAAAACAACATGGGAGCGTATTGAGAAGAGCAAGGAGAACGTTTTCAGAAGGACATTATGAGCTTCGAACAACGTTATCGAGGCCAATACAATGAAAACATGATGGGAGACTATATTTGGGGTTTATTGAGAGAAAGTACTTATGAACATAAAAGAAAAAGTAAAAGCGTGCACTTTTAAATTATTTTTTCCACGGTCGGGAGTAGAAATCAGTTTCTATGACATCAAAATTAAAACAGAAGTAGTCGATTATTCCCAAGGGAGTATAATGCTCCCAAGGGAGTTTACATTATGGAGAACGTTTGTGATTCATGCAAAAAAAAAGATAACATTGAAATTATTTATTGACATTTAAATTAAATGTTACCTTTGTACAATTTTCAAAATTAATATTAGAAGGAATATTACTTTCGCTTACATTTACAGTTTTTGTGATTGCCCTAGTAGTGGTACCTACTAAAACCTGATTAGCAATTTTGGTCTTATTTTCAATGGAGTTCTCGACATAACCCTCAGCGACTGTCGTTGATTTCCAACCAGCATGACGCTTTATTGTCGTGATATCCACACCAGCATCTGCCAGTAATGTCGCTGAAGATCTTCGTAAGCAGTGACCAGTATAACATGCAGCATCAGGTAATTTTAAATACGAAGCTACTACACTCGGAATTTTTCCCATGGTATTCTTGCCAACTGGCTGCGAACTACATTTTCCTGCTTTGTAGTACAAAAAAAGCAAAAAAAGGCGCTTATGCTGGACGTGGGGAGGACGAAGGGACAGGTATTTTCGAAACAACTCAAGCATATTTCCCACATCGGTAACCACAAAGGTTCGTGGAATCTTTGTCTTAGTGTTTGGAATTTTTACAATCAAGGAAGAGCCTACATCCTCAATATCATCTACAGTTAAATTGACTAGTTCATCAGTTCGACAAGCTCCGGCAATCCCCCAGAATTAATCCAACCTATAAAAAATCAAAATACTTAATAATTGAAATACCTAACAACAAAAGTAATCTTACCTTAATCATTAAGAATTCTTTGTCATCTGCACTTGATAGAAAACGGTCGATTTCACCCTTTCTCAATATTTTCGATTTTTTCGCTTGATATCCGTAACCGGTTCTTTTCAAAAATGCGATCAGCTTGGGGAATTTGCTTATATCTATGTTGTCGTAAATTATCAAGCATGACTTAACCATAGAATATTGCGCCCATAATGTGGAAGACTTGTAATTCTTTGCATTTTCACTGAAGTATGCCAACAAAACATTCTCGCTGTATACTTGAACATTTTTCTCGGCGCACCACTTTTTGAACTGATTGTAGGCTATATCGTATAAAGATCTTGACTTCGTAGGCAGCAAATTGCTTATTGCAATATATGCAGCCTCCACAATCTCTTCCGACTCACAATTATTCATTGTGCACTAAACAAACTTTAAACTAAACCAAACTAGCACCTTAATTTGACAATTCTTTTTGTTTGTTTATTTTGTAGTTATGACAATAACTCAACGACTACTAAATAAATGCTCAAATCCGAATACAATAATTCTGGTGCTACTTACTTCATAATGACAAAATATGTGTTTTTAAGTTAATGAGACCGTGGAAAAAATAGTATATACCATTCGGGAGAGATGCTATTTTGTCCTCGGTGCATTGTAGCCCTCGGGCTTCAAATTGCACCTCTGCCAAAATAACGCATTTCTCTCACTTATAGTATAATATACTATTCCACTTTTTTGTAAGTTATTTTGATAGTAAAACTTAATAAAAATAATAAACATATTTATTTGAATGGTTTCATCTTCGATTCAAAATTAAAACCACAGATTTTGAAAAATATCGTTCAATCGGTCTCCTAAATACAAAAGCAAACTTTTTCATGTCATATTTTTTTTTTCGTCCAATTACGACCTAAAATATCGAAATTTTATGCTTTAAAGTCAAAGTCAAATTTTGTGTTGACCCTTGTTATCATCATATGATATCCGCTTGTCATCTGTCAGTCATGGTTTCATATTACTATTACCCATTTTATTTTTCTTGTTTTAAGAATAAACCGACTGTTAATACTCACGTTTTTAGTCAATGCGCAGTAAGAAATTCAATTTATGATATTATGTACACAAATAGTAAGTATTATTCTATAAAATTTTTAAAAATATTACCTATTCTTTAACAATCGCAGAACAACATATTACTTTGGGTACATTGAAGAGTGTTCTTCGAGAATGAGAAATATTCGCTGCTTCTTTGGGGAAAATATTGCAAAATATTGGTTTCCATTTTAAGAAAGACGACCCTAATCGAGAATTAATGGAATTGCCTCATATTGCTTTGCAAAGAATAACGTTTTTGCAACAATATATGCGTTTTAAAATTGAAAATATATTCCAGTTTGTTTTCTTGATGAAACTTAGGTTTTTAAAGATCGAACCTCTTAAAAATCATATAAGATGAGAATATTAAATCTGTAAAAGTAAAACAAGTAGGTGGCAAATGGTATTAATTATTTAAAAAGTATTGGTATGAGCAATATATCATTGACTTTTATTCTGTAGATACATAGACGTACATGCTGGTAGCAATAATAGTTTCATTCCTGGAGCAGAATTAATCTTTGCAACAAATAGTAAGGTATGGATTACCACCATGACATGAATCAAGAAAATTTTCTAGAATGGTTTCAAAAAGTAACGGCTTGAAAATTTAGAAAGCCCTTCAGTTATCATTATGGGTAATGCGAGCTATCATGCGACAATAATAAATAAATCTCTAACTTCATCTTCAACAAAATACCAAATTCAGGAATGGTTAACTAACAATAAAACTTTGACAAGACAGCTTTCAAAATATAGTTACTGGAATTGGTTAGACTGTTAGTAAATACAATAATTACTAAATTAAGTTCAAATAACGTGTGTTCATTTGAAAAGTCAATCTAGGTTACTTTGAAATTTTGATAGAATAAGACGCAAATATATTATTTTTCTCCCGACCGAGAATAAAGTGTCATCTTATACATCTGACAATTAACATATATTAGGCTACTTTATTCTCTAGGGAATAAAATATTCGATTTTCCCTAGGGAATAAAGTGAATACTGTAGTGAATGACTTTTGGTTCATTTATTTACCTTAGTAACCAGAAACTATGCACATTTTCATGACAAACTAACTTAATTGAATGACATCAGATCAATCTATCAATCAACTGTCAAACTAATAATGAAATAAATTATTACATTTAAGGCCGGGAGAAAAGTTTTGTATGTAATTCGGGAATAAACGTCTATAATCCCTCAACAGAAAATGCCCTCGCTCCCTTCGGTCGCTCAGGCATTACTTACTGTCTCGGGATTAAAACTGTCGTTTATTCCCTTAATACATAAATATTTATTGTATGTGTGTGTTGTTCCGTAAACGTAAATCCAAATGACATTTGATAATGTCAATCGCAAATATCAGTTAGTGCATAAAATAATCGTGCGTCGATTCTGGTTTAAATAAATTTCCTCTCAGTTTTAAAATGGCTTTCACCTTAGAACATAAATTTTTTTTAGTCCAGGCTTATTTTCGAAGTGGTAATAAAATTGATGGTTTATGGATTTATTCAGTTCAAGATTGCATGGTAGAATATCAAGTTGAGTTTCCACATTTTGTAATAGATTATATACAATTTAAGAATACTTTGGATAGAACTTTAAAACTTTTTTCTGAAACTGGTAGTCTCTTAAGAAAATCAGGCAGCTTTCGCAGCGGAGCAGTTAAGAAACGTACACCTCAAGTTGTCAATCGTGTTGAAGAAATAATGGAAAATGAACCACAAACATCTGTTCGACATTTGAGTCAACAAGTAAACCTTTCTGTTGGTACAACTCACAAGTTATTAAAAAAAGATATGCAACTTTATCCATACCGTGTCACAGCAGTACAAGAATTGTTAGAAATTGATTACCCACGTAGACTACAGTTTTGTAATTGGTTTGTAAATATGAACAATAATGGAGAACTTTCGCAAAGAGTCATATTTACTGATGAAGCATGGTTTTATCAAACGGGATACCTAAATTCACAAAATACAAGAATTTGGAGTAATGAAAATCCACATGTAATTAATGAAGAATCGCTACATCCAGAGAAAATTGGTGTTTGGGCAGCGATAAGCCAAAGGCGAATCATTGGACCAATATTTTTTCAGGGCATGTTAACTGCTCAAAGGTACCGTACGGAAATTTTACAACCATTTGTCAATCAGTTATGATGATGAACTTCAAAATGAATATTTCCAACAAGACGGAGCACCTTGTCACTGTACTGCAGCATCTTTGGATTATTTAAGAGAATTTTTTGATGAGCGTACAATTAGTCGAAATACTGAAATTGCCTGGCCTGCACGTTCATGCGATTTAATACCTTGCGACTTCTTTTTGTGGCCTTATCTAAAAAATAACATATTTCGAACACCTATATTGAATTTGAATGATATGCTACAGAGAATCGAACAGAAATGCATGGAAATTAATAACAATCCAGTAATGTTTCAGAATATCATCAGAAATTTTGAACGGAGGATTTTAAAGTGCATTGAACTTGAAGGACAACATTTTCAACATTTGTTATAGTTTTCAATAAATACCTATTATTTGTTATTTATTAGTATGTATGAAACTGTCGAAATATACGACTTCGTAAGTTAAGTAGTAAATTTTAATTTACGACATACCTCAAATGTTCTCAGTAAATCACATGCTACTAGATTGACTTTTCAAATGAACACTTGTTAGATATTTATGAAGCCGATGAATTAGCTGAGCAATATGGCCACACAGTTCTTCGACTTCCTCCATATCGTTGTAGTTTTAACCCTATAGAAGTAATTTGGGAAATTGCAAGAAGATATTATTCTTGTAATATATGTAAATATGGTAGGACTAATGAAGGCTGTAAAAGGTTGTAGCAAGAAGCACTAAGTCAAGTAACTGCTGAAGTGTGTTTGGTCGACAAATTAGAGCAATGAAATAATTCTTTTGCGTGTAAACAAGGTATATTTCATTAATATATTTTGGTGTAAAGAACTAACTATTCTAGTTAATATTGAAAATTCATAACATACGAATAGTGGTTTTGGATTTAAAAGTTACGATTCCACTTTTAGCTTTTTATCATAGATTTATCTATGAATTCGTTTGTTCCAGTGAAAATATTTGTGAAACTAAGAGCTAATATAGTGTTTTAATTTTAATATCTATTTGACTTTATATTACACCATATTTATATACTTTAGAAGCACATTACTAATTTACTACGAATGCAACATCAATTATTATCTATGCCTAAGAGAAACTCATGAGTGTAATGTGATAAAAACTAAAAAATATAAAATCTTTATATTCTATTGTGAAATTTAATATATGTACTGTTATATTATATCATGACTATTAATATTGACTGTCATAAACTATTTTCATTCCCGCTGTTTTTTTATTCTAAAACATTGATATTACATTTGTTAATTTTGCAAAATAAAATTACTAATAAAATTATTACTTAACATACACTATGTATTTTTCTAAATATAGAATGATAAATATACAATATTAACATTCTAAACAGTTTAAGGTATACCCTAAATGTCATATGTAAAAAATAAGATTGTGATAACTAAATCAGGTCATGTATTTACAAAACATCCATTTCGTCAACACGGCCTCGTTGAGGTATGATCTTTCACTACATTGTTTTGTCTTGTAACCAGGTTACTAGGCTAAGGAAACACACCCTAATATATAACGAGACACTCAGAGGTCTCGACAGTCAGAGTCACAGTCAGAGTCAGAGTGACAGTCAGACCGTCAGAGTCAGAGAGTTAGAGTCACTACAAGCCTAGTGCCTCATAATTATAATGTAGTGTTTACTATTGTTATCGTTGTTATTATCGTTATTAAATTATATGTTGTTATTTAATCGTTGTCCTGCATATTATTTATCACACTGATAAACCTGCTGTATAAATGGAACTGCCTCGGCAACAATGTTACCTCCGGGACCAGGTGACATTACATGGCGTTTCTGCCCACGTCTGATATTACATGGCGATCCTACCTTTTTAGTTGATCAGATATTATATGGTGATCCTGCCATCCCATCATCTGACATTACAAGATTTTTGAAGTTTATAAATGTACTATAACCTATAAACCAAAAGACAATTATTTGTAAGATGTAAACAATAAATTTTTCAACGTTGTGTGACGCACATTGACGATGCAACTGCGTTCTTATCGTAAAAATACTATAGTAGGTATGTATGCAAGTGGATAAACTGTATGTAGATTCTCTCATGGAAACGAGAGTTCAATTCTGACAGTAACGTTCAGATAAACGTCATACATAAGTTTTTGAATTTTTCTCTTCCAAAATGAATCGTTTCGGCAGTGCTACTACAGAAAATATAAAAGAAACGGTATCGAATAACGTGCCTAACAATACAATAAAAACGAAAGCCTCAATATGGAAGCAATTCAGGCAATATTCACAATAATAATAACCTAAATAGTGTTCAGTCGGCCACAAATAATAGTTATTTATGTACCAAGGGTATAATGAGGATGTTTATATTCGAGGGACAGTTTACAAAACCGAGCCTTCAGCCCGAGGTATTGTAAATTGCTCGAGATTTATAAACATCGAGTTATGCCAAAGGTTCATATAACGTTTTATTTCTCACTTTAAAATCAATTATTAATTGACAAAAAGCGTATTAATACAAACGAAGTCTACCACAAGTCTACTTTGTTTTTGTACGTTACGTGTGACGATTAAGTGATTTATTTATTTCATGAAAAATAAATTGCGAAGTGTGTTACAACGTATGTGATAGAAGAATAAATTCCGGAAGTAATACACGAACGAGCATTAAAAGCTGATGGGGAGTTACTGCCAAAAAAATCACGACCACTTTATGAGAGAGAACTCTAAAAATTTGACGATCGGAGAAGCTAAAACTCTGTCAAAACTGTCAATGAAACAGTTCTAATATTCAGATTGTTGTATTTTCATACTTTTTATTAATAATAGTGGGCGCTATGATAACGCCCGCTTACTATGCCCTAGGGCGAAAACAACCAATTTTGTCTATAATTGGTTGTTTTCGCCCTAGGGCATAGTAAGCTATTATTAATAAAAATTATGAAAATACAACAATCTGAATATTAGAACTGTTTCATTGACAGTTTTGACAGAGTTTTAGCTTCTCCGATCGTCAAATTTGAAAAATAAAATAATTGATAATAACTGTAGAACTGTGGTTTTAGTAACAATTAATTTACTATTTACCTATCTATTCAAAGAAGTGTTCTGTTTTGACGTTTAAATAAAAATATTTTTATTTATTAATTTTAATTAAATGATTCATTTTCTTTCCCATGAAATATTACACTTTGTATTTAGACGTCAAACAGAGGTGAAATTGCATTTTAAATATTCAAAAATTGGCATCGTAGTTAATGCAAAATTTGACATTATTTGTTTGTTAACTTTGACAGTTCATAAAGTGTTATTAAAATTTGTCTCAAAGTTGCTTCAACCAAAGTTGTGTTTAAAATGAATAACAACGATTTTACAATTCAAACCAGTAGTGACTATTTTTCTTATTAAACATGTCTCTATTTGAAAAATTTGTTTCGTCACTCCGTAAAATACACTGTGCTCCATTCAAATTTTCATCAATTAAACTAACAAACCAATGACAGAAAGCTAATCTCCTGGCGGAATCTTCTGGCTGTAATGTTTGAGAGATTCTGAACTTAAAGGGGATATACTTATGCTTTTTCAAAATTCTTTGAACTGATGAATAACTTAATGCCAATTTCTACTTCTTCCTTGACGACGATATTTTTCTTTGTTATTTTCTTTCTAAATAAGCAATCATGCAGTCTAAACTGATTGTAAAGTTTTCGAAAGTAACGTCGATCTGGCTGCTGTCGTAAAGGATAGTGTTCAGCATAATATTCACTAGTCCTTATTGAATTTTTACGACATAAAATTTATGCTTCCAACATATCGCATTTCTTCAAATGAGGAAATACCATAGTAAAATATTGTCAAACACGAATAAGTAACGAAAGTAAAACCAAAATGTTTAGAAAAATAAATAGAGAACTAATGAACACAACACAAAATAAAAAAAAAATTACTTTATCTATTCCTCATTAATCATAGTGACTACCCTTCATTTCCGTAAAAGTGCAACGCCCTTACTAAATTTTTCTCAATACTCTGTACTCTATCTCACGCTAAACTCGGCTCTCTAGTTCTAGAACTTATATCGAGAATCTTTGGGTTTTTTTTGTATTCGCCATTTTTCTCTGTACAATAGATCTTTCCATTTCATTCTGTTATATCTTCCGTTCCCCTTATATACGAGAATTGTTCAGAAACTACGTGCCCTAACACAGCTATGGCGCCAATTCGCAGGAATCTTCTTTACCATTCTGTAGAATTATCTTTTGATAGGTTAAAGCTGGATTTATAAACTTGCCGTTGGCGTACCGCACCGTAGCGTTGCAGTTCGCAGCAGTTCGTTGCCGTTCGTCCTGGTTAGGTTGAATTATAAACTTGCCGTTTCTGGACGTTGCGAGCCGCCGCGCACGCGCAGATCATTCTTCGTAGGAACGCATTCACATCTGTTCACATCTCACATACAGAAAGGAATTGATGATTTGTCATTTGTGTTGCGTGATATTATTTAAAATGGACAAAAATAAATATTTGGCCGGAGGTGCAGCAATTTTGCTGTGTTTGTGTGCAGCAGCAAAAATTGTTGATGCAAGGAGAAGAAGAAGACGCTTTAAAGTACGTCCGATAAACCGAGCGCGACGTGTAATGGGCAACTTCCAATATTATTTAAAAATGAAAGAGCAGGATCCAGAGCAATCTTTAAATAAACACGAATGCTTATGGAATGGTTTCCCGGCAAGATAAAGTAATTACTGGAGGAACTTTGTTGAACAATTAAATTTAATAGCTTGCTCAAATTATTTTTTTTTTAATATCAGTTTAATTTAGGGTAAGTTAGATTAGATTTGTAAATATTTCTTTTCATTCATGTACATTAGCAACAAATGAAAAACTAAAACAAAATACACATTTTTTATTCAGATTCTAAACAAATAAAAAACTCAAACAAAATACACATTTCTTAATCCGATTCTAGAATTTCTAACATAAGTTTTCGCTTTTGCTTTGCAATAGATGGTGACATTTCATCTAAACGAGCCAATACATATTGCCCAAGAGTTGCATTGACGCTTTTCGGCTCCGACTGGGCTTGCATTGAAGCAGCAACATTTTGGGCTACATTCAATATAGTATCCATTGTCGAGGCAGTTCCATCTGCTCTCTTTCTTTTTCCTGTATTTGAAATAATATCAATATATATAGATTTAGTAGTATTTTTAACAAACCTCTCCTTGAAGCCGGGGTCTACTGTGGAATATCCCCTATACGCAGCTCTATATTTGAAGCATGCACCTCATCTAGTTCTTCAATATCCTGGTTGTCCCCATCAGCACCAGGAGACAGCAAAGTATCTAATGTCGACCATGCAGATGATGCCGATGAGGACGGTCTATTTTCTATTTCTGTTAGTACTACAGGAGTAGTAGTGTGTTCTATTCCAATTAACCCAGATACTCCCAAATTAATTTTTTCTTGAAAAAATACATTTGTTGTCTATTTCTACATTAACTGAAACCCAATCAACAACTTTTCATTTTAACTTTTTTTATTTTTTTTAGTAGTTTTTTAGATAAGGGCCGACCTTTTTAAAGGACAGTGGCATTATAAGGTGTAATCAGAACTAACTTTAAAAAACTTAAGCTTATTTAAATACAATCTTCAATTTGATATTGGAAGATAATACACATAAAAAAATATTATTGCGTGTGATATTCAACAAAACATTGTTTAGGATGTAACCCCACTTTGCATTTGGCACACCTAAATTGGACTTTCTTGTGGCACCGTCCACATCTGATTTGATTTTCTTGGTAAACAATCAAATGATCTTTACCATCAAATCGCGAAATTTTGTTTTCATTGACACTTGTTCGTATACGTCCTCTCTTAGTGTTTTCCTTATGGGTTTCTAAAATACCTTTACAAAGAGATCGACGGAAGCCATACTGGTCCATTTTCCCTCCACAGCGGCGGTGATGTTGCCAGGCGTTATGAATAGCCATATCCAAGCCATGACAAATTATAGGAAAGTACCACTTTTTTCCTCTGATACTCACGCGATAAAGACTGATATTCTGACCTGCCCTGTCTACTCCACCCATATTCTGATTGTATTTTTTTATCAACTTGGGCTGAGGCACATATATTTTCTTCTTCTCTTTTTGAGAATATCGAGTCACATTAGTCGTTGGTAGTACAGATTTACAATTGGAAGCAATGGTAACAATATTATTATCATTCCATCGGCAGACTATTATATTCTCCTCCCGTTCTAAAGCATATTCAAATGTCCCTCTTTCTGTTTTTCTCAATTCTTTACCAGACCTTATAATTGATACTGGAATTCTGTTCTCTCTCACCGTACCAGTAGCTTTTATATTTCTGTCTTTAAGCCCCAAAAGTACCTCCCACGACGTAAAAAAATTATCGAAGTAGACATGAAAAGGCAACTGACCTTTTGCTGCGATTATTTTGTCAACGAATGATAAGACCACACTTGCGCCCAAACCCAAGTTCTTGTATCTTTCTGAAAGATTTGTGGTGGATCCTTGATATGGTTCAAAAAATTTTATGTAGCCGTTTATAGTTGTGGCCATCCAAAATTTAAAACCCAATCTAATGGGCTTGCCCCTGATAAATTGTTTCGAACCATGCCGTCCAAAATACGGAATCATGGACTCGTCTACACTATGGTTTTCTTGTATAGGGGCAAAAGAAAGAAATTTCTGGTTTAATTTTTCTAACAGTGGACTAACTTTTGCAAATTTGTCACCAACTTTTAGATTTGTATTGTCACAACAGTGTAGGTTTTGCATTATAAAATTAAAACGATTCCGTGAAATTGCGGTGTACACAATTTGATGATTAGCATCAGAGCTGTTTTCCCAATACAAAGATCTTCTTGAGACACTTGTATAACCGCTGTAAATAAGTACTCCAAAAAAACATTTTATTTCATCTAGTGTAATATCTCCATTTCTGTTATGTTGCACTGCATAAAGATTACTATAATTTAGTATCATTTGCCAAAGTTTCTCGTCAAAAAAGAGACTGAACAAGTCCAAGGAAGACATATTATTATTTGGCGTACTTTCATCTTGCCATTTTGGTAAATTATTTGTAATGTCTTCCCTAACCCAATGATTACTTTTCTGCCTTTTTTTATATTTTTTAAAATGTGACAATGGGATATCATCATCACTATCGTGATCGGTATCAAAAATAGCTTCAGCTTGAGTATTCAATATTCTACCTGGAAGATTGTTCATAGTAACAATTTAATCATCTCCGGAGTCTTCATCGGTATCCTCTTCATTAGCGTTAACGGGAGGAAACACTGCTATAGCGTCTGGTATACTGTGAACATCAGCAATGTATTCTACTTCTTCTAATAGCTCATGGAGTGTAAGAGGTCTTTTCAAATAACTGAAAACAAAATAGTACGTGTTTTAACCATTGTCCTTTTAAAAGGACGGTTGTGTTTGTAAGGTTATGTTGCAAAAATGAAGCAAAAAACAAAGACGTCTAAGTGTAAAACCATAAAGTTATGACTATACCAACTCATCAGTGTAAAGAAATAGTAATGTTATGTTTGTAAGTACGTAATTATTCTTACCTCCAATTGTCCATGACAGAACGTAAAAAAATGTTTCACACACAATTTACAATATCTGCAAGTCTTCAAAACTTACACTGCTGCAAATCTTGGAAAGACGTTGTACATGCTCTGTTTAATGATAGACTGGAGCACCATCTTTCGGAAAGTAGTTTAAGTTGTACAAAAAAAAAGATTTCTGTACCGACCTTTTAAAAGGACGTTGGTAGTAATTGGGTTAAGCATAATTATTAATTACTTAGTAATTATATAAAAAAAGGTTACATACTTCCTTGACTTGGTGTATTTTGAATAAAACAACATTTTGTTATATAAATGCCAATTGAATTCGGCTATGGCTGAGCCCGATGGAAGCGATCTCTTCCCTTTCGTGAATCGATCGCGGACACTTTTCCACTTGTTCTTATAGTTTTTAACTACAAAAATTATAAGATTATACCTACATACACGAGGAGGCTTGTATAGATATTACCGGACATTCCTGTGAGTGTGAGTGTAATTCCTGCGTCGCATTGTCAACTTTCAACACATCCCGGTGATGTTTGTGTTGTAGGTTGTATATAAACTCATAGTTTTGAATTAATTCTATAAGTAATTCTACAGAATCTACAAAAACAAAAAGTAACATTGCAATATATTGTATCCAAAGACTGTTAAATAAATTATTTACCTGCTGGTCATTCTATATTAACTATCAAACGACAAATGGTGTCCACGCGGTACGCTGCGTTTGTAAACAAAACCAAGCGCGTTGCGCAAACTCCAAATTGCACAATTTCATTGGTTCATACACCAACGTTAACGAACTGCTGCGGACTGCAACGGAAAAAGATAAAAGTTGGTCAAGTCTGAACGGTGGCGAACGGCAGCCAACGGAATGTGGGCGTCACAACTCCAACGAACGTTCTTTATAATTACACACGTTTACTTCAACGCTTTTTAACTTGAGCGAACTGCTGCGAACTGCAACGCTACGGTGCGGTACGCCAACGGCAAGTTTATAAATCCAGCTTAAATATGACAGTACAGAGCGATCTGCTTTTGACAGTACGCCAAAGTACGCTTGTGTAATTTTGTAATAATGGAAAAAACTGAGTTGAGAGCCTTTAATTTGGAAGGCTTAACACCAACCGAAATCAAAGCAGAGCTGGATTCAACGCTATTAGAATCAGATTCTTCGTTTTCAATGGTTAAAAACTGAGTTGCCGAATTTAAGCGTGGTCGTATGGGTCGACAATACTGGTCGACTATTAAGCTGGATTTATAAACTTGACGTTGACGTTCGTTGACGTTCCGTTCAGTTCCGTAGCCGTTCGCACTAAAAGGTGGATTTATAAACTTGACGTTCAGTTGACGTAGAGGTCGCGCGCGCATGTTTTTAGCGCTGACGTTTCTCAGCTGTTTATCAGTACGAACGCATTCATGCTAGAGAACGAAATCGGTGAATTGGAATTCAATTGATATATTCAAAAATATTTATTAAAATGGACGAAAATCAATATTTGGCTGGGAGTTTGGCAATTTTACTGTGTTTGTGTGCAGCGGTCAAAATTGATTCAGCGAGAAGAAGGCGATATAAAGTACGTCCAATAAACAGAAGGAGACGTATAATGGGCAACTTCCAATATTATTTAAACATGAAAGCAAATGATGCAGAGCAATTTTTCAAATATACCCGAATGACAGTAAGAACATTTGACAATTTGATGAATTTGATAAAACCAATTATAAAAAAGCAAAGAAGATCAGATGGCATTTCTACTGAGGAGCTGTTGATAATAACATTGCAGTAAGCACTTGTATTATTGTGATTATACATATTTCTTTAATTTTTAAATTGCAGATATTTATCACAAGGCTGTACAATGCAAAGTCTTGCATGGACATTCAATATAGGAATTACAACAGTACATAAGATTGTTTTTGAAGTTTGTGATTCCATTTGGAGAGTGCTTAGTCCAATATACTTAAAAACTCCATCATCAGAAGAGGAATGGAAAAGTATTGAAAGACAGTTTAATAATGTATGGAACTTTCCACATTGTATAGGAGCCATGGATGGCAAACATGTAACAATACAAGCACCAGCAAAAAGTGGCTCATTATATTTTAACTATAAAAAGCAATGTAGTATTGTGTTACTTGCCATATGTGATGCAAATTATAAATTCACTATAGTTGATATAGGGGCATATGGTTCACAGAGTGATGGTGGTGTGTTAAAAAACAGCGTGTTTGGACAAAGATTAGAGCAGCAAACTCTAAGTGTTCCAAAACCAAATAGATTGCCTGGCTTTGACATTGATATCCCATATGTATTCGTAGCAGATGCAGCATTTCCTTTGAAGCCATATATAATGCGACCATATCCAGGAAGGAATCTTCCCGCACAAAAGAAGATATTTAATTATAGACTTTCACGAGCCAGGCAACTTATTGAAAATACATTTGGTATATTGGTGGCTAGATGGCGAATACTAAAAACGACAATTTGTGCTAAGGCAGACAATATAGATTGCATAATAAAAGCTGTGGTAGTTTTACATAATTACTGCCAAGTAGAAAATGCCATAGAAGATTTAAATATTTATTGTCCACCAGGCTACATCGATAGTGCTGAAAATAGAGGAACCTGGAGAGATGAAGCAACACCTCTCCAATCTGTTCAAAGATTAGGAGCCAATATTGCAGCTAGGTCACTGTATGAAGTACGTGATAGTTTGGCTCGCTATTTTATTTCAGATTATGGTTGTTTGGCAGGATAAAGTGATTACTGGAGGCACTTTACTTGACAATTAAATTTATTTTAAATACTTTAATTTCAGTTTAGGTTTGTAGGATAAGTTAGATCTAAGTTATATTAGTTTTGTAAATATTTATTTTTATTCATATATTTAATAATATGACAAATAAAACTCCAAAAGTAAAAATGTAAATTTTTTTTTATTATGCATCCAAAATATCTAACATTAGTTTTCTTTTTTCTTTTGCCATAGCTGGTGGCATGTCATTTAAACATGCTACTACATATTCGCCAAATGTCTCGTTTGGCGTCTTTTGTTGGCTTGGACGATTTTGCATTGTAGCAGCGACATTTCGTGCCACTTCGAGGACTTTGTCTATGGTCGCCTCACCTTTCTTTTCTTGCCGCTTTCTTTTTCCTACATTTAACATAATATATAAATACATAGCTATAGTAGTGGCTTCAACAAACCTTTTCTTGAAACCGGGGTCTCCTGGGAAAGTGAAGATTCTATTCGTTCTCCATCTGGTATCTTAGGTGTATGTGGTTCTTCTGTCTCCGCATCAACATCATCCTCCAGCTCGTCCTCTTGAGTGCCTTGCGACAGCAAAACCTCCATTGTTGACCCCACAGATGAGGAGGACGGTCTACTCTCGCTTTCCACTATATGTACAGGACTAGTAGTAGTGTATGTCCTACTCGGATTAAGCATAATTTATTATAGTGCAGTCTTAAAAAGGAAAAGGCTATATACCAACCTCCTTGCCTTTGAAAATTTATTATAAAACAGCATCTTATCGAATAAATGCCAGTTTGATTCGGCTGCAGCTGAACCTGAGGGAAGCAATGTCTTCTCTTTTGTGAAGCGATCTCTCAGGTTCTTCCAATGCCTCTTACAATTTTCAGCTACAAAAATTATTTAGATTATACATACATACAAGATGAGCTTTATATACATATTACCTGACATTCCGGTAATGTTTGCAATCTCTTGCCACGCATTATCCACTTTTAGATTGTCTCTATGATATTTGTGTTTCAAATCATATATAAATTCATAATTTTGAATGCATTCTATTAATAAGTCAAGGCTCTCTATAAAAAGTAAACAGAAAAATGCTATGTATATATTGTATCTATAGATTGTAAAATAAATTATTTACCTGCTATACTTTTTGATGCCATATTCATATTAAAAGCGACGAAAGCGACTAACCAATTCTAGACAACTTTGTGCAAAGAATGTGTAAACTAAAATGATAAAAGCACGTGACAACTTTCTTTGTGTCCAATAAAACAAGAAATCTGCGCAAACTCGATCAGCACAATTTCATTGGTTGGTTACCTACGTTAACGAACTGCAACGGCAAAAGATAAAAGTTGGTTATGTCTGAACGGAATACGAACGGCAACGAACGTCAACGTCAAGTTTATAAATACACTCATAAGTTTAACGTATTTTTTCAGCCGCGAACCTCAACTGCTGCGGTGCGGAACGTCAACGTCAAGTTTATAAATCCAGCTTTAAACTTTTGAGAAACCTCAGTATCACAGTTTCTTTCAAATCCTTTCAAATCGCTTTAGTACCGCTGTCGTGCTCAACCGCGTTCTTTTATTATGTCTACAGCCACGGATTATGTGGATATGTTGATAATTTACGGAGAACGTGGACGGAAAGCTAGAGAGGCAGCAAGTCTTTATGTTCAATACTTATCTAGCAGGAGTCATTTCGATCACAAAGTGAGTCTCAAGACTATCGCACGAATAATCGAGACAGGCCAAATTTTACATAATAAGTGGAGATTGGTGATGCGGCCAACACTGTGCGCGATGTTAAAAAAAGAACACACATTGATAGAAACCAAAAATTAAAAAGGAACAAATAACTATCGACGATGTTAGCCCTTTGTGTCCTGGCATATTAAATTTTTAGATTTACCAGAAATGTTAAGTATGATATGTTTGCTTATGATGTAAAACCAGTCCCTGAATTTTTTTAGAATTTTTTTTCTTAAAATACTTGGAGGGGGGGTATCGGGACTTTGAAGTCCCGTCAAAGCTAAAGATAATAAAATTTGGTTGATTTACAAAAAAATATTTTGTTTAAAATATTATTTTATGTGATACATCTGTTAGAGCAATGTTATAAAAAATTATTAATAAATGTGTAGTAACAATACATTAATTTTCGGACATGCAGTGATAATCCAAAAAACAATTTTTTCTCGCGTTGCAACATAAATATACTCCACAAGTTAAGCACTTGGAGTGAGGACGCGACTCTATTGCCATTGATGAGCATTGTTCACACCTTCTTCGTATTTTGGTAAAAATTGGCCAGTGACTTCCTCGATTACTTAGTCGAACATCGTTGCTTACACTATAGTTGTATTTTCTTCGTTTTGTTGGTGCAGGACTAAGGCGACTGCAGTTTGGACTACCAGAACGTGGACTCGATCTTGGGCTACTACTTTCACCGCCAATCAAACGTTTTTGGCAAGTATTTGAATTGAGAGAACTAGTCATAAGTCCTAGACTTACTCCACGTCTAAATTATAAGAGAGACACATTTTCTTCTGGATGCATTGTTTTGTAAATGATGAAACTGTTGGGAAATACTAAAACTTAGTAAATCAAAAAATTCGGGTGCCACCATTTCTTTGAACGTCTGTTAACAGCATAAGCTTGTCGTAAACGATCAGCATGATTAACACCCCCCATGTATTGATTATAATCCACAATAATTTTTGGGCAATTTACATTTTGTTGCGTCCCATCTTTTTGTAGTCGCCGAACTGTGGTAAATTCTATGCTATGGAAACTTGACAGCATATGAACGACTCTGTTATCATACCACTTAAAGTATGTTATGTCCATACTAGAAACTCTGTAATCGCAATCTCCTCTTTTCATGCTTTTATCTGTTTGGAGATCTTTTGGTAGACCGTCTCTTGTCTGTCTCACTGTTCCACAAGCCAGCGTATTTTCAGATTTTAATTTTTCTAATAACTTTACCGAGGTAAAATAATTATCAAAATACACTATTCTGTGTTTCCCAAATAACTCTCTGATAGAGAAAGAACGACTCTTTCTCCTAGTCCAAATTGAGCAAATTTTTCTTGAGTCACTTCATTCTCTCCTTGATAAATTTCAAATTTCTTGATGTAGCCCTTTTGATCGCCAATACACCATAACTTATATCCACGTTTTATCGGCTTCATTGGGTTATACTGTTTAAGTGTAGAACGCCCTTTAAACAAAATCATACTTTAGTCTACAGACAGCTCCCTGGTGCCATTATACAGTGTATCAAACTGAATATTTAGAATGTCAATGAGTGGTCTTAATTTATACAGCTTGTCTTTGTTTTCATGAGGTATTTGTGCATTGTCATTAATTTGTAGCATAGATAATATCTGTTCAAATCTATTTTTAGTCATCGTTCTCTGCACTAAAGGAATCCCCAGATCTTCCGCAGATGGCCAGAATTGTTTATAACTACGCAATTTGTGATAACCCATAACGTAATTTATGCCTATGAAACCTAGTATTTCATTTGACTTGACGTTCAAAACCTTGTTTCTTTGTACGGCGTACAAATTACTTTGATAAACAATATCATCTATCAGAATAATTGAAACATACATGAGTAGGTAAACCCCACCAGTTTTGTATAATACAAAGGTATTTTTAATAATATAAAATATTATTAAAAATCTGGTGTGAAGAACACAAATGCAGGTTCACTATTAATATTTTCTGTGAACGTGTCCGAATATCATCTATCATTGAAGATCCTAATACAGTTAAAAAATAATCTGTATAATTTTTACACGTAACAAAATGTTCCTCGATAGGACCTTCATCGAGTTGATAGGTAGGAATGTCAATAACTTTTGTTCTTTTTTTCCATTTTCTATCAATTTTTTCGGCTTTTTCTTTGGTAATTTTTTAGTAACACTATTTGACGTACATGGTAAATCTTCATTTATTTCAGGAGCCAATGCAATGTCAGTAGTAGTTGTTTCATCATTTTCTTCAGACAGAGATGCTAAATTTTTTTCCAATTCCGTAGCAGTTATCTCCTCATCGTCTTCACTACTTTCCTCATCTGTGAGGATATTATTATCCATTGGCAGTTCTTCCAACTCCATGGCCGCTGAATTTGCGGCTTCCAGAAGCTCTTCATCATTTACAAAAAATTTCCTTCTCCACCCACTCATCATGTATAATTGTCTGAAACAACAAAATTTAAATCTTTTCACTGAAAAGTTATTATTTCAAAAAATAACATAAAGCATGGATTTCGTGCAATACTTACCAGATATTGAGTTTTATACGCTCTTGTTCACGACGGGACTTTTGAGTCCAGCACAGAAACTGCTCGATAATAACGAAATTGTTTATTATCACAACACTAACTGAATGTAATAACAAATTTTAAACTATGTTCCACCACTTCAGTTAATTATTTAGCAAAAAGCACTAAACAAACTTAATTTTACTACCCCGACAAAATTAGAGCCGTATCTGCGCACCAGCTGGTTGTGTACTAACGGTTAAATTGAAATTTACTGACAACTAGCGACACCTGTTGCCACAGTAAGACTTTAAATTTGTTCATTACAGTGGACTGTGATAACCCGTCAATGCAAAAGTGGTTTTTATGGATTTATGTAAATATTATACAATTTTAAAAATACGGGACTCACAAGTCCCAACAGGACACAAGGGTTAATCTATTGTTCTATTGTGAATAGGCAGTTTTATTGAAATAAAGTAACGTAAGACATTTGTTTTTAATAAATTTAATTTTCATTTTCATACCATAGACAAGCCCTTTCAAAATTATAATGTTTTCAGAACTTTATTAACTTCTCGTGCTAAACCATCATTTTCTAATATACTTAAATGATTCCCCTCAAAACTAACGATATCTACTAAATTTTCGAAATGGTCGGACAAGCCATAATCAAGTTTTGAATTTGTAAAATATGGCGACGTTGCTTTCAACAGCGTCAACTTTGATTTTAGTTTATCACCTTGGAAATTATAATTTATTGCTGATTTTATCCTATCATGTATAGATGCAGCTGTTTTCATTATATATTCCTTAGATAAATCAACCCTAGTTGCCTTGTTGATAAGAAACTCTACCTTCTCTTTGAATATACTCATTTTTTCAATGTTTGCCTGAAACATACGACCATTTTTATTTCGTCAAAGGTATAAATTTGATTAACAAAACACGTAAATATACCGAACTTACTTGGTGCTTTAGGAGATCATCGGGTGACAAATATCGTTTCATCATAGCTAATAATATCTTCGTTTTGAACGAATTTTCATTATCAGTGGGAAAAGTCCTGATCATTTGTTGGAAACTATCTGGAGAACCGTCAACGTAAAGAACCCTTGCTTGTTTTCCGCTGAGCTCTAGTATACGTAGCAATTCAGTTGCCACAACACAACCATATGAATAGGCTAACAGTATCAATTCCTCATTAGTTGACTGAACAGACTAAAATATATTCTTATTTGAAAGAACTAGAAATCAATTTTATATACAAAATATTACCGGTAGAATAAAACCAACCAAATCCAAAACCGTTTCAATACGATAATCTATACAAAATTGCAAACAATAGACATGAGCCTTTAGTTTCTGGCACAATGGTTCTATAACTGACGCCATGCCTTCTAAACCTGGCAAAATAAAGACGTATGGAGCATCAACATCGTCTGCTATTGTAGTTTTCAGTTTTACCACAGGTACGTTAGATAATTTTTCATCATGAACATGTTGTAATAGTAAATCTAGTTGGTTCAAGTTTATTTTTGGAGTAACTGCTTCTTCAATCAAATCTGATTTTCTGCTTTCAGACAAGTCTTTTAACCTAGAATAAATTTATTACGTAGAATTATAATATTTTCATGTCAGAAAAGTTAGCGGGCATTACATTGTTAAGGTCGTTTCTCTGATACCTTGCGATGTCAAAAATATGCCATAATCTCTTTCTAAAACCTGCTTCATTTCACCCGCCATTAACGAGTCCATACCAAGTTCTGGTAATGTCGCATACATACTGATCATCTTAATATTTTTAATTCCTGTAAACGAAAATAAGATGATGTGATCTTTACTTGATGAAAATCTATTGTTAAATTAAATAGGAAACACGATTGTATGATCTTCACAAATATTCAATTATACTCGTAGGAATATTAGTTATTTCACCAACACTGTGACTTCTTCGGACTAATAGATAAATCTAATTACAGAACGGAATATATTCTGGTCAGCTAAACAAATTTAAGTGTGGGAGGTGCTATACAATTACATAGGTTACATAAGCATAAGTTTAACAATGGGGAATTGTTAAAATCTACTTGATCATTTATTAAATTATTACTAGAGAACGGATGCAATTTCCATAAAACGCAATCGGCAATTGGAATTGTGTATAACGTCGCTCACTACATCTCGGCGTAATTCAATGAAGTATTTGTTTGACTTACTCGGCCACCTAGTCTCGCAGCGATAACAATGGACAACCCAGCTATTGTATTCTGAGAATATAGTGTTTTTAGTGGTGTCGTGTACGTAGATAAAATAAATAAGTTTATCGTATTTCGTAAGAGAAATAGCACGTACATTCCTTTTCTTTTCATTTAAGCAACATCTTCCAATTATTTTCACGTAAGTGTGCATAAAATTTCGTTATTTAATTTCGTTTATTTGGATCTAGAATATTCTTACTTTTTCAGACAATGGAAGAGCGTCGAGAATGGCATCGTGAAACAATGGCGAGTTGGATTGAGGGCCATACTGATTGTATATACATTGCCAGTGATTCCGAAATTTATTGTGAAGTGTGTGAAACGTTATTGAAAAATTGCAATAAATCAACCGTAAAACGTCACCTAGGATCGTTAAAGCACGAAAAAAAATTGAACCCGTTGGAATCTGACATATTTAACGAAGAACTCTGTGAAACTTTCATGGCAGCTAATATTCCATTATTTAAATTGAACAATCCAATTTTGAAGACATTTCTGAAAAAATATACTGGTCGAAATGTTCTTGATGAATCAATTTTATGCAAATATTATGTTTCTAGGTGCTATACGAGAACAGTAGAACGCATTAGAAGCCATCTTTTAAATCAATACATATGGATAAGCGCCGACGAAACGGTGGATATGTTAGGACCCTGTGTGATAAATGTTGTAGCTGGTGTACTACATCCAACTATTCCCTATAACTCATATGTAATAGCAACAAGTGTTATAAATAGAGTTGATGCGGAAACAGTTGCTGAAACCATTAAGGAGAATATGCAAAAAGTGCTTCATTCGGACGCCACGTACAAAGAAAAAATACTTTTATTTGTCAGTGATAGTGCTGCGTAAATGTTAAAAACAGGCGGACTATTGAAGAAAACATATCCTAATATGCTGCATATTACTTGTGTAGCACATGCTCTCCACAGAATCTGTGAATATATCAGAGACACTTTTCCGGAAGTCGATAGACTTGTATCAGCTTTTAAAAAAGTTTTCAGAAAAGCACCATTGAGAGTAGCTCTTTTCAGGGAAAAATTTCCATCTCTGTTACTGCCTCCCACTCCAGTAATAACTATATGGGGAACATGGCTGGAAGCTACTAGTTATTACGCTGAGAATTTCGATAGTCTAAAACATTTCGTAACACTGCTAAAGGAGGATGCTAGAAGTATTGGTGAGTGCAAGGAGCTCACACAAATCACAAATTTAAAAAATCAGTTGTACTTTCTTCACGAACACTTTGGAAAATTGCCAAAACTAATCACTTATTTTGAAAATCGAAATTTCAAATTAAATGACGGATTAACCACATTAGATGTGGCTGTTAATAATTTGAAAAGTATTCCAAGAGACTTCGGATGTGGCCTTCGGCAAAAGTTTGAAGCAATTCTTAATAGAAATCCAGATTTAATTATTGCAGCAATTATGTATGGAGACAATTCCACAAAATCTAACGGCTACATATGAAGAAATAAAAGAATATTTCCAGTATGCACCTATAACCAGTTGCGATGTAGAAAGGACGTTTTCTGTTTATAAGGATGTACTTAATTCAAAGAGAACAAAATTGACAGAAGAAAACCTTGAGAAACTATTGCTAGTCAATATTAATACTCCTTTACTCAACTTGAACGACAAAATGAACAAATAAAAATGTTCCAATTATAGAAATAAAATTAAAAACTTTATAAATACAACTTTTCAACAAATAAATATGTATTTCGTAATTTTATAGATCACCACCCGTTCGTTTTCCAATTATATAAATAAAATAAAATATTTTAGAAATACAGCCTTTCGCCAGTACTGCACTGGGCTTTGCGTCATGTGGTAAGCGTGTCCGTTCTCTAATTATTACGGTCTTTATGTCCGTTTATTTTATATTTTTTAATATTTGTGAAAATCACAGAATAGTGCTTCGTGTTTAATTATAAAGTAAGAAATTATCTATGGATGTATAAGTTTAATTTACCCATAATATTCAGGATATTTTCAAACATATTGGAACTGTTTACATTTTTTTTCTCCGCAACAACCATACTAATCACGATAGTTTCATTTTGCATTAGAAATCCATCCAATACATTCAAGCAACTATTAATGCTTTGTTGAATGGCACCACATACAATTAAATTTTCGATTTTCCTATTTGTTGTAGATATCCATCCTACCTATGAAGAAATCCAATTTTATATTTTACAAATATTTTACAAATAATCATAATAAGCCTACGTCTTTTACTAGTCCCCATTGTATTGCCAAAGCAGGATATCCTTCGTTTTTCCTCTTTTCACAAATCCTTTCCATTACTGAATTGGCCATACCGTAATTGGTTTGTCCTTTGCAACCGCGACCACTAACAATGGACGAAAAGACGACGAAATATCTGCAATTTACATATTCATTCATATTCGTGAAAATACATGGTTTACATCTAACAGACACAGCCGCAACCTGCGTAAACTATATTAATGTGCCTCCAATCTACATCTGAATATTTTGTTTCGGCGTTTTGTCAATGGTCTGCACTGAATGTTCTTCTATGCTTTGTCTTAATGATTTCTGTGAGATAACAAAGTTGTTGTTTTTGTGAATGTATCTCCCCGGCAGGGGCGTACCGATGATTCTTTAGAAAGATTAAATACATATCTACGTTTCTGGAGAGATACTTTTACAAATATATGAACTCGTATCGTATTATTCACACCCGATTTTTAATAATATTTGACATTATTACAAAGGCTTTGGTTTTATAGAAAATTGCTGAGGTTTTACCTACTCAAGTATGCTTCAAATTATTTTGTTCCAATTACATAACCTAATTAAAGAGCAAAGACAATAGCTTCCTTGATTAACATTACTCATCGTCTATCTGTCTTAGATCCGTCAGTTTCATACTGGAAAAAGAAAAAAATCTCCCTTGCTCTCTGTAGCTTGTCGATACATTGCAAATCTGGATTTCAGCATTGCCCAACCAAAACTGCCAGGAGTTGATTTCAAGCAATATATTTTCCCCATTCAGATCTTCCAACCGAATTATTCTAGTGGCAGCATATACGATAAAGCACTGCATTATGAGATATTCTTCCAAACTCAATTATTATTTACACAGATGCTTCTAAATCTAACGATGGTTGTGTTTGTGCGTTTTTTTTAAACTATTTAAGAAAATATCTCAAAATCCTGATGTGATGGAGCAAATTTTAAAATGGATTCAGAATTAGCATGACAGAAGATATAAACTACACGTATTGATATATAAGAAAGCCAAACTGTGTTGAACAGTGTATTTGATTCTACTGTTGGACGCTTAAAAAAAATTATTATTATTATTATTATTACCATCAATATGCTGTCTTTGACATGATATGTTGAAGCCATCTAAGTTACGAGTTTTGAACGCAGTTTCCTTAGTATTAGTTTAGCTAATCAAGGAAAGGGTTGTCGCTGTGCCTCTCTTGGCCATCAGATGTCTCGAGACCCTTTCTCGGGAAATGTGGCGTACAAAATTGTGTTATTTAGGGCGCTATTGACTTCATTGGTTATAGTTCATGTCCACGCATACTGACGAGATTCAAGAGGAGATCGTAACAGGTGCCTGTACGTTCAAATAAACATTGCTTAAATATGCGTTGTGTATATTCACGTATACATATTGCTATGGATTTTTCCCCGCAACATTGTGAAGAAAACATTATTTTTGATTGAACCATAATTTATGATGTATGTTTTGTGAAATTATTTATGGTTACAGATTTTGTATTGAACTGTTTTATTTTGATTTAGTTTTGATTAGGTTTGCAGTTCGGCGTTTAGCCATGCTATATCCGCAGACACGTCTTGATATCCAAGTAAGAGAGTCGCATATTTGAAGATAAAACTTTTTTATCTTTATTTCAAGTAATTTCGGTTTTTGTTTTTGAATTTATAGTGGTTGTGGTTGCTTAATTCATTACCGAATTTATACGAGTTTGTATACTTTGTATTTTTTGATTTAATTAATCTCTTACTTAACGTGTTCTCAAGGTTATAAAAATAAAAACTATGTAAGTTTTATTTATATTATATTAAATTATATTATTTCTTTATTGTATGCATTTATTATTGTATAATTTATTGTATGAATTTCTAAATATTTTAATATTAGTTAAAATAAATGACAAAGATAGTTTCTCGTTTCTAGTAAATTTTTTTGTAACGTTAAATTCTAGAACGTTTCAGTTTTTCAAGGTTGGAGTTTTTGTACGTGTGGTATCTGCACATGCGTTAGACACTTGTTCGGTCTGACAGGGTTATCTGTTTACGTTTGAGTTTGTTTGTCAGGGGTGAAAGAATAAAGGTATCTTTGGAATTTTTTGGTATTAATTTTGTTCGCGATTCATTAGAGGACGTTTGAATTTGCTTAGCGGTAAATATCAGCAAATTATTTTACCTCTTTGTGTATATTGTCTTACACAGTTCTTTATGCTTTATAAAGAATAATTTTTCTAAATTTTTTTTTAATAAACTAAGATTCGTTTGAGTAAGATTTGAATATTATATTGTGATTAACTGTAACTTCTGAAAAACTAACAATATTCTCAAATAAATTTTGAGTGGCGCTCTAGTAAATTAATACATTTATGTTTTCCACGTTTTCCATTGGAAACCCGGAGAGGAAAACTGTCTCATTAAAGAAGTCAACCGATAGAGCATCAAAGTTGGACAGCATCGTGGTGAATAGTGGTTCATTTTCATTCTAACCCACTATTCATAGCAATATGTAGATATGCTTTTTAACGTGTTTTATATTGCTGTTCATGTTTAAATAACTAAATTTATTTAAATACAAAAAATATCGAAACCAAATGATGAATAATTAACCTTAAATTTGGGCATATTCGTCTACTAATCCTGTCGAGATTCTTGGTGCTGTAAGCTTTGGGTATCATTGCATCTTTAAAACTGTCAACGGTTTGATTTTCGAAAAGAGCATCTTTTAAAACCATAGCTAGGTTAAATATGCCGTCAACTGGTCCTAATTTAGATGCTGTGTCTAATAATTCCCTGCAATTTTCTTCAGTGGATGCCCCACACGTCGTAGTTAATACTGAAACACCGTAACTCCTCCAAATTCTGGAAAATACCTTTTAGTAATTTTGTTCGTAATTTTGTATCAAGTTTTGGCGTTACTTTATTCTATATTTTTGGTAACCATTAACTACACCTGATTTGGATGTTAGGATGATTTTTCTAGCACCTCGTAGCACTAAAAAATCAGCCAATTCTAACCCGAATCCACCGAGTCCTCCACATATTAAATAAGAACTTTCTGGTTTGCAATAGAATCTACAAAACAAATGGTGAATATCTTATAATGCACAGTATACGTAATATTCTAATGAACTACCTACCTGGACTTGGCTTTAAATAACATTCTTGGCACGGAGTATATCTTATCAACTTCTTCATCTCTAATTTTAATTAAGATTTTTCCTAGATGTTTTCCTGCTCCCATGAATCTAAATGCCTCTTGTACCTCGTTCATCTCGAAAACTGTTCTCGGAAGAGGCTTCACAGCACCGCATTTAAGCAAATTTAAGAATGATGAGACGAAGGAATAATTGCTAGCTGGAGTAAAAATATCTAATGTTAGAGATAAGTAAGATGCTTCTTTCTCTAAAAGGTGAAGATTTAGTGTATTGTTATTAACCATATCGAATTTTCCAATTTCTAAAAATTTCCCGCCTTTGGCCAAACACCGAACAGATGCTAAAAGTTTATCTTCCGCTAAAGAATTTAGTACGTAATCAACGCCTCTTCCATTAGTATATTGGTACACCATTAACTCAAAGGAGGTGTCTCTACTGCTACCTATGTGTTCGTCTTTGATTTGGGGGTAATGCTTCTTGATAAAATCCCGTTTCTCCAAAGTTCCTACCGTTACGAAAACGGTTAGACCAGAATACAAACTGATATTTATAGCTGCTTGACCCGTCGCTCCGGTGGCAGAATGAATTAAAATGCTCTTTCCTGGTGTAGGGTTACATTTCTGTTAAGAATAAACCATTAAAGATTACAGTTAAAAGGAATAACTTGAGAATGTGGAAGATATTAATAAAAAACCAGCTTAATCCGGTGAAACATTGTAAACAGGTCCGAAATATAATGGTACAAGACAATGCTGTGTCACTGATATGGGTGCTAGGACATGAAAAAATTAAAGTTAATGAGACTGTCGACGAACTAGCTATTGAATGTTCTAAGAGAAACTTCATTGGACAAGAACCTGTGTGTGGGACCGCCAAAGATTCCTCTAGAAGATCTGATCTATGGCCCGAAAGTGAACATAAAATGAGATGGAGGCTAATGGAAGGTCAACTCAATACTAAGACACTACTAAATGAGTTGGACGCTAGGCTTTCAGTCAACCTAACCCATAGTAATAAAAAATAAATTAAACCGATTACCGGCTTGATAACCGGACACTGTCCTTTAAAGAAGCATCTGTACAGCATGGGCTTGGTTAGCGACCCTGGCGTAGGAGATGTGAAAAGAGGAGGAAATTAGGCTTCATGTAATCTGCGCTTGTGAGGACCTGGAGGCACTCAGATAAAAACATTTCTGACGAGATCTATTGAATCCTACCAGGATACTCAATTTTCTCTGAGAGGGGTAGTGTCTTTTATCGAGAACGCAAAACTAACAGAGTGGAACTGAAAGATCTATTGGGGGTGGTACAAATAGCGCTGCTCAAGTGCCAGGACTTACTAACCTCCAGCCCAAAGAATTAGATATATAGATATGTTAATCACGTCTTAAGATAATACCAATAAGGCGTCGTAACTCGCATTTACAGACTCAAAGAAGGAATAATAACTCAGATGAGCCCCATTAAGGAGAATGCTATATTTCAAGCGGAAGTAGCCAAGTTACATTAATACGTTGAAGAAATTAACGGGCTGAGAGAGGGAGGCGGTGTTTATTTTCTTCGATATTTAAATAATCCTAAAGTCCCTAGATTCGACGACACAGATGCATTCTAAACTCGTATGGGTTCGTATATTTGTCGTAAAAGAACTCGGTAGTTGCGAAAACATGACAATAACCTGTATCCCAATGCAATAACGACGGAGAATTAATGAAAAAACGGACGAACTGGTTGGACAAGCTTTGTGAATGGCATTCTGTAGCATTGAAAAACCTAAATAAATTTAATCAAATATACCTGCCCTTGAAATAAAAAGAAAACGTATGAATGGAGAGATTAAGTCATATAGAATATATACCCAAAATATTTTCCCAAAACTCCTTCCCATAAGCGAGAAGGAAAGGTCAAAGTTATTTGAAAAACCTTAGTCACGCCACTGTGCGATAGACTATATTATAAAAGACGATACTCTAAAGTTCAACGACAATAAGAAAAAAAAAAATTTTGTTATTCTCCATCTTGCTTTAAGTTTAGTTCAGTTGTCTATCGTTACGTATGTTAGAGATACAATTTTTCGATTAGAGACTGTTGCTAAATAGGATGTTAAATGCCTGTAAAGCAGTCATTCGACATGTTCTTTGGATATATTGCCTTTAAAAATTTACTCAAAAGTATACATTTTTAACAGCTAACTTCCGTACCAGATTATCGAACCCTTACAACAGAAAACTTATACACATGTCGTCTTTATAAATATAAATATAAAAATGCAGCGTTCGTTTACAATAGCGGTCTTTTTATAATACTATTATTTTATTTTTCTTACTTCTCGTAACAAAAAATTCACTAAAAATAATTTGTGTACTCTTAGAACTGACATCATTTCATGTGAATGCATAAAAAGTTGACTTCGTACGAGGTTACTGACCTTAGCATGTTATAGAACCGTCCTTCTACTTCTTCTTCTTATGTTTTGGGTTGGACGCCAGCACGTCCTGGCACTTGAGCACACTGCTCTTTGTACTATCCCCAATATATCTCTCAGTTCCACTCTGTTAGTCTTGTGTCCTCGATAAAAGCCACTATCCTCCTCAGGGGAAGTTTGAGTATACTCGAAGGATCGAATAGATCTCTCCTGAAATATTTCTGTCTGAGTTCCTTAAGTTCCTCACACGTGCATATTACATGAAGGCTAGCTTCCTCCTGTTTTTCACATCTTCTACACCAGGGCTCGCTAACCAAGCCCATGCTGTACAAATGCTTCCTTATGTCCAGTTATTAACCCGGTAATTATTTTAATTTCTTTTTTGTTACTACGAATTAGGTTGGCTGAAAACTTTCCGTCCAGCTCCCTTAGTAGTGTTTTGGTATGGAGTTGACCTTCCGTTAACCTCCATTTGTTTTTATGTTCTATTTCTAGCCATAACCAGATCTCCCTTTTAGCGGAATCCTTAGTGATTCCACATACAGGTTCTGGTCCTATGGAGCTCCTATTAGTACCTTCTTTGGCCAGTTTGTCTCATTGCCTTTAATTCCCTCATGTCATGGCACCCATATCAGCGACACTGTATTGTCTTGTGCCAGTTTATTGAGGACCTGTTTACAATATTTCACCAGCTTAGACCTGATAGACGGGTTCATAATGGCTTTAATAGCCGCCTGACTATCAATCATTATGTTAATTTTTTTGTTTGCGCAGCCGGCTTCCCGAATTTCCTTGGCGCAGGCTACGACTGCAAACAATTCGGCCTGGAAAACTGTAGTATGTTTACCCAGACATAATTATGTCTTCCTTCCAGGGCACATTCCGCATATGCCTGCACCTGCCCCCTGACTAGAGTGTGATCAAACAGTGTACCAGGTGCCGGCACCACAATCGATCGAGGGACTCTTTGCCTGTTCCCTGGTCGGTATAAATATGTTAAGCTTAGCTGTAAACATAATTTCAGGTGCCATACTGTCCGCCGGCATTTGAAATATCGGCTCCTCCAGTATAGTTCCTGTGATATCTGTATGGCTCCCTGTAACCTTATTAGGACACCATACGTCGTTGGCCTTCAGCCTCAGTATCGCAGCCATTGCCTCCGCTTTTACAAATAGAACCGTCCTTATGCACTAACGTAATGTGGGAAATGCAACGTCGCCTCACGCTAGGGATTCTTAGTATTACAATAAAGAGATGATGTATTAAAAACCAAATGCAAGATACATTATTATTCATTATATCGTATACATTACTACACATTAATTATAACGCTTCACGTAGAATCGAATACTGTTTATTTTACACTAACTTAAATGTTTTAATTTTAAATATAATTCAAATAAAACTTTTTAAAAAGACGTAGTGAGGGTTGTAAAATATAATTAACATACAGTTTTTATAACATCGACAACTGTTATGTGTGTAAACTTTTTGTGTGTAACTTCAATAAATGTACATATTTACATTCTGAATATTTCGAATTCATAGGCGGAACATGATACAAATTTTGGCCGGTCTTTAATTTTGTGGCTCGTTTTGTAATCGACTCACAATATTTGGGATTCATATTCTACATAATTACATCTTTCCATTTTTCCTACGTTGTCTTTTTATTTCAAGAACATCCTGTATATAAAAATATGTATCGGGAAATTGGAAAACCCCAGCAGGTCAGAGACAAGCAAAAACAGTTTCTTGAAATAAAGGTTCCCGAGCTGTTCAATAGGGACAGAAAGTCAGGATGATAGTGGGTTTAGTAACTTTGCAATCTAGGCATAACAAACATATAAATTTTAAGAGCTTGTCGGAAGGGACTATATGTATGCTGTCAAAGGATTTTAAAGTCTCATGTTCATACTTACTATTAAAAGACATTCAATAACAGTAGTATAGACAATGGTAACAGTTGCTGCATCTTCCATAGTCCAGTTGTCAGGAACTGGAAAAAGTAATTTTTTTTCACACATTACAAGGGACGCCAGACCTGTACTTGAACAAATTCCCATAACGCGCTTTCCTCTATTTAAAACGTAAGGAAAATTAACATTGAGATGAATAAATTCTATATATTTCATACTTAGAATCTCTACCGCAGAACTCCAGCCCTTGAAGGCAATCTTGCTTCAGTCGATCTTGGTTTGATAAGTCTTCTGGTAGTCTTCCCGAAGCTATCATTAGATCACGAAAGTTCAGAGCTGAATAATAAACCTGACGAAAATAAAATCAGAGCTAAATGTTTCAGAAAATAATTTAATACTACCCACATCGACTAACTCCATTTCTGATACTATTCCTTCGTCCTTGTTCAAATGTCCTTCCAACCACGTGAAGGTAGATATATCACCCACGGTGGTAACATTGGCATAACAATGTTCTCTACCTAACGTTTGATTTTCGGGCATGAGCAAGTGTCTATAAGTTCCCCATTCGCCATTTTTCCAAATATTTACAGTCATGTTTTTATCCAGTTGCTCCCTATAGAAGTCTAAGTCTGGATTGAATTCTGGCGCTCCGTCGAGTATAAGAACACAAGATATCTCCTCGCTGGAATATTCTTCTAGTATGCTCATTGCAAAACCTAAAAGACCGTTAATTTCGTCGTTTTGGACGTATAGAATGGTCTTGTTGCCTTGTTTAAGAACGCTTTGTAGATGTGTCATCCATTTGTAATCATCAATAGCGTTAGAAAAATTTTGATAGTAAACCTTTCTAGTAGGCTTTTGGATTTGTCTTAAAAGGAACAACGTCTCTCCATTACATTTATGACTGGAAAGAACGTTGAAGGGGCTGTTAATAAACACGGATGAATGTGCGTTGTAATTTTCTCTTGAAATTACAAATCCACCAACGCCTTCTATAGCGTGCAATACCGCAGACACCTAAAATTGAATGAGTACGTAAGAGGAAGAAATATTAGTGTTTTACAAATTGAAAGTCTCAAATTACGTGCAAGAATTCCCTTAATGAAAAAACACTATAGGGCGGTTCACGCCCACGATGAAGTATGGGCTCTTATGGAGCATTCCTCTCTTTTATTTTCTTTAAGAAATTACATTGCGCTATCCTTTTCCACCGCTCGCTATGTCGAAAATTTATATTAATTTTTATTGGTGATTTTCAATTCGTACAGATAACCAGACTGCTACAGTACAGTGGTTTGTTCACTTTGTTATCTTATCAAGGGTCAAATTGTTCCTTTCCGTATTTTTATTAAATATTATTTGTTGTTCTTCATTCTTGGTTCTTGTTATATTGTTATAGTGTTATTATATTATATACCTTATATTCTTATTATTATATATTATATTCTCTCTCTCTTTATTATATTCTCCCGTTGTTGTTTACAAAAGTTTATGGTAAGTTGGAATGTGTTACAGATTCTAAACTTCAGTAATGGAGCCTGGAGAGAAGAAATCACGAAGGGGTGAATGTTTTAGTCGAAGAGAAAAGCAGATGATACTAAATGTTTTTAATCATTTTCTTAAAAAACCTATGACTGTTACTGCTGGTGCTGCTGAAGCAAGTGAAGCACTACATTGTTTAGTATACAGCATATACGACAGGAACAAGGAAAAGGGCCATTGTTGAGTCCAAAAAAAAAACAAGCAGAAGAGAAAAGGGGTACAAGTAAATGCTCGTCTACACCGTTATGATGAAAATATACACGCACTTGTACGACAACAAGTTCATAGATTTTTCATGCAAAACATACCACCCACTGTGAATACAGTTCTTGCTACCATCAACAATGACAATGATCTCCCTACTTTTACACGATCAACATTATATAGACCTTTGAAAGATATTGGTTTTGAATTTCAAACTGTAAAACGGAAAAGCATACTCATTGAACGAGATGATATTATAAGATGGAGACACAAGTATCTTGCGAGATATCAAGACATTTCGAAATGAAGGTAAAGTTTCTTTGTTCTTTATTGAGTACAGGATTAAAATCTCCGAGTGGTCTTGGTCCTCGCTTTGCATTAGTACATGCTGGCAATGAAAATGGCTTACTTCCTGGTGCCGAATTAACATTTCTATGCAAGAAAAATACAGCTGATGCACATAATGAGATGGATGCAGATACGTTTGAAAAGTGGTTCATTGAGCATTTATTGCCAAATACTACTGAAAATGCTGTAATTGTTCTAGACAATGCATCGCACCACAGCAGAAAGGTTGAGAAGATACCTACAAATGCACGGAGAAAAGAAAATATAATTGACTGGCTGACTGAAAAAAATATATCCGTTGAAGATAGTATGTTAAAAAGAGATTTGTTGTTTAGTGTATCACAAGTAAAATATCAATATGACAAATATAAACTTGATATGTTGGCGAAAGATGCTGGCCGAGAAGTTCTACGTTTACCACCTTACCATTGTGAGCTGAATCCAATAGAGATGGTTTGGGCCCAAGTGAAAAATCACATAAAGATGCACAACACTACGTTCAAAGTAAAAGATATGGCACTATTAATTACGAGTGCCTATAGTAATGTGACAGCTGACAATTGGAAGAATTATATTCAGCATGTAAAAAAAATTGATGAAGAAATGTGGATTGTTGATGGATTGCAAGATGATGTTGAGGAGTTTATCATCCATGTGGGAGACTCAGGTTCAACTGATGATATGGAAGACGATTTATTAACTGACCCTGCCGGCTATTCGAATGCTGCTTCAACATCCAGTGGATTGTAGGTCTGTTCCAAGAACGAATCTCTGACAGTTTGCATCTCTTTTAGCCAATTGGTAGGCAGTATTATAGTAAACGATGAAGGCTGTAAAACAGATTTAAATTCCGATTCACTAAAAATAATAGGGATTCTTCTCGGAACAAACCTATAACTAATGTTACTACTGCAGTCAAGTTTTAATTGAATTAAAAAAATAAGGTTTTTAAGATGTTGATATTTTTATGTTATTGGTTAAATATATCTATATTGCAGTATGTTTTTGTATGTTTATGGTCTACACAAAAAAACTTTTTATGATTATTGCTTGTATTCTAATAGACAAATCAAACTATTTTTTATAATAAAGGAAACCAATATATATAAAATAATTGTTTTAATTCAAAACAAACCTTGAGTATACAAATGGTGTGTTGGTTAAACCAAATTATAACTTAAACATACAATTCTAAGTAGTTTGTTAATATAATGATTTACTTTTCATATACATTAACTAGAATGATATTTCACTCTTATTTACTTTTTCTTGGCATCGAATATATTATAAACAGATGCAAACTAAGAATAATTATTTTAAAATTTTGTTCATAATAAATACAATTAAGGTTATGTCAATACAATACTATTGACAGCAGGCCTGATTGACAGCAATATAGGTATGTTGGTAGGAATGAGTTCGCGACTTGGCAACTATGTACGCTATCTCCATATGGCATGTACTTCATCATGGGCGTGAAACACTCTATAGTTTACAAGATTTTGTGCAAAAACATTTGAGCTTTGTTATTGATGTAATTTTCAGTGCTGAACGAGAATTTGTCATTGAGAAATTTGTATCACGTCGGATAACTCAACAAACTTCACAAAAATACATTGATTACTCTATTACACGTGTTTTATTGAATATATTAAATACAATTTAGAAATGTTGAGTCAATGAACTTTTTTTATACGACATTGGCTCGGTTTCACGTATAATATCCAAGAATAGTACCCGAGCATATTTTCATCCCAGTATCCTTGCTAACGTTTCTCAATTTTCAGTAAATCTTGATGAAAGCAAAACGTTCATCTTTCTCGTCGCTTGTTGCGCCCAAGTCAGGGTCTAATGTAAGAAGTGGATTTTTAAGGATATATGTGCACCTAGTGTTTTGGAAGTTTTCAGCAATTCCGCAAAAATTTCCTTAACCCTAGGACTACCAGGAAAACGGCCTATCGCTAATTATCGCGCGGATCCGTTGGACCCGTATTACTATATGCTGGGTTTGAGTTAATATTTGGCGATTATTTTAATTCAATATGGCGTAAGAATGATTATATTTGACTTTTATTTTATTCAACATAAGAAAAGACCATTAGAATAAACCGAAGCAGTAATAATAATAAGACATAAATATTGTAAAATAAAATATATAAATGACTTACATAAAAGTAAAAGTGGGTTAAACACATTTCTTACATATAACTACTGAGTGTTCACCGTCTACATTGGTTTTACAACGTGCACAAGTTGTTCTTGTTTTTCTGTCTTTTGAAGATGGGCAAACATCACATTTCTTCTTCTGTCTTGGAATCTCAGAACTAGTAGATGCTACAGCTTCTTCTTCTGCTTCTGGTTTTTCGTGGTTCTTGTATTCTGCTAGCTCCTTTCCTAGGTAAATTAGAAGGATTCTTCCCTTTTTCAAATCAAAAGCTGAATTAGGTTTCAAGAGCTTCCATAGTATGTATGCGTTTATGGCGCTGATGTCTATCATGTTATAAAAAACTACAAGAGGCCATCTCTTCGTCATCCTTTTTACAGTCTTTGATCGTGTCATTTTGTCCATGTTGTCTACGCCACCTTTTGTTTTATTGTAATCCAGTTGAGGTTTCTTTTCTGGCCATTATCAACATTTTTCTCACTGTACAGAGTACTCAGCGACGATACAAGCGTGCGTTTCTTTGGGCAATACGAAATAATCATCGCAGAGTCTGTAAAACCAAACTGTTTGGAAAACACTTGACGATTTTTTGGATCAATAAATGAAGATGGCAATTCAGGCTTATTTTTACGAATTGTACCAACTAATGTTAGGTTTTTTGATAACAAATACTTTACAGTATTGTACGAAGTAAAGAAATTTGAGCAGGTGAAATTCCTTCTAGAGTTTCAATTTCTTCTACTAAACGTTTTACAACCTTTTCGCCTTGATTCTTGTCTCTTTCCTCTCCCTGCTTTCCAGGATAAATTTACAGTTTCCATGTATAGGTTGTTACATTATCACAAATAGCCCAAAATTTTATTGCATGTCGTCCAGGTTTTGATGGCATATATTGTCTAAAGGGACATCGGCCTCTGAAAGTTACGAGCTGTTCATCAACCGTCATGCATCAATTTGGTACATACGCATCTCGCAAATAAGGATTCCATAACTCAAATCATTCCCGTATTGGTGCTATTTTGTCGCCACACCTTTTCCTTCTTCTTTCCGCTGCATCGTCGTATCTAAGTACATGAAGTATATTTTGAAATCTATTTCGAGCGATAATAGTACCAAAGATTTATCGACCATTGTTTTTGCTCTAATGTTGTGTTACGTCCTCGTTACAAGATTTCTATACACCTATTAGTATCAAAACTCCAATAAATTTCTTCAATTCTTGGATATCCATTTTTATCCAATTTTTGCCGAAAACAATCTCTCCTCCATTCGTACACTTTAGGATAATTTCAAGAAGAGGTTTACGAAAATAAATCAAAAAAGAAGAAGCAGGTGAATCGATCACGCGATTTCCAAAACGTGTTGGGCCTGAACGTTCTCGTAAAATATTGGGTCGTGCTTGTCTTCCGTGATAAGGTAAAATAGGATCTTGGTACCAAACAACTTGTTTGTTCTTTGATATAAAAGAATTAGCTCCAGCCGGATTTCTATTGTGGTCATAATCGCTGCTCCCAGCAGAATTTTCGCTATCTAGAAATAGCACGTATAGCAAACGCCAATTAAGTTGGCGCGAGGAGGGGTAAGTTCGCGCAAGATTAGAAGTAGTGGGGAGATTTGTATTTGGTTTTACATCAAATGTCAGATAATTCTAACCTCTGAGCGTGTATCACTTTATGATCCCCTAGCAAATCCACTACTTGAGTGGACGTTTTTAAAAACGGCTTCTGCGCTCCCCCTCCTCGCGCCAACTTAATTGGCGTTTGCAATACATTCCTTTTCTTTTCATTTAAGCAACATCTTCCAATTATTTTCACGTAAGTGTGCATAAAATTTCGTTATTTAATTTCGTTTATTTGGATCTAGAATATTCTTACTTTTTCAGACAATGGAAGAGCGTCGAGAATGGCATCGTGAAACAATGGCGAGTTGGATTGAGGGCCATACTGATTGTATGTACACTGCCAGTGATTCCGAAATTTATTGTGAAGTGTGTGAAACGTTATTGAAAAATTGCAATAAATCAACCGTAAAACGTCACGTAGGATCGTTAAAGCACGAAAAAAAATTGAACCCGTTGGAATCTGACAATTTTAACGAAGAACTCTGTGAAACTTTTATGGCAGCTAATATTCCATTATTTAATTTGAATAATCCAATTTTGAAGACATTTCTGAAAGAATATCCTGGTCGAAATGTTCCTGATGACTTATGAATCAACTTTACGCAAATATTATGTTTCTAGGTGCTTTACGAGAACAGTAGAACGCATTAGAAGCCATCTTTTAAATCAATACATATGGATAACCGCCGACGAAACGGTGGATATGTTAGGACGCTGTGTGGTAAATGTTGTAGCTGGTGTACTACATCCAACTATTCCCTATAACTCATATGTAATAGCAACAAGTATTATAAATAGAGTTGATGCGGAAACAGTTGCTGAAACCATTAAGGAGAATATGCAAATAATGCTTCATTCGGACGCCACGTACAAAGAAAAAATACTTTTATTTGTCAGTGATAGTGCTGCGTATATGTTAAAAACAGGCAGACTATTGAAGAAAACATATCCTAATATGCTGCATATTACTTGTGTAGCACATGCTCTCCACAGAATCTGTGAATATATCAGAGACACTTTTCCGGAAGTTGATAGACTTGTATCAGCTTTTAAAAAAGTTTTCAGAAAAGCACCATTGAGAGGAGCTCTTTTCAGGGAAAAATTTCCATCTCTGTCACTGCCTCCCACTACAGTAATAACTAGATGGGGAACATGGCTGGAAGCTACTAGTTATTTTGCTGACAATTTCGATAGTCTAAAACATTTCGTAACACTGCTAAAGGAGGATGCTAGAAGTACTGGTGAGTGCAAGGAGCTCACACAAATCCCAAATTTAAAAAATCAGTTGTACTTTCTTTACGAACACTTTGGAAAATTGCCAAAACTAATCACTTATTTTGAAAATCGAAATCTCAAATTAAATGACGGATTAACCACATTAGATGTGGCTGTTAATAATTTGAAAAGTATTCCAAGTGACTTCGGATGTGGCCTTCGGCAAAAGTTCGAAGCAATTCTTAATAGAAATCCAGATTTAATTACATTGCAGCAATTATGTATGGAGACAATTCCACAAAATCTAACGCTAAATATGAAGAAATAAAAGAATATTTCCAGTATGCACCTATAACCAGTTGTGATGTAGAAAGGACGTTTTCTATTTATAAGGATGTACTTAATTCAAAGAGAACAAAATTGACAGAAGAAAACCTTGAGAAACTATTGCTAGTCAGTATTAATACTCCTTTACTCAACTTGAACGACAAAATGAACAAATACTAATGTTCCAATTATAGAAATAAAATTAAAAACTTTATAAATACAACTTTTCAACAAATACATATGTATTTCGTAATTTTATAGATCACCACTCGTTTGTTTTCCAATTATATAAATAAAATTAATTAATAAATATGTATTTCGTAATTTTAGATAGATAGATCACCACCGGTATATTTTCCAATTATATAAATAAAATTAAAAACTTTATAAATACAACTTTTCAACAAATAAATATGTATTTCGTAATTTTATAGATCACCACCAGTTCGTTTTCCAATTATATAAATAAAATTAAATATTTTAGAAATACAGCCTTTCGCCAGTACTGCACTGGGCTTTGCGTCATGTGGTAAGCGTGTCCGTTCTCTGGTTATTACGTATACATGAGGATTATTAGGATAACGCACTAACGCACTAATGTGAACATCATTATAAAAATATATTAATTGAAGGGCTAAAGTTAAAGATCTTAGCTTTAAAAAGGAGCGCGAATCAGAGTAAATCCATCTAATAATTGGTCAAACCATTTTAGGCTGCCTCAGGGAAATTACAAGCACTGCTTGTAAAGCAAAACTTTTAAAATTCTGAAAGCCTATTTACCTCCTGGGTGTCCAAAACCTTTGAAACAACAACAATCAAACAGTTAGTTTCCATTTTCAGAGGATTATTCCTCACGTTGATCTCTGAAAAGTTTACCCCCCGGTTCGTTAGAATCGTCAAATCTTTGTTTATCGGTGGTAAGTCTTTAAACACTGTTAGCATTATGGGTGATAACAATTGGTCGTTGCTTTCATTTTCTGGAACTTCTACAACTTTAACATTTACAGTATTCGAATTTTCCCAAACAATTTGAAGGAAGATTCTGATGGAATCGTCAATTTCGCAAAAGAAAGAGTTTTCGATAAATTTGTAGATTTCTAAGAGCGGTTCAGGATCTCTCTTTCTACGTACAGATCTCGTTAGAAAACCTCTTATTTCTACACCTTCAGATCTGAAAATTGAATTTTTACATAATGATTTAACCTAAGATTAAGTATGTTACCTTATAATTCCTATTTCCTTATGCAAATGAAGAGGGATCTTATTTTTGTATTTAGAAATTTCTGTAAGACACTTGGGAGCATCAATTACTAAGTGTTCTATAGTAGTCGGAAGGTATAAACTTCTAGAATCTTTGTTAAGTATAAGAACTTGCACAATATTATCTAAGAAAGCAATCCAATTATCGTCCCATTCGATGACTGTCTGAGAGCGATCTACGCTACACTTTTTAATTTTTTTAAATTTTCCACTGAAATAAATGAAATATTTAATACAAGCTAATTATTTACACTTTTACTAATTACCAGTGATGATATCCTCGTAATTTAAGTTCCTTATAGACATCCTCATCATCTAAACAAAGGCTATCTTCGTTATATTCCACAGTTGGTAAGTCAACTAAAGCATCTTCTTCTGACTGCTCACGTATTTTTCCGCTTGCTACGATAGTACCACTTTCCTCAATCTATTAAAAGAAATAGGTAGGCGTTCTATACGTAATTTGGTAATATGGGCTCAAAGAAAGATTAATTAATGGTCCAAGTAAACCTAATGCCACGTTTACATCTGACACTTGTATCCAGACATTTGTGTCCGTGTCGGACATATGATTTGCTTGGACCGTTTACATGAAGTGAAAAAAACGCTAGAAATTGATATAAATGTCTGCGACAAACGTCTGATAATAATAATAACAACTTTATTTCGAAGACATGCTTCGTACAGCAAAAAACAAGAAAATATAGATACATCACGATAACATGTTGGAAAACGTCAAACAATATGTAATAGTTACAGTTATACCGGGTGCGACAACAGTGTGTCGGCGGAGCTTAGCATGAAAACTAATAAAGTTGTAGCAATGAAATTTTACGTACACATGTAGTATGCTACAGTGAATTTTATATTTTTATATATATATAATTACAGGCTGTTCCAAATTTCCGCAACCACTTTCAATTTTTTTTTTTAAATAGATTGCTATACTTTCTTGTTATTATGATGATAGCCACCCAAATTATCTTTGCAATGATATATGACAATGTGCACTTACAACTGTTAGTTTTGGATTTATAGCAAATTTTGTTAAAATCTTGACAGCTAAAATGTTAGATGCTGCTAACATTTTAAGGCTTAGCCTGAAAATGGGTGCAGTGCCTCACGTAACTCTTTTGTTGCCAATTTATAGACTAGCACATTATATGTTTTGAGGGTGAACAACGTGACAACATATACAGTGTGTTAAATATGTCGTGCCAAAGTTATCGAAGTTTAAAGGCTATTTTCTCTTTTTTTTAAATTGAACCTATAATTTTTTTATTAGTCAGCAAATTCCTTCTAAAATTTCCGTTAAAATGGTACCAATAATATAGTACTTATTTCTAGTATTTTCGAAGTTATAACCCTTTAATGGGATATACCTATGTTTATAATATTCAATATGCGGTGCTGCATCTAATAGTTGGTTGGTTGGCCATGAAATGATATTAAGCAAAAATTGCTATGTAACCAAACGTCAAATATCTACTTAAAAATTTTCGTATGAAGTGTTTTTCTGTAGTTCCTCTTTGCTGTAATCGCGTTTAATTGTTATAATTAAAGTTCGGCTAGTTAATAATCAATTTCCGTTTGTTCGTTATTAGTTGTTATCTTGTTGTCAGTTATATCGTTTTGTTGTCATTATTTTTTATTTACATGCCGTAATAGTTTATAGTTATGTTTCTTTAGAATGAATTCTTCGAAAGAGGAGCTAATAGACATGGTATTTGTTCTTGGCGCTAGCAATAGAAATCCACTTTTAGCATCAAGAACATATTGCAGTGAACTTTTCCCCGAAGAACAATTTTAAAAATAATTATTTATTATGTACAATTTGTTTATAGATTCATGTTTATTTATATCTTGAATTTTGTTTAAATATTTATCATGGCGTATTTTATTGACCGCGCCTATATACTTTTATATAACGATTTTGTTTAGCGTAGTCGATATGAACAGGAAGTGGTTCGACTAGAGTGATTATTTTGTTTTATTCGTACTTTATGTCCGATCTATTTTTCCAGCCGGAGAGATACTTTGTGCTTCAAGTGGATCAGTCTTAGTAATAAAAACTTCTTTTATATTTCTATATTTTTATAACTTCGGTTTATTTTGGTTTTTGTGCTTTGATGTGAATTTAAATTTCATTATCGTTTAAATACGAGTGTTGTTTTATCTCGTATAGTTAAGAGTATTTGAAATCCACTTGAAATCTCTCATTAAGTTTTTTTTTGTGTATGAAAATTTTTACGCTAGCGTAAGTACCTTTTCATGCCAAATTTATATGATTTCTTTTCTTTGTAATTTCTTTGTATTTTTATTGTAATGTTAATTATTATTTTGATTGATTTATTGTTATATTAGTTTAATAGATAGATGGTAAAGAAAACTATCATATTTTTTTATAACGGAGTTTTTGTATGTCAAGATATTCTAGAACATTTTGAAATTCAGGTTTTGGAGGGAGATTTTATGCTTGTGTTAGTGCGCATGAGTGAAAGTTATTTACATGTTTTGACAATTGGTCAATTTTCGTTTTGAATTTGGGGTTAATTATTTAAAATTTTTGAAATTGAATGTTTTCTAAACAGTCTATTAGATTTAATTTTGCCCGCGTTTCATGAGAGATTTTTCATTGTGTGCGTGTCATTTATCACACAATCTTTTTCCTCTCCGCTTCTGTACATGTTGCAGTAGTAGTCTTTACACTTTGTAAAGACAATTTTTTTTTCTTTTTTTTTAAATAAATTATAAAATAAAATTGTGTATTTTTATTAATTAACTTGAATTTTCCACGGTTCCTGTACGGGAAAACCCTGGATGAAAAGCGTCTCAATTAAGAAGAAAAGCTGACAGAGTTATAGTTTGGACAGATTGTGGTGAACAGTGGACCATCATTCTATTAAACCCACTATTCACAGCAATATGCTATGAAGTATCCTCACCGAAGAGCACCAGATATTAAGACATTTGAAAATTTGTTGACTAGGTTCCTTCGGACGGGTTCCGTGAATTACGTCTAACATGAAAGAACTAAGACTAAGTGACAGTCGTCCAGTCCGTTGTGGAAAATCCGCGCGTATCTACAATGATAATTTCGAAAGAACACGGGATAGAAGTCACTGCTGTAAGAAGGATTAAAAAAAACATAAATTTCAACCTTACATAATTCAAAACCATCAAGGCTTATTACAAACGGATTTTGAAAGGAGACTTGTTTACTGTGAATGGTTACTTTTCCAATTACAACAAGATCTAACTTTTCTAGATCATGTGCGTTTCACAGATGAAGCAACATTTGCTAATTGTGGAATAACAAACAGAAAAAATTCTCATTATTATGACACTAGAAACCCTCATTTTATGCAACCCATTTTATATCAACAAAAAAGGAGTGTTAACACCTGGGGAAGCATCATAGGAAACACTATTATAGGTCCATTCTTCTTTAATACTACATTAAATTGTGAAATCTACACAAATTTCCTACAAAATAATTTAGGAGATTGTGGTACCAACATGATGGTGCACCTGCACATTACGGTGCTGCTGCAAGAGCACATTTATATAGGGTATTCACCAATAGGTGGATTAGGAGAGGAAGCTTTATAAGCTGGCCACCACGATCACCAGATCTAACCCCTTGTGATTTATTTCTGTGTCCTACTGTAAAAAATATAGTTTACGAAACACCTCCTACAACGGCAGAGAACATGCAGCAACGAATCAAAAACGCTTTTCTTCAATTAAGTGAAAACAACATGGCTCAAAATGTAAGTCTAACATAGGTATATCTCATTAAAGCGTTATAACTTCGAAAATACTAAAAATAAGTACTATATTATTGGTACCATTTTAACGTCAATTTTACAAGGAATTTGCTGACTAATAAAAAAATTATAGGTTCAATTAGAAAAAAAGAAGAGAAAATAGCCTTTAAACTTCGATAACTTTGGCACGACATATTTAACACCCTGTATATGTTGTCACGTTGTTCACTCTCAAAACATATAACATATTAGTCCATAAATTGGCAACAAAAAAGTTATGTGAGGCGCTGCACCCATTTTCAGGCTAAGACTTAAAATGTTAGACGCTGCAACTGTCAATATTTTAACAAAACTTGCAATAAAACCAAAACTAACAGTTGTAAGTGCACATTGCCATATATCATTGCATATATAATTTGGGCGGCTATCATCATAATAACAAGAAAGTATAGCAATCTATTAAAAAAAAAAATTGAAAGTGGTTGCGGAAATTTGGAACACTCTGTAAATATATAAATAAAAATAGAAAATTCACTGTAGCATACTACATGTGTACGTAAAATTTCATTGCTACAACTTTATTAGTTTTGTTTTCATGCTAAGCTCCGCCGACACACTATTGCCGCACCCGGTATTATGTGTGAATCTTATGGAAATGCCGCCAAATAATCATTTATTGTGTAACAATGAACATGCAGTAAACATTCCTTGCCACTTCTCTTAAAAAAATAAAAACTGTTAATAGCTTTTATTTCTTTTGGTTATTTGTTTTAGACGATACATCTTCTAAACTCTAATCCCTTCTGGTAAAAGAAAATATTATGTTCCGGTGGTAACAAATAATTATCCTACCTCGTGTTAAATGTATGATCTACCTTCTTTTTATTAAAATTAACGTAACACTTATGCACAAAGCACAGTACATTAAGTAAGTATAAGTGATAGAAAGTGAGATCGGCGAATTCCTGCGTCCATATTTGCTGGTCATTTAATGTGCTGATGAGATTATGCATTACTAGATTCCATAGTAGCGGTGACAATACGCCTCTTTGAGGGCATCCTTTTGCTGTCCTCATGGAATGCTTGCTGATTATTGTTGGACATTAACATCAGAAAGTGCCGAAAGACGGTATAAAGGAAAAGTAGAGAAAAATATTTTAAACAGAACGATATTCTACGCTCGATATAATGTACGTACCTAATTAATATTATTTCGGAATAATTGAAACATACATGAGTGGGTAAAACCCCACCAGTTTTGCATAATACAAAGGTATTTTTAATAATATAAAATATTATTAAAAATCTGTTGTGAAGAACACAATTACAGGTTCACTATTAATATTTTTTGTGAGCGTGTCACAACATATCCCTCCCCAGAGACGCAGATACGTATTTCGCCTTTCTACAGGCATCGGTACGCCCCTGCTGGAGAAAGGATATCTTCAGACACATTCACAAAAAAGAACCACATCGCCATATCACAGAAATTATCCAGACCGAGCGTAGAAGTAAATTCAGCGCTGCCTGTTGTCAGACAGCCGAAGTACCTCGCCCTGTCCACATAACCAATTCGATGCGAGCAGGGGCGTACCGATGAGCCTGTAGAAATGCGAAATACGTATCTGCGTCTCTGGGGAGGGATATGTTCGGACACGTTCACAAAAAATATCAATAGTGAACCTGTATTTGTGTTCTTCACACCAGATTTTTAATAATATTTTATATTATTAAAAATACCTTTGTAATATTATTTCATTTACTTTTCGATATTTTTTTTCCAAAACCTGACGTGACAGAATAAATTTGTTGTTATTGCTATTGTTAAAACTATAAAAATAACGAAAATTCTTCATAGCTTCTAAAGAAAAATTTAAAAAATGAAAATTTGTTGAACAGTGTAATTTAAAAATAAATTCAAAGTGTGCCTAACTATCAAGAATTAGATGGTTATGAGTGAATTTTTATTTACAATAATATAAATAAGGCCATGAATTCGGTACTGCAGTCGAGTCTCTACTATTTTCTGGATTACCGTTGTTCAAACCATTAAGTGCAGGTATTCATATCTTTAGGTGGAATTACGAGTGGGTCATATTTAGTGACTCTCAGGTAAGCATACAATTATAAGTAACTGTAAATAGAGTTAGCTTCATTACAATTCATTCTCACTGCGATATCCGTTCTTGCAACATCGCAGTTGAGACAACATACGACGAAATATCGTCAAGAGCGAAGCCGGAAGAAATGGCCGGGCGAATTATTAATATAACAAATCTTAAACTAAATCCCAACTTTGTTGAACTCTGGCCACCTGAACTTCTACAACAAACTCAGGCGATAATCGACGAAACGCACAGCGAAAGCGGCGTACAAGAGCTACTACGGACTTCACCGAGTTTATTTATTATAAACCCAGAACAACCAACGATACAAGTAGAAATACCAGCAACAATTACATTCAACACAGAACACACAGAAGAAACAAAACCGACAACCGAAACAATAATCACCGACGCGTTTACAATCCCGAAGAAAACAGCGAAGAAACAAAAAACAGAACACGAAAATTCACCGATACAAATAAAAAACTCGTACAGCGCACTTCAAAAAACCATCGCCGATGAAAAAATGGAAGAAGACACTCCACAACCGTCAACCTCAAACAACAGCACTCCCAGGGTAAGTGACAAAACCTACGTAACACACAACACAAACACTGACACACGAAAACCACGAAAAATTGCACCAATAATAATAACGGACAAAGACAATTGGACACACATACGACATTTACTTAAGACAAACAACATTAACACTGAAGAAAGCAAACTTGTGAAACCTGGCATTCACATCGAACCAAAAACTGACAATGACTACCGTACACTGAAACAAGTACTGGACAAAGAAAACATACAATACTACACATTTCAACTTAGAAGCGAAAAGACATTAAAGGTAGTTATGCGCGGCATTCCTACCTTTATTACTGACACCGAAATTACCGACGACTTGACTGACCAAGGATACCCGACACTGAAAATAAAAAGAATGAACGGCAAACACGGCATTCCCGCACCACTGGCACTAATCGAACTGACGAATCAGTATAAGTCAATTTACAACCTACGAGACTGCTGCGGACTTGCAATTAAAATAGAAACCTTACATAAACGGACAGACATAATACAGTGTCATAAATGCCAGACTTTCGGACATCACCAACGCAACTGCAACGTGAACTATAAATGTATGAAATGCGGAGACGGACATTCGACTCACTTATGTACCAAGACCAAAACAACCCCACCAAAGTGTGCAAACTGCGGTGGTCCACACTTATCCATATTCATCAACTGTCCTAATAACCCAAATAATCCCACAAACAAAACCAAACCTCAACCTAAATACATACCAGCACCACCCCCAACAAGTAACCCATGGACACAAAGACAAAACAAGACAAAACTTAACACAGTTGACGAATTAGCACTTGCCTTAGGCAACATGCTAATGACACTACATTCGACAAACGCAACAAATGAACAAATACAACACTTCGTTACACAGACACAGACAATAATAACACTCTACAATAAAACACACTAAACACACACACAACTGAAACGCAAACAAAAAATGTGATGATGACCAACAAACGTACACACGTGACTTAAACGCACAAAAAGCGACTGACACACAGACTTTACACACACAATACACACAGGACCGCGCAAAAAAACACAACAACGGACGATTAAATCAGACTCAAACACTCACAACCCTGGGACATACATAACAACGGTGTGGAAATGGAGTTATCTTCGACCACAAAACAAAATTCAAGACACATGACGAGTTAGCTTACTTTTAGGAATTAGTATTAATGCATCGGTGATATACTCATACGGGTTGGGAGAGTAGAGTTTGTTAGAAAGTTCCGATTGTAATACTTTTTCTGCTACTCATGATTACAATTTAGTTGTCGAAATACGTATCGCGAATTCACAGCCATATTGTGGTAAGGGTTTTTAAATTTCTTGTTTGAATATTTTATTTACCGAGAAATTGTTTGTACCGCTTTGGATTACAACGATCATTTCTAAATGTCCTCCTTCGGACACGTTAGTTGTCCTTAAGAACTGCACATTCTCAAAAACGACTCTAGAATCTTCGATTTTTCTATCCAATGATGAAATAAAGCAATTCCACACTAGAAACAAATATCCCGCTGCCGGAAATAAGTTTCTACCTGGAAGTCAATCATTTTGTTATAGAAAAAAAATACTCTTGAAACTGTAATAACAAAACAAGCAATTCTTACCATCAATTACATGTCCTGAAATAAATTCCCAATTGCTGTCAGACAACGCAATACCCACTACCTTAAAACTGATCGATTTCGTTGAGTTCTTTTCAAAAGTGGATATGTTATAATTTCTTCTGTGATCCCATTTTATTAAAGGCGATAACATCGGCGTCCCTCTGCTGACAGGCAACTCAATGTTAGGATATAATTTATCGATTTCCATGTCGATTCCATATTCATATAAACTACAATATTGTAAAATTTATTTAATATTTTAATTAAAACCTTCAATTTGAATTTATATTCACGCAAAATAGAAGCAGCTATAATAACACAAGTATACACGGTTTTGGATCTAAGCAACCAAAAGCTGTTTCTATGGTTATTTGGGGCGCTGAATCCGAATCTGCACTCCGTTTTTGATTTTGGTTCTAGTTTTCGAGATATTAAATAAACACAATTTTTACAATTTTTGACAATTAATCTCCATTTTATTCATTAAAAAGTGTTAAATTAGAAATGAAGAGCAGTCGAACTGAGTCGCTTGTACTGTTTGGGATCTGTTTCACGCATTAAAGTCCAACAGTAGTCGCTCATCATGCCCTCGTCCCAAAATCCTTGGTAACGTTTTTCGATTTTCGCCAAATCTTGGTGTAGTCGCTCTCCTTGCTCGTCGCTTGTATCACCCAAGTTTTCAGGAAAAAATTCGAGATGGGAATGCAGAAAATGTATTTTGAGAGACATTCCAGCTCCAATCTTGCAATAATTTTACAACAAACTGTCGATTATCTGCTTGAAATCCGGGGATTTGCGGTTACCGAGAAAGTTGTGAACAACATCTTGAAATGATACCAATGCTGCTGCTTCATTGGGCGTTAAACATTTTGTAAAGTTTCTGTCGGCCATTAATTTTCGAATATCAGGGCCGACAAATATTCCCTCTTGTATTTTGGCGTACATAACTTGGTCAAGTACTCAAAAGCCGGTCCTTCACGGTCGAGCGCTTTGACAAAGTTTTTGATAAGGCCAAGCTTTATGTGGAGAGGTGGCAAGAAAATGTTCTGTGGGTTCACAAGTGGTATAGAAGAGACGTTTTGTTTTCCTGGTTCATAATTAGTACGGCTTGGCCAATCTTTTTTCACATAATGTTGGTCAGTTGCACGGCTATCCCACGGACACAAAAAACAGCAAAATTTGGTAAAACCAGATTGCAACCCCATCAAGAGACCAATAACCTGTAGAAATAGTATTTAAATCATTTATTCTTTAAAATTGAATTGAAATTTATTTTCAAACCTTCAAATCGCCACAAATTTTCCATTGATGCTCTTTATATTTTATCTTGGTAAACAATTTACATATTGTATCGTAGCATTCCTTCGTTTGTACTGCATGAGCAATCGGAATTGATGGTTTTATATTTCTATTGTGTATGAGAGCAGGTTTCAGGCTGTATTTTGAACCATCTATGAACAAACGCCATTAATTTACATCGTATGGTGTATTCATCGCATCAAACAAACCGTTGATGTCATAGCAGAAGCATATATTCTCCTCTTTTTTGAAAAACGGTAAAAGCGCCTCATTTCTGGTTCTATATATAGTAACTTTTGTTTGAGTATCAAGATATTTCCACTCCTGCATCCGTGATGCGAGCAATTCTGATTTTTGTTTCGATAAATTCAAATCACGAACCAAATCATTGAGTTCACTTTGCGAAACTAAATGTTTTTCCTCCATGTTAAAATCACTTCCACTGTTCGTCGGTGATGAACTACAAGTTTCCATGTAATTTGCACTCGTACTTGGACAAATTGGCAAAGGATCATTGCTCGCACGGGGAACTGGCTTAAACACTGATGATACTTCAGGATATTTATATTTTGATAGTTTTTTTTGCATTTACACCGACGACATTCATCAAGCAAAAGTAACAATCATCTACATGATTTTTCGGCTCTCTCCATAACATTGGCAATGAAAATGAAAAACATACTTTTTTACCGCGTGACCACTTGTATAATATTGTGCTACACGCCTTACAAAACAATTTCGGTACCCACGGCTTGTGAGTGTTTGATACAGAGAAACCAAAATAATAAAAATATGCATTTCTGATCACATTAGTAATAACTTTGCCACTTTTTCTGATCATATAACATCCGCAAACATAACAAAAACACTTTGAATCAACTTTACAATTCTGTCTTTGCATTTTCACACGTTTTGGATTCAAAAAAAAACTTTAAAAATACAAATTAAATATTGTTTCTAGCGACGCCAACAGCTGACTGTCATTATGATAGCGCAGTGCTGCTAACATGCGCGAACTGACAAAGTAGAACCAATTTTGAAAAACGAAACCCGGATTTGAATTCAGCACCTCAAATAACGTCAAGATTTGTTCTCATCTGCTCTGATCCAAAAGTTGACCGGAATTTGTAAACTTGTGTAATGGGCTGAAGACGTCGAAAATAATTTTCGATCTTTTAACAGTTTGGAAACACATTTAATGATAAGTCCTAACGTAATCTAGTGAATATTTTTTACAGGTAGGTACACATACGGATAGATACACTATTTAAAGAGTAACAACAACAAAAGAAATGGAAAAAGGTAAGCAAGCATGTGATAACATGAAAATGATAACAAAAATGCCTATATTACAATAAACATTTAGAGAAATAAAAGAAACTGAATTAAATTAAGAATTATCAAAAAAATGTTTATGTATAAAAAAACACAATTCAAATAATTCTCCATAGAATTATTTGAATTAGTATTCATATGATGCAATGGTGATCTGTTCAACACATTAGTCTTAGTCCGAGAAGTACAAAACCGTTCAGACGATCTAACACTTCAGGACGATATGGTGAAGATACAACGTTGTATAAAACTTTTATAGAGAATAGTGTATAGATAATAGTATGTATATAGAGGATATTGAGTAGTTATATAATATATCTCACTAATGTACAATATATTAAGCACGTACACATAGTATGTAAGGAAATGTAATTATATATATTTAACACGGACAAGAAAAGCCAAACGGCTTAGAAGCCCTTTTCTTTTCTTTTTCGCCGGGTGGAAGATGCGATAACTAAACCAGGTCATATAGTTACAAAACATCTCTTTCGACAATACGGCCCGGTGAGTTATGATCTTTCACCACATTGTGTTATCTTGTAACCAGGTCACCAGGCTAAGAGACACACTCTAATATACAGGGTGTTTCTGAATTGATACGAAAGATTTCAAAGGGTGATTCTTTAGCAAAAATTAAGGGGGGTCTTTCATATAACTTTTTGTTCAACACCCTTTTCTCTCCAAGTTACAGTACTTTAAAATTAGGTAAAAAAATTGGTTTTAATTAATATATCCACTTTGGAAAAATTTAGCAGAATCAAATTTGGCAGATAACTGATGTTAATAAAATGGCAGTTTTTGAGTGTTTTTGTTACCCTAAAATGTAATCACAAGGGGCTGAAAAAAACAACCCCTATAATATTTTGCATTAGAACTTTTTAATGCGCCTATATTTTCCTATTTAAAAAATTTATTTAAAAAGACAGACTCAATCTGCAACTTTTTTATGTCTTGACTTTTTATCATAAAATTGTTAGTTTGATCACAAAAAAATAAAATACTGCTCAGACTCTTTTCCCATAAATTCACAGAGAGGTTACTATTTATTAAAAAAAAATCAAGTAAGCTGCTGTCAAATGAAGTCATATGACAAAGAGTTTTATTGTCCTGCTTTTCTCTAATTTCTAGACAGTTTTATAAGGACTTCAAACATTTTTCACAACTAAATAAAACTTTATTGAAAGAATGGCATTTTTTTATTTAGTTAAAGAATATTGTAAATTAGAACGGATTGAACAATAATTGTACTACTAATAACAATTAACAAATTACAAAAAAAAACTAATAATAACGTGGACAAAATTTCAATTACAAAAATCATAATAAATGTTGAAAATAGCGCCCCTCGACCAAAATGCAGGACTCTACTCTTCGTCTAATTGAATTCCGTATTCTTTGAAATAATCCTGGTGTATTTCTAATAGTCTCACGTGCTACGATGATACGATCCCTTAAATCATCGATATTTTCAACGGGAGTGGAATAAACCAGTGCTTTTAGAAAACTCCAAATGCAAAAAAAAAATGAAATTTTGTCCACGTTATTATTAGTTTTTTTTGTAATTTGTTAATTGTTATTAGTAGTACAATTATTGTTTAATCCGTTCTAATTTACAATATTCTTTAACTAAATAAAAAAATGCCATTCTTTCAATAAAGTTTTATTTAGTTGTGAAAAATGTTTGAAGTCCTTATAAAACTGTGTAGAAATTAGAGAAAATCAGGACTATAAAACTATTTGTCATATCACTTCATTTGACAGCAGCTTACTTGTTTTTTTTTTAATAAATAATAACCTCTCTGTGAATTTATGGGAAAAGAGTCTGAGCAGTATTTTATTTTTTTGTGATCAAACTAACAATTTTATGACAAAAAGTCAAGACATAAAAAAGTTGCAGATTGAGTCTGTCTTTTTAAATCAATTTTTTAAATAGGAAAATATAGGCGCATTAAAAAGTTCTAATGCAAAATATTATAGAGGTTGTTTTTTTCAGTCCCTTGTGATTACATTTTAGGGTAACAAAAACACTCAAAAACTGCCATTTTATTAACATCAGTTATCTGCCAAATTTCATTCTTCTAAATTTTTCCAAAGTGGATATATTAAATAAAAACAAATTTTTTTACCTAACTTTAAAGGAATGTAACTTGGAGGGAAAAGGGTGTTGAACAAAAAGTTATATGAAAGACCCCCCTTAATTTTTGCTAAAGAATCACCCTTTGAAATCTTTCGTATCAATTCAGAAACACCCTGTATAACGAGACACTCAGAGGTCTCAAGAGAGCTAGACTCACAGTCAGAGTCAGAGAGTTAGAGTCCCTGCAACACTAGTGCCTCTTTATTACAATGTAGTGTTTGTTATTGTTATCATTGTTATTATCTTTATCAAATTATATATCGTTATTTAATCGTTGTCCCGTCTATTATTTATCATGCTGGTAAACCTCCGGTGTAAAGGCAACAATGTGACCTCCGGGGCCAGGTGACATTACAATTTTATTCATGACTGTTTTTTACCCAAAAATAACAAAATTTCTCAAACGCAAAGTTTTAGGCATATATGCGTTAAAGAAGTGAAGAGACAAAGAATTCAAAAAGTGAAATGTCAAGCTTATCGGTTATTTGGGCATCGCCAATAATGAAAAAACGGATTCGGTTAGAAGAAATAAAGCACAGGTCTTTAACCGTTGGAAAAAGAAAAACAAGCTATTCCACACACCACACCAAACAATAAATTACGCAGTAGTGTGTAAACAGCATAAATTATTTCTATTCATTACTTTTCCATTTCTTTTGGTAAAACATAAGTAATTTATATTATTACACAATATTGTACTTACCTTCCTAGATTGCCTAGAAAGTCAATAATAGGATTTTGTGAATTCGAATCAACCAAATCCATTATATAGTTTGCGGCACCTTCAATATGTGGACCGATAACTACAAGAATTTCATGTTTTGTAGGTGAAGGTTTAATACGCTTTCCATTGAACGAAGTCACAATATTATCAGCTGAGTAGCGTGTAGTATTTATGCACAGTTTTTTTTCATCTATCGTGATAAACTTTTTCTGGGTGTGTAAAAGACTTTCCAAAGTTTTGCGATTAATTCTAAACGCCTCTCCTAAATCGGGTATGGTGTGAAGTAACCCTAATATAGTCTGTTTTAACGTCAAGTAATTATCCATATAAGCTGCAACTAATTCACCGCTACCTAACCCTGCTATTAGATAAGGTGCAATCTTTATATATTTAAGTACATTGGCCAAACCGATTTGAATAATGACAATTCTTAAAGATCGACATATCGAGTTTTCTTCGGTTAAATTTGAGAATATATCGGGTAAATTAACATCAACAGACTGACTTACAAGGTCTTGTATACTAAAAATTAATTATACAGGGTTAGTTAAAAATATGGAGACGGCGATTTATTGTCGTTAATATTCATTTTAGGGAATCATGTTCAATATAAAAGTTTGTTAGGATATTTTGATCTACATTTGAGAATACTTGAATTTTGTTTTTCTTCAATTGTTTTTTAGTTACGCCTGTCCGCGCAGTTTTTTTCATGGGAACTAGTAAATTTTACTCTACCATTCGATAGAGAATTTTTTTCTTTTTACAATAATATTTTTGTTTTTTTAAAATTCATTTTAATAACTATTTTATAAGAAAAGGCCGGTTCATGTGTTTAACAGATGTTCGGTACATCGCAGATAGACAGAAGCGTAGCGATAAACAAACTTGAGCGACATAATTTTATCAGTGGTTATTGTGTACGTCAAATCTTTGACAGAAATAATTCATTTGTGCAATTTGTTGCTGTTAATATTAACAATGGCGAGTTTAAGTGAAGATGAACGAATTGAAATACTTATGATGTTGGGTTATGGAGATAGACGCAGAAGTTTACAAGACGTTTGTAATTTATTTAATGATACGCGTCCAAATAGAAATCCAATTTCTAAATCCGTTGTTGGTAAAACTTTAAGACGCTTTAAACAAACGGGTAGCGTTAAAGATTTGCCAAGGAGTGATAGACCTAGAACAGCAAAAAGCGATGATAACAAACTGGATATTTTATTGGCTGTTTCTGAATATCCCCATTTATCAACCAATCAATTAGCGGCCAATTTCAATATTTCACAGTCATCGATCGCGTCATTTCTAAAAAGTGAAAAGTATAAACCTTATAAGGTACATCTTGTACACGAGTTAACGGAAGATGATTTTGATAGGAGATTACAATTTTCTGAAGAAATGTTAAATATTTGCAATAATAATGAAAATTTTGTCAACAATATTCCTTTCTCAGACGAAGCTACTTTTTGCCTTACCGGTGAAGTAAACAGACATAACTACAGATACTGGTCATCGGAAAATCCCTCTTGGTTTTTGGAGCACCATACGCAGTACCCCCAAAAGGTTAATGTTTGGGTTGGCATTCTAGGCGGTCATATTATCGGTCCCTTTTTCATCAATGGCAATTTAACTTCGGCTCTGTATTTGCAGTTATTGCAAAATGAAATAATAACCTGGCTTGTGCTACGCTCTATCCTCATGAAAACAATGAACACCTGCCCAATGACAGTATCTGGTTCCAGCAAGATAGCGCCCCACCACATTATGGTGTAAATGTTCGTCAATATCTGGACAACGTTTTTCCCCACAGATGGATTGGAAGACGAGGAACCATTGAATGGCCAGCCCGTTCGCCAGATTTAAGTCCTTTAGATTTTTTTCTTTGGGGATACGTAAAAAACAAAGTTTACAAAGATAAGCCCGATAACGTCGAAGATTTACAAATCCGAATTACCAGAACGATACAAGAAATTCTCCGAGATTTTTTACAGAACTCTGTTCGGGGTTTTGTAAATCGATTGGGTCATTGTCAAATTACTAATGGACGACAATTTGAACACTTACTTTAATTTACTTTGTTATTAATTTGTTTAATTTTTCTTGTAAAAAAGTTATTAAAATGAATTTTAAAAATACAAAAATATTATTGTAAAGAGAAAACAATTCTCTTTCGAATGGTAGAGCAAAATTTACCAGTTCCCATTTAAAAAAAAATGCGCGGAGAGGCGTATCTAAAAAAACAATTGAAGAAAAAAAATTCAAATATTCTCAAATGTAGATCAAAATATCTTAACAAACTTTTATATTGAACATAATTCCCTAAAATGAATATTAACGACAATAAATCGCCGTCTCCATACTTTTAACTAACCCTGTATGTAAGTAAAAATAAATGTTAATGGAAGAACTTACTCTTTGATAGTGTTGGCAAAAATTGGTAAGTTCATAAAATGGTAACTTAACTTCAGCCATTCCTGATCGAAATTGCTGAACACCAAATATATTCGTTTACTTTCACATTTCTTAAAAGAACGTTTCATTTCACCTTCCTTAGTATAGATTCCAAAACCTATGTACAGATGATTATCTATAGCTTTTCTATTAAAAAAAGACAAAAACGTAGACATCTTATTCGCATTTTAAATTTCTCAGGATACTTACTTGTAAACATTTTGTATTATGTAAGCGTACTCGTAATCATAATTCTCATTTTTAAAGTCGTCTAAAATACAAGTCACTCCTTCCCTAGTTCGTCCACTGATACAAATTAAAAGGGGTATGGAATCTTTCGATTGCTTCACAGTGGTTTTGGATTTATCGTTTCGGCGAAGTAGTGTATGTGCATTGGAACCACCAAAACCGAAATTGTTGATAGCTGTTAAGATATACCGTATAAACCAGCATTATGTAGTCACATATTGTAGTCACTAAAATACGGAAATAGAAAGGCGCAAGACAGGCTGTGCTTACACGACAGTTCCGAGATAGAAATCACATTTTGGCAAAATTCTATTTATTGTTTGCAGTTATTTAATATTTTCCGTATATTTATTATATCTAGCTATCGAAATATTTTCGCTTCGAGAAATAAATTTGTTATTAAATTAATCAGATTATTTTTTAATAATTTTATTAACCAATCGTTTAGCAGTATTTGCGGACACGTGTTTAATTCTGTGCAATCACAATATTATTATAGTGAGAATAATCTTAGTACATTATTCTCCCGAGAATATTTTCTAGTATTTTGTTTCTGTTTGTTGACAACGTATTTTCTAGTTTTGACACCTGTCACCAGTATTATTGCAAATTGGAAGCAATGAACCATAAGCGATTTAGTTCATCATCAGTGGAAGATATAAACGCACAGATTAAAGAAAATTCGTGCAAAAATACTATGGTTAGTAATAATTCAATATGGAAACAATTCCAATCATTTTGCGACGAACGGGGTTACAAATTAGAAGGAAATACACCAGTCACAAAACTGGCAAAAATTTTGAAAGACTGAGGATTTAATATGAAAAGGTGCAATGGAGAAGATTACAAAGAAGCCGTTATTAAAACAATGTGGAATAAAACCGCCAAATTAATGCAAGAGTTGTACTACAACGAATTTAGTAGAAAATTAAACCCCTTTAAAGATATCGAATTTAAATCTGCGAGAGAAGCCAGAAATACAAAACGTAAGATATTACAACAGGTGTCAGAAAAAAGGGAGCAAAATTCTGCAAGTCTTACTAATGAACAAATCATGGAAATAGTAAAACGCTACGACGAGGAGACACCCTTCGGTTTGCAAAAATGCTTTTATCACATTGCTTCATATGAGCTAGCATGACGTGGGGGAGAAGGTTGTCAATGTTTAGTGCATTATTTTCAAGAAGAAACAGACAATGCTGGTTTGGCCACTGGAAGAGTAGAGTATAATCCGGTTTTCTCTAAAACAGCGCAAGGTGGGGCACAAAAGTTGACTGATAGTAAATGGTTAATACCAAATACTGAAAAGCCTGATGCGTGTCCTGTCCGATTGCTCAAGAAATTGCTAAGCAAGAGGAACGAACATATAAAAACTGACAGACTTTTTTAACAGTAAACATTGCTTGGGATAAACCGTCATCTTCAGGATGGTACAAAAATACGCCGTTGGGGGTGAACATAATGTCGAAGTGGATGAAAGAATCGGCGGACATGATTGGGCTGGACACTAAAAAAATAAAAATTACGAACCATTCTTCAAGGTCAAGTGCAGTGTCTCATCTACCGAAAGCAGGTGTTAACGAGCAGGAAATAATAAAAATTACGGGCCACAGCTCATCTAGTTCATTGAAACCGCATCTGCAGTTGAATAATGAACATCATTCAAGTTTGATTAATAACCTAAGAGACAAGGGAGAAGTTATAACTTTTAACACAACAGAACAGAAGAATTGAATTTAATTGGAGTGAGAAATAGCAATTATTCAAATCTCCTCTCACATGCAATTGTCGCTAAACTTGTTGCGTTGATTCTACAATTTGACAAGATTACTCCTGCCGAAGAACGTAGACGCAAACACGTCGCGACGTCAGCTATCCAACTGTACGGATAATTAACATTTGTATGAAAAAAACCACATCCGTCCAGAAACGTGCATATATCGATATTTCACTGTCGTTACAGATCATCAGTACACGATATTCTGACCTAGACATGATTTTATTATTATACTTTCGTGTATATGTACGAATTATATTGAATTTAATTGGAGTGAGAAATAGCAATTATTCAAATCTCCTCTCACATGCAATTGTCGCTAAACTTGTTGCGTTGATTCTACAATTTGACAAGATTACTCCCGCCGAAGAACGTAAACGCAAACACGTCGCGACGTCAGCTATCCAACTGTACGGATAATTAACATTTGTATGAAAAAAACAACAACCGTCCATGATCTGTAACGACAGTGAAATATCGATATATGCACGTTTCTGGACGGATGTGGTTTTTTCATACAAATGTTAATTATCCGTACAGTTGGATAGCTGACGTCGCGACGTGTTTGCGTCTACGTTCTTCGGCAGGAGTAATCTTGTCAAATTGTAGAATCAACGCAACAAGTTTAGCGACAATTGCATGTGAGAGGAGATTTGAATAATTGTTATTTCTCACTCCAATTAAATTCAATATAATTCGTACATATACACGAAAGTATAATAATAAAATCATGTCTAGGTCAGAAAATCGTGTACTGATGATCTGTAACGACAGTGAAATATCGATATATGAACGTTTCTGGACGGATGTGGTTTTTTTCATACAAATGAGAACAGAAGAATGTTGCAAAATCCACCACTCACGGAAAAACATTTACAATAATTGTGTATTTCACATACAAACTTTTAACACCGTAGATACGTATTTCGCTTTTCTACAAGTTCATCGGTACGCCCCTGCTGAAGAAAGGATATTTCCAGACACATTCACAGAAAAGAACCACCTCGCCCTATCACCGTAATTATCCAGACCGAGCGCAGAAGTAAATTCGGCGCTACCTGTTGTCAGACAGCCGAAGTACCTCGCATACCGTCCACATAATTAATGTGAAGTAACGACGTCCTTCCAAAGGTTAGCACAGCCAACTATCTAGAAAACTGCATTTTGTTTGTGCCTTCACTCATACTACGGCTTAATCGCATGTGTAATGTATCAGAATAATTGAAACATACATGAGTAGGTGAACCCCACCAGTTTTGTATAATACAAAGGTATTTTTAATAATATAAAATATGATTAAAAATCTGGTGTGAAGAACACAAATGCAGGTTCACTATTAATATTTTCTGTGAACGTGTCCGAATATATCCTATCCCCAGAGACGTAGATACGTATTTCGCTTTTCTACAAGCTCATCGGTACGCCCCTGCTGGAGAAAGGATATTTCCAGACACATTCACAGAAAAGAACCACCTCGCCCTATCACCGTAATTATCCAGACCGAGCGCAGAAGTAAATTCGGCGCTACCTGTTGTCAGACAGCCGAAGTACCTCGCATACCGTCCACATAATTAATGTGAAGTAACGACGTCCTTCCAAAGGTTAGCACAGCCAACTCTCTAGAAAACTGCATTTTGTTTGTGCCTTCACTCATACTACGGCTTAACCGCATGTGTAATGTATCAGAATAATTGAAACATACATGAGTAGGTAAACCCCACCAGTTTTGTATAATACAAAGGTATTTTTAATAATATAAAATATTATTAAAAATCTGGTGTGAAGAACACAAATGCAGGTTCACTATTATATATAATATATATTATATTATTAAAAATACCTTTGTATTATACAAAACTGGTGGGGTTTACCTACTCATATATGTTTCAATTATTCTGATGCAACTTTTTTCTATGTATTACTGGCAATAATAACTGCTTCAAAGGGTATCATCAGAAATACAATTAGATTTTATGTAAACATAGGTCGCTTTCTTTTGTATGCTTGCAGACCCAATGTCCATTTAGGTGGACGCCCTTATTTTTGTAAAATAAAAGAAATTTGTTAATAAATCTTAGATGAGTGTCTTACTTACATCATTTTGTCTAACATATCCAAAATTTACGGTTAAATTCGCACCAGTTCCGTTCCGGGTCTCAAGAGGATATATTAGTTGAATTTTAAATATTTATTTTACTTACACATAGTTTAAATTTATTTTTTAACAGAATAAATTTTTATTTATATGCACATAAATACGTGTCTGTGATTTCTATATTTATAGATATATCGCACTGATGAGGTCAAAAAAGATCGAAACATGTATTTAGAGCATATTTGGATGCCTTTCTGTAGAAAGGAACGAAGCCACGCGAAGATAAAACTGAGAAATAAACAAACAAACTTTTCTCTATACTAAAAATTCTCTATCAAAGATGGATCTCTGAATGGATCTCCATGACACCTTTTTTTTATTTATTCCATAATCTGGAAATTATGTAAATTATATATGTATTAGACAGAAAAAATGGATATTTTGTGGGTTCTATCTGGTGTTGCGAGCTCTATTCAACAGATCTCGTAACACCAAATACTGAACTGTTGGTTGCTTCAGTGTTGATTATTTATGTTCCTAGCTTAGATCTTTTCTGCATAAGCTTCTGGGCTAGGTAATAAAACAAATATTGCAAGATCTCAATAATTTTACTTTTGTGGATTGGTTCCTTTCTGCAGAAAGGTATCCATTTAGAACAAAAAAAAAACGTTATAGTAATTTAAAAATCCCGCCATCGCCGTTGTTTACGAATTTAGTACTGCCATATCAACTTCAGAGGCGCTAGCGTAACTGTCTAATTTTTAACATGGAATGTAGTACATTTATATGACATGTTCCTTGGATTTAACTTACCAAACAATCTATGGTGATTTGATAAAGGCATTTTTTCTGAGACTACTACCATTTCTCCGTTTTTCAATTCTTCTCTTGGCGTTTTAAAATGTATGTTTGGGGGCATAAATCCAGACTCCGTACCAATCAAAACCTACATTTTAAAATATCAAAAGAATTTATTAACAAGAAAATATGTTCTATAAAACCAAAAAAATCTTTTTAATAATATAAAAATATTCTTAAAAATCGGGTGCGGAGGACACTACAAGTTTTCATACTTGTATGAAAATATCTTTCGGGATATGCAGACAAATGTTTCATCCTGCTATATAAAAATCAGTACATGCTGCTAAAGAGATGCTTTCACCATAAACTACATTGTGAAAATTCTTTCTTTGGAGACTGTGGTTAAGTAAAAAACTTAAAAAAGGTATATAACCCCTTACCACAATTATTAATCGTATCCTAAATACGTATTTCGACAACTAAGTTGTCATCATCAGTAGGTAAAACCACTAATTAAAAAGTCGCACACGGGACACAGTAAAGGTAGAAAAACCGCTCAGGCACCAACTATTATTCACCGCGTCCACGTATAGACTAATTGTAACATGTGAAAAAATAAACTAGAAAAGGGTCTACCCAGATGTTTATTCTCCGGGTTGAAATGTCGAACGCAAAAGACGGTCAACATACTTTCCTTCAGGGGACCGGCAATAAATATGTCTTAATAAACTTCGGTTTTTAAAACCGACGATGACACAATTATGTTAATAAAAATGCAAAGAGACAACTGAATGGTATCGGAGACCTATCGCTATTCATCGAATTATGTTTATTTTTCGCGATATTTATACTTTCGTAAGCATCAAGTTCGTGGGGTTTATTAATTCCTTTGAGTAACCTCAACCCTGTAATCGATACGTTGTGCAGTGTGTTCAAAGCGTGGTTGGCTACATTGGATTTATCCGGTCTATTGTATTTAATATGTGATATGTGTTCTTTAAAACGCGTTATTATTGGTCGTTTAGTTTGGCCTATATATTTTAGATTACAATCCCCGCAACTAATTTCGTATATACCTGATTTCGAATTGAAATTAACTCTATCTTTAGTATTCCCCAGGAGATTTTTGATAGTATTTTCTGACCGGAAGGCAACCTGGAGACCTCTTTCTTTCACAACTTTATTAATGTTTTTCGTGACCGGGTGGTATGGGGTACATCTGGGTACACATCTGGGTAGACCCTTTTCTAGGAAAGTGTCTCTCTTCGTATTTTCGTATTTTAGTTCCGTAGTTTATTTTTTCACATGTTAAAATTAGTCTATACGTGGACGCGGTGAATAATAGTTGGTGCCTGAGCGGGTTTTCTACCTTTACTGTGTCCCGTGTGCGACTTTTTAATTAGTGGTTTTACCTACTGATGATGACAACTTAGTTGTCGAAATACGTATTTAGGATACGATTAATAATTGTGGTAAGGGGTTATATACCTTTTTTAAGTATAAACTACATTACAAAAGATATTAAAACAGAGCATAGAAAATATTCAGCGTCACTCATTCACTAATGTCAACCTCACGAACGCCAAAACAACCAGCGCTGTCTTCATAACAAGTGTAAGACTTAGCCAGGTATTTCGATCTGACGGTCACAACCGCAACTTACAGAAACTGTATTAAGATGTAGAGTGGAGGCACCACTCTACATCCGACACAACCGATAGCGTATATAACAAAATAATTTGAAACATACTTGATTAGGTTGCTTGAATAAGTAAGTAAAAATTTTAAAATAATGCAGTTTTAATATGGGTCTCTTATATTTGTTTATTAATAACAAAAAGCTGTTTAGAATGTACCTTGACAATAGAGCATAATCCAGATGCTCCCTCAGTATGTCCTATGTTGGATTTAACAGAACCGATATACAAAGGCTCATTTCTTTCTTTGCAAAAAGTTTTGTGAATACTTTTCAGTTCTATGGGGTCTCCAGCTTTAGTACCTATAAAAACACAGAACTTTAAGATATTTTGTTATTGTGTTCATAATCTGGCAAATTGGTATTCCAGATAGTGAAGGGCGTCAATAATTAGGCTTGAGAAGGATTGTTGCATTGACATTTTAACGAACTCACTTCCATCATCCTCTGGATACCAGTTTAGAACATTCCCTAAGCGAATTACCTCATTCATGTTTAAGTGAGTGTTCTAGCGGAGAAATGATGAGGAATCTTGGTTATCGGGTCTTCGAGGTTTTTTAGTTTATAGACGAATTATAAACTTCTCAACGTTTCAATACTCGCACTATCATCTTCTTCTGGAGTAGTAAAATGCAAGAACAGGTTAAAACAGTATATACGAATCCAACATGAAACGCCCAGCAGACATTGACGTAACACAATCCGATTAATCTACGCTCTAGAAGCTACTAACAAGAATGTCGAAATATTGAGAAGTTTGCTACGCCCTGTATATAGAAATAAGAGAAAAGAAAAGAACTCAAGTTTCGGGCGACGAGGATTGCCTCACCTACCAGTTCCTGCCAACGTCTAGCGGCCCACCCGGCTATAGAGGCAGCCTCAGTTCAAAGGTAGGGAGACCCAAAGGTACTACAAGAAACGAATTATTGTGGTATAGGGCGCCACTGAATTTAGAACCGCTAGACGTCGCAAATTCGGAATCTGTAATAACCAAAAGTAGGCAAGCCGCGCAACGGGTAGAGGACGCAACCAGGCCGTCCGAAACGTAAAAAAAATAGAAAGAAAAAGATTAATTTCAGCCAAGTGTAATCAAATTTTATTTTTAGAAAACAAAATAAAACAAAAGAATCAAACTTGCTAGTTACTTAACAAAAAAAAGACAAATTAAATACGTTAATTATCAACAGACCGTTTGTGCACAGATAGATAACACCCCATCAATATACGTATTCCGCTGGTTCACAGTTAATTAAAACAAAATTGAAAGCCCGATCCTTTGAACGGACCCGGTATATATTGTGAGATTTTTAGTTACATATCAATATTTATAAGAAATAAATTAGGACAAATTTACAAAGTTGTTGTCTGAAGATATAATAAATTAAAGTTGACGGTTAGATATAATTAGGAACAAATTACACAGGCCTGCGTTTTTTAAATTTCTAAAAATTGTTTTAAATTTGATAGCTGATTCTTATGTGTTTTTGGGCGCTGAATCCAAATATGAACTCTATTTTTCTCCATCACGTAAGGATTTTTCACAAAAAGGCTTCAAATTATATTTTTTAAAAATAAATAATTTTTAGTTACATTTTGAATTTATTTACAAAGGATATAAAAAACAAAATTACTTACAAATATCATTAAATCTAATGAAAAGAAACAGTAAAATACTATTTATGCCTTTACAAGTCCTTATAATATCTTTTTCTTTGTCTTTCCATACTCCTTTTTGTGCTTTTTCTTCTGTAATCTCGCAGTGGACCATCCCTTTTTAACATCCAACAATAATCAGCTATCATGCTTATATTCCATCTTCCTTGGTATCTTCTCTCCATCTCTTTTAGGTCTTGGTGGAACCTTTCCCCCTGCTCCTCACTTACTGCACCAAGATTTTCAGGGAAGTAGTCGAGATGCGAATCTAGAAAATGCACCTTCAAACTCATGTTGCAGTCTAAGGTTTTAAATTTTTCTAACATATTTTGCACAATATTTTTATAATCTTCATGTTTTTTGTTGCCTAGAAAATTTGTAACCACATTTTTGAAGGCTATCCATGCTTGTTTTTCTGCTTCCTCCATTTTAGATTCAAAATTTTCATCTTTCATAAGCTTTCTTATATCCGGCCCAACAAAAACACCCTCCTTTATCTTTGCTTCTGACAAGCGAGGAAACTGGCTGCAAAGATACTTGAAGCACTCTCCATCTTTTTTTAATGTCTTCACAAATTGTTTCATTAACCCTAGTTTTATATGTAATGGAGGAAGCAAAACTTTGCTCGGGTCTACTAAACTTTTTCTTTCAATGTTTTTCATTCCAGGTTGTAAGGTTTGTCTTGGTGGCCACATCTTTTTACAATAGTGCTGCTTTCTATCACGACTATCCCACTCACACAAAAAACAAGAATATTTAGTATAACCGCTTTGTTGTCCAAGTAACAAACAAAGAACTTTCAAATCACCACAAATTGTCCAGCCTTGATCCTTGTAACGAATTTTAATTAAAAGTAGCTCAAGATTTTCATAACGCTCTTTTAAATGAACTGAATGTCCCACTGGTACAGAAGCATATTTACATCCATTGTGTAGAAGAACGGCCTTAAGGCTCCTTTTTGAAGAGTCAATAAAGAGTCTCCATTCAGAAACATTATATTCTACGTGGAATTGTTGCATGAGCCCGGGTACATCATTACAGAAAACTAGTGCATCTTCTTCGGAATAATATCGAGCAAACTCTTTTTCTCGGTTCCTAAACCAGTAAAATGTTGTGCTAGGTGCTAACAAATTTTTTTCTTTCAACCTTGAGCCTAAAAGCTCAGCTGAGTCCTTAGGAAGGTTTAAGTCCCTCACCAAATCATTTAATTCAGATTGGTCAAACAGTTTTGGCTCATCACTTCCAGTATCACAGTAATCACTTCCCTCATCTAGTTCACTTGCGCATGTACGTGAAACCATTTCGTCATCAGATACATCATCTAATGTATCTGGTAGTGAAGGAACAGGTACTTCTGGTCCATGAGGTATAGGCCGTGTTGCGGATCGAAGGTTTGGGTAAACGATGTCCTTTTTGTTTTTTAAATTGAATCCGTGTACTACACACGAACAAAAATAACAATCATCGCTATGATTGATCGGTTCTCTCCAAACCATAGGCACTCCAAAGCGAAAAGACTGGTTTTTTTCCGTGTGACCACTGGCGAAGCTCTTCAACACACACTGAACAAACCTTATGAGGGGCCCAAGGCTTGTCTTGGTCTCCTAATTTCACACCAAAATATGCAAAATATACTTTTTTTACAAAATCTGTAATGTTTCTTTGTTGTTTTTTTACTGTAAACTTTCTACAAATATAGCAGAAGGAGTTGGGTACATTGACACAGCCTCTTGATGCCATTGGAATTTAATTTTAAAAAACTCGTAAAATAAAAATTAAATTAGCTCAGCAACTAATCACAAATGTCAACTAATTACACAAATTCACGCCACAGTTGTAAAGAAGATATTGAATGAACTAACTGTTTTGTCTAGAATAGCAATATGTTTGTAGTGGAGGTGGGGAGGTAGACATGCAGTAACAGGATGATGATGAGTCATGTCTTGCGACATGTTCAATTATTTCTACTTGTAACTTCTTTATCATAAATCTAGCGTATGTTTATTCAGAATATCAACTTGTATCATCATAAGTAAAAATATTATAATAGTTTATTTAAACAACGGTTTAACAAAATTGTCCTTTTCAAAAAGACTAATACATGCAGATAGGTCAAAAAACCCCAGATTGTAAAAAAACCTTACGTGATGGAATTTTTGAAATAATTTTCCCATTTTCAGCACCAAAAAATCTATTGAAATCACTGTATAAAATCCAGACAATTTTACCATCGCAGGCCTGTGTTATTAATAAATGCTTAAAAATTGAAATGAGGTATCTGCAATACTTAAATTATAGTTCACAGACTAGCAATTCTAGAAAACAAGTTTTATTCTAACATGTCTAAACACACAAAAACTTACACACGTTTTCTGCGCTCAAGTAAACTCAGCATAGAGAATTCTTTCAATATTTTAGAAGCAAAAATAAGTTTTTGTCCCGTGAGGAACAGATGTGTAATTTAAATAGAACTCTCTCGAAATAAATTTAACAAACAAAAAAAAAAGAACATATAGCAATTTCAAATGAGATATACTAATTAGAAAGACAATTAAATTAACTAAATAAAATTGAAAATGATATCTGTAACAACGCAATTACTAAGATAAATAACAAACAAAAAAAAAATTAAATACATAAAGAGGAAACTGAGTCTAAAAAAATTCAACAAAGTGAACTAATTGCAAAACATTACAGGCTAAATTAATAAAGAAATATTTTTATCTTATTAACTACGCTATAACAAATGAATCGTACTATTTCAGCATTTGAGACAATTCGAAATACGCCCAGTATTCTTGAACACATTCACCAATCAATGCAATGGAGGGTAGAAGCTTGCATTGCAGTTAAAGGCGGTCATTTCCAAAAATTTTTATAAGTTAATTTTGTTGTATTAGTACGTTTTATTGGATGAACTTTTAATTAACTATTGAACATCATGTAACTTTAAAACTAAGCCGTTTAAGACATAGATTCATCTGATCTTTTATGATCATAATAACCCTAGGAATCAACCCATAATGTTTGTCGCATATATTCAGAATCAGCCAGTAGAATATCTATCGCGTACAAAATTATGATAGAAGAGTTAATCTAAACGGCAGTAAATCGAAAATCCTTCTCAAGGACACTCTACGACGCTATATAGATAACAATCCTAAAATTAAATTTTACCAGTTCCGTGGGCTTCTACAAAGGTCACGTCAGTGGGATTTATACCGACCTCGTTGTAGAATTCTCTCATTAGAATCGTTTGATCCGAAAGTGACGGAAAAGTAATACCCTCTTCCTTATAGCCGTCAATGTTAGATTTGACATATACTACCTGCACAAAAGCAAAATGAATTCACAAAATTTTGGAAATTCACTAGCAATTTAGTAAAAGAATTACCTCGGCATAATTTCTTTTAGCATCCTTCGCTTTCTCCAGTAAAATGGCAACAACAGCTTCAGATCTAGCATAACCATCTGCAGCCTCATCGAAAGATTTACATCTACCATCCATGCTTAATGCCCCTAGCCTAAATATACGTAACATATGCTAAAGAAAAATATCAGCAATTCGCAGAAAGAATGCTATTAGATAGAAGTATATTGAATTTGTTTCTTATATATTTATAGATATTCAGTGACATCCTTCTTTAAATATTTACCCACACTTAATTACAATTTTGAACAAACCCATTAATTTTGAGGTTTTGGTAAAAATAGGCAATGGGGATTTGGTGTCAAGTGACTTCCATTTGTTCGTCAGAATGAAAGTGTGGCTAGAGAAACAGTGGTTCAGTACTATAATAGAGCTGAAAACGTGTTTGCAAGATTGGTTGTCAGCCCAGACGACAACATGGTAAGAGTAGGGTAAAAAGAATAAGAAAAATGTCTTAATATCGGTGGCGACTACATTACGAAATAGTTCAGATTTATGTGCAACTCTTGTATATACTAAAACTGTTCTTATTTCTCTTACTTATTTTAGTTAACTCACCGAAACTTGAGAAAATAAACCTCGTATTTATGGAATAGAAATATCAGAACCATCATAAGAAATAGTTGCAAAGGAAGAGAATTATATTGAAAAACTTTCAAATACAAAATTAGAAGCTAGTATTATACGAAAAACTCTAAACAAGAAAACCAACTACAGACTGCTATTCTATTCTATTCTATTCTATTCTATTCTATTCTATTCTATTCTATTCTATTCTATTCTATTCTATTCTATTCTATTCTATTCTATTCTATTCTATTCTATTCTATTCTATTCTATTCTATTCTATTCTATTCTATTCTATTCTATTCTATTCTATTCTATTCTATTCTATTCTATTCTATTCTATTCTATTCTATTCTATTCTATTCTATTCTATTCTATTCTATTCTATTCTATTCATCCCCAATAGACCTTTCAGCTCCGCTGTGTTAGTTTTCTGTCCTCGATAAAAGTCACTATTCTCCTCAGTGGAAATTTGAATAGTCTCGTAAGATCCAATAGATCTCTTCGGAAATGTGTCCTTTCAGTTTCTTATAAGTGCATATTACATGAAGGTTAGTTTCCTCCTGTTTCTCACATCTCCTATACCAGGGCTCGCTAACCAAGCCCATGCTGTACAGATGCTTCCTTAGAGGACAATACCCGGTTAACAAGGTGGTAAAAGTTTTAATTTCTTTTTTATTACTTCGAAGTAGGTTGGCTGAAAACCTAGCATCTAGCTCCTCTAACATTGTTTTAGTGCATAGTTGACCTTCCACTAGCTTTCATTTCTTTTTATGTTCAAATTATGGCCATAACCAAATCTCCCTTTTAGCGGAATCCTTAGTTATTCCACATGCAGGTTCTATGAAGTTCTTCTTCGGGCCCTCCTTGGCCGCTTCATTGGCCATCTCATTGCCTTTAATCATGTCCTAGCACCCATCAGTGACACAGTATTGTCTTGTACCAGTCTGTTGAGGACTTGTTTACAATGCTTCACAAGTTTGAACCTGGCAGATGGATTCATAATTACTTTAATAGTCGCCTGACTACTAGTCATTATGGTAATTATTTTGTTTGCGCAGCGGGATTCCCGCATTTCCTCGAATCAGGCTGCTACTGCACACAATTCAGCCTGGAAAACCATCGCATATTTCACCAGACTCAATGATATCTTCCGCCTAGGGCCCATTCCACATATACCTGCACCCGCGCTATGAATGGATTGTGATCCATCCGTAAACCGATGCCGGCACATAGGGCCGTTCCTACCTGAGGATGCAAGTGGTGCAAGAAACCTGGGCGGCGGCGGCGAACACCATTCCACACCAATACATTAATTTATTATGATTAGAACAACATGAAAGGCCGACGGCATTGCGACAATCGTACGCAAAACAAGTACCGCCGCAGTATTTACAATGCCGCCCCGCCATATCAACATAAAAAATTCAAACACAAAATAATAATAAAAAACCTGATAATTTGTGTTTGGTCGGATACAAAGGTGTCGGTGACACCTTTGAATTCGCCGACACTGTATCGGGAACTATTGCCACAGCCTATCCAATCGCCAAGTCAGCTAAGTGTTTGGCGGCTAGCCGCCCTTTTTATAGTGCAATTTGTCAAAGAAAATTCGAGTCCTGTTACTCTAGAAGTGTTTTTCAATCTGTGGGTCGCGACCCCCTGGGGGGTCGCGAAGCCTCTGTAGGGGGGTCGCGAGAGGTCGAGAGAACTCAGTAAAAAAATCAATAAATTTTAAAAAGGTAGATATATTAAAAAAAAGTTAATAAAATGATACTTGTTATGTTATTTATACAAACACATTAACAAAAAATAAAATCTTCGAGTACTCGTTCATTTTAATGTGAAGGTTGCGCTTGAGTTTGTTCAATCAATTTCTCCCATCGTGGATCCGTTTTTGCAACTTTAAGTATTAAATCGTTTTCCAAATTTAAGCGATTTCTTAGTTTACTTTTTATTTGGGCCATTAATGAAAATGCCAACTCGCACAAGTACGAAGTAGAAAATGGAATCAAACACTTCAAAGCCTCGGTTGTTAATTCCGGCTATTCTGTTTTTCTTTTTAACCAAAAGGTATCCAAATTTTCAGACTTGAATTCCAAGTGTAACATCCCATCGGCAGATAATTCCAGCAGATTCTCTTTGAGCTTAGTTGATAAATTTGCCCCATTTATAGCTGCATTTAAAAACGGATTTAAGATCCATCTTTGCCCAGTGTTATCCGATATCTCTTGCACTGAGAAGTAATGACACAATTCTTTCTTCATATTATCTAACACCATTTTTATACCAGATATATATATGAGTTGATGTTTATCTCGCTTCCGACTTCTTCAATAATAGACTGTGTCGACGAAAATGAATCAAAGTTGTTTTGATTTATAGATGATGACCACAATTCAATTTTTTTTATAAAGCCATGGAGTTTGTCTTTTGCTGTAATGACATTTTCATCCCGCCCTTGAAGACTTTTATTCAAGTTATTTAAATGCTCAAATAAGTCAGAAAGAAAAGCCAATTTCAAAAGGAATTCCGGGTTAGAAATGAATTCAGAGTAATGTGACTTGGCTTGTTGTAAATATATTAATAGTTCAACGCGAAGTTCCATAACTCTGGTCAGTACTTTGCCTTTTGATAACCACCTAACTTCTGTATGGTAAAGCAAATTGCGGTGCAGTGCCCCCATATCTTCACAAATGATTAGAAGCAATCGAGTCTGTAACGCTTTTCCTTTAATAGAATTTACAATGTTAATAATAATATTTAGAACTTGACTGTATTCTTGTGGCAAAGTTTTGGCTGCAAGAGCTTGGCGATGGAGAAAGCAATGCATCCAACAAGCGTTTGGCATCTGTTCTTTCAGTCTAGCAATAAATCCACTCTTCGCACCAGTTATGGCTTTTGCTCCGTCACTACAAAGAGCAATGCATTTTTGTGCGCAATCGATATTCATATCTTGCGTAGCTTCAAGGAACGTGTTATGCAAGCACTGACCTGTAGTATTTTTGGGTAGTGCCTTGCAAAATAGTACTTCTTCCATTAATATTTCATTGGATTCAAAACGCACAAAAGCTACAAACTGCGCACAACCCGCAATATCCGTTGATTCATCAAATTGCAAGGACACAAAAGAACTTTTCTTAATTTTTTCTATGACTTGATCACGAACGTCAGTCGCTATATTGCTTATCCTGCGTTGAATGGTATTGTCAGAGAGAGGTATACTTTTGAGCTTTTCGACCTCTTGCTTGCCAAACATAATCTCTGCTATATCTAAAGCCGCTGGTAAAATCAAATTTTCGGCAATACTGTGAAGTTTTCCTGCTTTAGCCACACGAAAAGCTACTCGATAACTAGCGAGCAACGCTTTCTCATTTAGGTTGGACATTTCTCCTATAGCAGTTTTTTGATGTTCAAGAGCTTTTAATTTTCGCTCAAAAAATTCTCCGGGTTTATTTTTTTCATTAGGATGTTTTCTGTTTAGGTGGCGTACCAACTTCGATGGCTTCATGCTTTCTCTTGACAAAGTTTCAAAGCAAATTACGCACTGCGGTTTGTTCTCAATCACAGTAAACCCGAATTTCAAATAATTGTCGTCATAAAGACGTATTTTCTTTATTCCACTACTGCTGCTAGACTTAGACGTTGATGGTTCTGATGATCTTTTCAGGAATTTATCCATTTTCAATTATAACAAACAACTCAAATAAATACGTAAAACAAGTGATTCGCGCTCTTCAAACAACTAAACAGCAGACGATGCGACCACTTGCTTCGCGGTCTTGCACTCAACTGCCTTGGCCGCGGTCGACCGCCCTATTTATAGGCGAGCGCATTCTAGCGAGAATCATCTCGAAGCGTAACGAAACGTTTCAAAACTTGTGGACCTTTAGTGCGGGCCGTGGAGCGCGCGGGGGACTACCAGCGCCATCCGTTGGTAACACTCGGATCCTGTACTAGTTCCGAGTGTTACCATCAGATGGCGCTGGGAGTCTCGGTCCTAATAATATGTTTGTATTTGTTTGTTAGTTATCAATTGGCCACGTATTCGATTTGAAATTATATGTTTTACGTACTTTCCGTCATTTCCATGCGTTATTTTTACCTTTATAATATTGTTAAATGAGGCAATTTTAATCTTTATACTTTATAAAGATTTTTTTCTTTTTTTTTTTATTTTTGTATTAAAGTTTCATTTAAATTTTATTGTGTTGATTATTATTTAACCTTATTTCAGGAAGTTTACAAGTAACTTAAAGAAATATAATTATTTGTCAATACTCTTTTACTGGCGCATTATAAATTTGTAGAAGAGAAAAACCACGTTTTCCAATTGGAACCCTGAGAGGAAAGCAGTCCCATTTTGAAAGTAAACCCACTGAATATCCTAGCTGGATAGATTTGTCGTGAATGGTGGTAAATTAATTATCAAAGCCACAGTTAATAGCAATATGTAGCTATGTAGTAAATTCATATTATGTAAAAGTATGTATAATCAATTGCGTTGCTTTATTATTGTGTTTTTATTTTCTTGTCACTGGATGCTTGTATTGTAAAATTTTTGTTTCAACATAGGGCGGAACCGCTTGCACCAGGGCGCACACTACCACAAGAACGGCCCTGCTGGCACATTAAACGCTTAAGCGATTTGTTCCCTGATCGGTATAGATATGTTCAGCTTAGCCATAAATATAATCTCAAGTGTCATACTGTACGGTGACATTTGTAATATCGGCTCTCTTTTAATAGTCCCCATGGTATCTGTATAAGCCCAACCATCTTATTACAACAGCATCAGCCATAGACCTCAACATTGCAGCCACGGCCTCCGCTTTCGCAAATAGTTCCAGCGGAAGAAAAGACAATGCCTCCATAGAGGCCGTGCCCTTGCTTGTTCATCGTTTCCGTGATTACCAACAGAGCCTGTCGCTGGAGAGTGGTAAGAAGTTCCACCGTCTTACTGCCATTGTGTACAACAGTGTACCATACTTAGTTTTAATCCCCAGGTCTTGCCAACAGCTCTTCAACATCTGCAAAAGAACTGTCGCCTATAGACTGCTAAAAAGATGAAGAAGGCCAGTTACTGGTGTAACATCGAGAAGCTAACAAGCACGACGAAATTCTTATGCCCACAAGGAAAGGTTAATAATTCGAAAATAAAAAAAATAACTTTATGGGTGAAACTTATTAAGTGTTTTTTATTATAATTGGTATTATTTTATTTTGTTATTATTCTCACAATTGTTCATTGAATTATATTTTTTATATATATTGTACTATTTCTAATTTATTTTATGTAGTGTACAAATCAATAAATAAATATTTTTCATCTAGGTCACCGACATCTGAAATAAGTCTGGACTTTACCAGTCATATATTATGCATTGCGATCAACCATAAATTCTTACCAGGCCAGTATTTATATTATAAATGAACTTATTCGAAATTTTATTTACTTCAATTCCCAAGACTTACTTACCTTGCAAACTGAAGAGAAACAGTGAAAGATAGGCAAAGTTGTGTTCCTATAACCAGTGCTTTTTCACATTTACCTTTCCTAATTAATCTGTACGCTTCTTCTAAAGCATACAGTGAGGCAGCACAAGCTGAATCTAATACGAAAGAAGAATTTTTCAATTTTAAATAGTAATTTACCCTCTTGGCTATCATCGACTTATGCATCCTACGGAAGAAAGATAATTTTTTACCAATAACCAATTAACAAATGCAAAAATTTAAAAATCGTTACAGTACTTAAAACTTGTCATCTTTGTTTTCTTTGTTTTGTTTATCTTAATCGTGCTTTGCAACCGTTGATCTAATATTGTTAATCCAACATTTGAATATTTTGAACATATAAAATCGACAATTAAGGCGAAATACAAGGAATAAGAATGTTAAAATAGCAACTAATTAATTAATTTTTCACGAAAAATAAATTTCTTAAGTGGAAAATTCAAACTACATTGGTCAACCGTCATGTCGTTGACAGTCGTTACGCATCTAATATGTTGAGGCCGTTGGAGACCCTAAAAATACATGGGAAATGGAAAAGTGCATCTGTATCAGAAGGATACACAGAGGAAAGCATTTCTTCTAAGAATAGAGTATCCAGTATGATATTAAATTCTGTTACGGTATCAGATAAATCCTTGTTCACTTGTCAAAGTACTAGTGGAGATGTTTTCCCTCCAAGAAATTTAAGAAATTCGCTTTGGAAGCTTTGAATCACATAATTTTTCAGGACATTTCGAAAACTATATTTTGAATTTTGCTAAATAATGTTAAAAATTTGATTCGATTTAGAAATTGTCGAAAATAAACAACTATTAAGTTTTACGTATTTTAAATGACAGCTGTTGACACTTTGATGTTTTCAAGTTGTCAATGTTTAGATACTTTTAATTTGCTTACTCTGTAAATTATGAAATTCTGTAAAATGAATACTGTGTAATGAACTAATAATTTTATTTTTTAACAAAGTCTAAGGAAAGAAGCAAAACTCATCCCTCGGCCTAGAGGCCCAAACCGCCCTTGGTGCATAAATAACTAGACTCGGCAAAGATGGGGCTAGTTTAAGCTTTATGAGGTTAGTACTTCCTACAATGAGTAAACAATGATAAAATACGTAGAAAGGGACAAGTGAACCTAAGATGCCGGGCTCTAGTTATGATGAACGCAAAGGGACTTCGTAGTATAGAATACTTAGTTCACAAAGAACTCGGTATGTGTTTTTCAGATAACTCTCTAATCTAAGCTATCAGTACATTTTTAGAAGAAGACTCCTTTTTTGTTTCGGCAATCCATAAATTGTTTGTAGGAAAACTCGTAACTGTCCCTAGATTTAGGTGGTAATAGGCTAAGAGAATTGTCTTTTGCGGCTTCAAGTACTTCTGGTGGTGTACATTCCATATCTATAGTCGTTGTCAATATCCATCGTTGTCGATATCCATCGTTTTCTACAAACCCAATAATAATATAACATAAAAACATATGGAAAATCTTAGGTGTAGATTTCCGCGATCGTTCTCTAGATGTAGATCTCGGTTTCCGGGTTGGAACCGCGTCGAGTTAGGCGTAGTTGCCAACGTTTCGTCCACTGCAAGGGACATCTTCAGGGCTGTACGTAGATGTTCGTCGTTTCGTAGTAGCTTGAATTCTTCACCTATGGAAAATGTTATAAACTAACCAAAATCCGTTTGTAGCTCACAATTTGACCGAAAATTTTTGACGTTTCTCTTGCTTCTGAGCGCTCGTTTCATATAAACAAAATAGCAACATACTTGATAAAAGTAAATTATTAGCTTATAACTAAACTCGTCAAAGAGGGGCAAATTTAAGCTTTGTAAGGTTAGTACTTCCTACAATAGTCATTCTTTTCAAACAACAACAGCCATCTATACGTCGGGTCGGGTACTTCTCATCACTTTTTAATATATATATATATATATACAGTTAAGCTAACATAAATCTAGTATAACCTAACTTGTCAAAATTGTCAAAATTTTCTAATTTTGCTTAGTGTTTATTAAACTTTTTTTAAAAGACAAGTCAAATGTCAAGTAATTTTTTTAATTCAATTTTGAAAACTCAATAAACTAATACTTAATTGATCCGCCATTCGCATCAATTACTGTCCTTAATCTTCTAGATGCAGAATCAATGAGACTTCTTAAAAAATTAAGTTTTTCAACAATGTTCGCCCAGGTGTTTTCAATAGATTTCCGTAATTGTTCCCTAATAGTAAATCTTATACGAGATCTAGGAATTTGCTATGTAATTTTTTTATTTTCTCTCAAATATTCAAACAAATTGTGATCTAAATCAGTTGATATTCTTTTCTTCATTTGCGATATATACTGCCTTGATTTTCCCATTTTCTTTGACTTGTAGTACTGTAGATTTGTTCAAATGAAATTCTTCTGCGACTTGTTTAATGGTGCAGCTTTCCAAATTTAATAAAATTTGTACTTTGTCTGCCGGAGTCAGTTTTCTTGCCATTTTGGATATCAAAAAGTGACAAATGTCACTTTGACGTTACAAGAATGAATTACTTTTAAAAATTACAAAATTCTTTGGATTCATGTGCTGTTCATCAAATTCGATTTTGCATAGGTAGGAATAAAAATCTAATATTTCTATATTAATTTCTATATTAAATGGCTATGCTAACATAAGCAATAAGTACCCGCCCCGACGTATAGATGGCTGTTGTTATTTAAATATAGATTACCAACTTTATTAAGCTTACACTTGCTCCTCTTTGCCGCGTCTATAAATAACTATTATTTCTACAGGGTTGGGCAAAAGTAACGCATCAGTCGAATAATTCCGTAAATATAAACTTTAGAACAAAATGTTGTTAACAAAAGTTTTTTGACAAGTTAATTTGTATTGGCTTCAACCATTTGTTTTTTTTTCATGATGATTACATATGACAGCTAAATAATTTTTTTTTTTAAATGGAAATAATATTATTTTTTAGACAATTCGGAATCTTTATTAAGTTCTGAATATGAATGCGTACTATTTTCATGGGGTTAGATAATAAAAATATTGAGAAAAAAATAAAATTTAATAAAAGTAAACAAACTACAAAATTAAATTAAATGCTCAAAGTGACGTCCTTCTACGACCTGACAGTGTCCTAAACGTTCCCAAAAATGAAGAATTGTATTTTGTAAACTATTAGGTGGTATAGCTTGTATCTCACGAGTAATTTTTGCTCTCAAATCCTCTAGGTTTCTCCTTGTATACTTGCGACTTCAAGTGTCCCCAAAGAAAGAAATCCAATGGATTTAAATCGGGAGACCTAGCGAGCCAATCAATAAAACCCCGACGTCCAATCTAACGACCGGGAAAAATTGTGTCTAAATACTGTCGAACATTAATTGCATAATGTGGTGGTGCTCCATCTTGTTGAAACCATAGATTACGGTTTGGCATGCTTGGTTGACTGTCGTTAGGAAATAAAATCAACAGATCTGGTACAATATGGTTACGCAATAAATGTAAGTAACCATCACCATTTAGGTTGTGTTCCAACCTAAGTACGGACCTATGATTCGTTGCCCAACAATGCCAGCTCACACATTAAGTTTGTGGCGATGCTGTGTATGATTTTCTCGCATCCAATGTGGATTCTCAGTCACCCAATAACGCAGTTATGCCTATTTACAAATTCATTTAGACAAAATGTAGCTTCGTCAGAAAATACGATGTTGTTTAAAAAATTTTGATCGTTATTGGACAATTCCATTATTGTTTCACAAAATTGTAATCTTCTGTCCGGGTCATCTTCGATAAGTGAGGTAAGTGTATCTTATAGGGCTTGTATTTGTTCGCTTTTAATATTCGTATAATAGAGCTGCTACTCATATCATTTTCTAATCCTAGTTGAGTGGTTGACGTAGTGGGAATTTCCGTTACAGCAAGTAAAACATGAAGAGATCAGTCTTCCTTAGTGGTTTCTTTTGGTTGGCCAGCTTTAGGTATATCTCTAACATCGCCCGTTTCTCTAAATTTAGTAACCAATCTCGAAACTGTTGATTGAGCTATAGGATCTCGATCCAAATAAACATTATTGAATAAATCGTGATGTGAACGTTGCCTGTCACCATATCCGACCATTATAAGAATTTCTATTCTTTCTTTAGTAGTTAATTTGACCATTTTCACACAAAACACGTATTAAAAAAAGCAAGTTTTACGATGGAGACTATTTTATTGTGAAACGTCAATAATTCAATGACAGTCAAAAAATCTACGATTTACACAGCAATCTACAAAACACTGCACTAGTCCAAATGTACGTTTATTAAATTTTATTTTTTTCTCAATATTTTTATTATCTAACCCCATGAAAAAAGTACATATTCATATTCACAAATTAATTTTCTAAAAGAAAATATTATTTCCATTATAAAATTTTTTTTTTTTTTGCAGTCATATGTAATCATCATGAAAAAAAAACGCAAATGATTGAAGTCAATACAAAATAACTTGTCAAAAAACTTTTGTTGACAACATTTTGTTCTAAAGTTAATATTTACGGAATTATTAGACTGATGCGTTACTTCTGCCCAACCCCGTATATTCCACATACAGTACCGTCGGAATAAACAGTACCGAAAATAAAAATCATATTTCCCGCTGCAAATTGCGTCTAAACATGTTGGGAGCAGACGCGCATTCTCACTCTCATTATCGCCTTATTTTAAAAGTATCCCCCGTACAAAATTACGTTTAACTATCTATGTAAAAACCTACCCTAGGATTCGATTGGCGTCAGTAATTGTTTCATTGCAGCATACCTCATTTTCATATTCTGAATTGCAAATTGCATTGAAAACCGCTGTATTCGTCCCAGCTAAATCAGAGGGATGGTGTCCAGCATCCATTATTGCTTCAATTGCTCGCTCTAAACTCATCCTGATTAATGGATCGGTATTATCGCCTTCTAAATGTGTAATTCCTGTTTTGTCAAAAATCTTATATTAGATCCATCATATAATAGTCCAGTCATTTGGGGCTCAAAAAGGGGGTTACCTGGAAAGTTTTCCGGGAGTTTTGAAAATTGGTATACTTATAGATTTTGACGTGCTCTTTCCGAATTTTCATTTTGCCACCTCGTATCTCCGCCGCTCGCGCCGCCATTTTGAAAAAATGGCGGCCAAAAACAGTTTTTTGACGATATCTCCTTTCTGACTCATTTTACGATAAAAATAGTTATGTAACAAATTAAACTATAGAAAATTTCCTATAATTAATGTATCAACCTTTTTTTCCGTGAAATGAATACTTTCAGTGTGCGAGCGCCGCAAAGTATACTCCAACGCGCGTATTTCGTATACCACCGAAAAATATTTAACCGCGCGTTGTGGCCTGCCTAGGCTTGTACGGTCTGTCGCAGGTATACACGGACGCTCCCTATTGACCTTGGGACTCGTTTTACGAAACATCTGCCAACAGAGCTCAAGTATTTTGCCTGAACATCAGTACGAGTACGAGTTCGACAGTGTCGCGTGCATTGTGAGAGCCATGGCTTCTAAGGAAGGGAACTGTTTAATTTGTGAAAAACCATTGCGAGGAAGTGAGGTGATCGAAGTGAAGGAGAAAGGATTAGAGACATTCCGCAAGTCAAGTGTTCAAAGAAAGGACAACAAGAAGAAACTCTTTGAGGGACTGAAATCGATAGTGGTTAACGATGTGTGTCGAAAACGGTACAATAATGAGAAATTAATCTCTGCATCCTTACGTAGAGGAGGCGATGTCGCACCTTCTCATCTACAACTACGCTCCACTACTACCTCAACATTCTCATTCGAAGATCATTGTTTTTTGTGCGCTACTGAGATAACAGCAGAGTTCATAGCGACGCAAAAACAGGCGCGCTTGAGCCATCGTAATATTGTGTACAGCGTGCGCAAATTATCAATGAAAAACAGCATTTCAGAAATTGCTAGAGCTCGTAATGATGATTGGAGTCAAGCGATTGTTGAGCGTTCCAACTGTGTCGCAAGATAAATTTCTGGGCAACGATGCAAACAAGAACCGCCTTATTGGAATGTTAACAAAAAAATTTGAAGCTGCGAACTGCATGGTCAAGCAAGCCACGGAAGATGCAGATACGATGATAATAAATACGGCCATCGACGTTTCCTCTAAATTCGATTCCGTGATTGTTGTCGGCGAAGATGTCGATCTTATAATTATTTTGACGGCTCTATCTACGCGTTCAAACGTATATATCCTGAAACCAGTAAAAGGTACAAGATCACAGCAGATATATTCAACAGGAAGTATCACAGACAAAATAGTCGCCGACAATATATTATTCTTACACGCCTTCAGTGGCTGTGACACGACGTCAGCACTATTCAATCAGGGTAAAATGAAATGTATTAATTTACTCCGAAAGAACCCTGTGTAATGTGCGCTTACGGCTTTAAGCGACTAGCAGTGATCGCCATGTAAAGGTCCTATGTGGCTGGAGGATCGCCATGTAATGTTAGGCCTTATGCCCTAAGGCAGAATCCCCTTAAGTCAGGATCGCCATATAATGTCCTATGCCCTAAGGGCTGGCAAGGAACGCCATGTAATGTGGGCCGTTTGTGCAGCCACATTGTTGTGCAGGTCCGAGGCAGGGTGAAGAATCAAATAATACAAGTACGGAGTTTGGTTCTCATACTATAATTAATTAACACTTAAAACATAGTTAACAGACGTATTTACAAAGATATGTACATAAAGATTATACTAACTAAGACAGGGGTAGAACGGGGTACTATGACGTATCCACAGTTCGTACCACTGACTTGTTGTGACTATCCCTCTAACTTAATCTATCACCTTTATATACCAAAGAAGATCCTTGTGTCACTTACAAGTTGTTCTAGAAACCTGTGTATAACCCTGATGCATAGCCTTGTGTACGTAGTAAATACGGAGTAAGGCCGTGTTTGTATAATACATTAATGTTTTGTATTAAAGCCGAGGCTATCGCCTTGCCAAAGTGTTACACATACACATGACCGTGTATTGAGTTATTACACCTGATTTAAATGATCTTGTACGGATATTTAAAACCGGAAATGCTGACCCGAAAACCATCGCCAAAGCCGGAGAACGCTTTCTCCTCGCGCTGTATGGATATAGTGGCACGCAGAGCATGTCTTTGAATAGCTTCCGATACAAATGCTTTACGAAATCAGCATTTAGAAACAAATTCAATCTCGCGTCGCTGCCACCGACGGAAGCAGCAGCACGGCAGCATTCGTTCCGGACTTACCACCAGGTACAACAATGGTACGGAATTGAACAAGTTGCAGAGCAATGGGGATGGGTAAAAAGCAAGAATGGGCTCACCCCTATCACCACGCACAAGTGTAAGAAAGGATGTCGGGGGTCCTGCGGATGCAGGAGAGCTGGGCTGAAGTGCTCTGTCATCTGTGCGAATTGTTTCGGTGCTTGCGATAATTCGGAGAACGCAGTACTCGATAGCGACGAAGAGGAGGAATCAGAAAATGTTTTACAACAAATTTATGACGTAATGGAAAAAGACGAGCACGACGATGAAGACACCCCCATCGCTGATGACGTGGAGGAACTCTCTATCCGCGAGATTCCACAAGAAGTCTCACAAGAAGAACTCGCAGAACCTGCTCCGTCAAGGATCTTAAAACGAAGACGGATGCACTGAATTCACTAATCAGTGCATCATATGTGGATTAGGCCTACTGGGGACACCACTAAAAAAGCGCACCATTTACTCTACCTCGTAGTGGTGTGAAAATGAGTATTTACACTAATACGCCCGTTGGAGTATATTTTGCGGCGCTCGCACGCTGAAAGTATTCATTTCACGGAAAAAAAGGTTGATACATAAATTATAGGAAATTTTCTGTAGTTTAATTTGTTACATAACTATTTTTATCGTAAAATGAGTCGGAAAGGAGATATCGTCAAAAAACTGGTTTTGGCCGCCATTTTTTTAAAATGGCGGCGCGAGCGGCCGAGATACGAGGTAGCAAAATGAAAATTCGAAAACAGCACGTCAAAATCTATATGTATACCAATTTTCAAAACTCCCGGAAAACTTTCCAGGTAAAACTACCAAATGACTGGACTATAACTAAAAGAGTAATTTGGCGTAAAAAGTACTTTTAAAATCATTCTAAGACCATTAAAAATAATACCGGCGGATCAGTACATAATAATAATAATATCATTTATTACCCAATAGAGACCGTTTACAGGGTATAATACAAATAAAAATGTAATACAACAAAAAACATAAGTAACTAAAATTAAAATTGATACATAATATAAAATTAAACTTAAGCAAAAATATCCAAATTAAATAATAAAACAAAATATACAAGCAAAAAGTAACTAAAGCAATAAGTAACACAAAAGTAACACTTATACGAACAAGTCGTCGTAAGTGATATTAGCAGATCGGCTCGTTCTGTAAAGAGGTGAGTTAAGTAACACGTTAATTCTGGGAATCGGATTGATAAGAGTTTTGACAAATCTGGAGGATTGGCGCGGGACATAGAATTTTAATTGCGATAAAAATGGTGCACAGTCAATAACCCCATGAAGAATATTCCAAACAAACCGCGCACCATGCGTGTTACGGCGACTAGTGAAAGATTACATGTTGTGCCTTTCAAGCAGTGAATCATAATCGATTCCCCTTCGAGGATACATCCCGTCAAGCTTGTAAGACAAAAATTTTAAGAATTTCCGCTGCAGGCGTTCAACAGAAAGCTGATGAGAAACGTAGACAGGTGACCAGACGGGAGAAGGATATTCCAAACTACTAGCAACGAATGCAAAGAAGAGGGATTTAAGTATGTCAGGATTAGTGAAGTACTTAGCAGCACGAATAATAAATCCCTATTTTCTGAGATGGAGCTGCAAAGTTGTTCGATGCAGAAAGAGAATCTAAGTTCGCTATCAAAATAGACAATAAGATCCCTGAACGTATCGGATTGTGTTATGAGTTCATTATGTATTACATAAGAAGAAGGGGTTGAATTTAGCTTTCGCGTGAATGAAATAGAGCAACATTTAGCAACATTAATTTTTAAATTTGTTCGAAAAGCACCAACCAGTCAAACGATCAAGATTTTGTTGAAGAAATACAGAGTCATGCTCAGACTTGACGGTAGTATAAATTTTGACATCGTCAGAGCGTACGCAAGTACATGACACTCAATACTTAAGAAGGCCATTAATGTATGTCAAGAAGAGCAGAGATATAGAACGCCAGATATAGAGACGAACTCATAAGAGCAGAATCCATTATAATAATAATAAAGTTTGATCGATTACTCAGATACGATGCAATTAAATTAAAGAAAGTGGAACCCATTCCAAAGTTACCAAGCTTCGCCAATAATATTCCGTGGTCGATAGAATCGAAGGCAGCTAACAAGACAGTGTAAATTACGTCCACCTGCTCCCGCCTGTCCAAACACTCACTGATGTATTGGGTGATAGAAACAAGGTTTGTCACCGTCGATCTATCAGAAATAAACCTATGAGTATATGACATGTTCAAATACTTTTGCAAAGTTTGACAATATTGCTATGGGTCTATAATTATTTATGATATATTCATCACCCTTTTTGAAAATTGGGCTAATTCTGGCACGTTTCCACAAAGTGAGAAAGGTTGCAGATGTAATAGAGAGATTTATGATTTTTGTTAATGGTATAGCATGACCAAATCTGGAATACATATATAATTGTCTAATTTATATATGTTGCCTTGTAGACAAACTGGTTTGTGGAAACGAATGCGTTTATCTACATCTAACTTATGGATAATAAGGATAATATCAGAATAATTGAAACATACATGAGTAGGTAAACCCCACCAGTTTTGTATAATACGAAGGTATTTTTAATAATATAAAATATTATTAAAAATCTGGTGTGAAGAACACAAATACAGGTTCACTATTAATATTTTTGTGAACGTGTCCGAACATATCCCCATATATATATATATATATATATATATATATATATATATATATATATACATATATATATATATATATATATATATATATATATATTTAGTGTTTATAAGAATTTAATTTTCTTATTTATTTTATTGGCCGTGTCTTAATATTAAAATAATAGACTATTTTATTGGTTTAGCGAACTTTAATGACTTTTAATGTTTTCTTCTACGACATTTCGACTCTTGTTATTATTGAGTCTTTTTTAAGTAACTAGAAACAAAAATTAATACAATGAAAAGTAAGAAAATATCTTTGAATTTGTGTGAGTGCATTAACAATTAAAATTAAATTAATAATAAGTAAGGAAAAGTTAAAATGATTACATTTGTATGAATGAATTAAAAAATTTTTAAATTAAACTAATAATAAACTAATAATAAAGTAAGGAAACATTGAATGACATAAAACTCACCGGTTTGTTTTGTTTTAACACTCATATTGTGCACATGTGTCGTCGGAAATTGTCCGACCCTTTTTCAGGGAAACGACCGCACGACCCTTAACACATTCCCTGACCATTTTGCTATTTTTAAAACAGAATAAAGACACAGTCAAACAAAATATTCCAAACGGCGCGGTCGTTTCCCTGAAAAAGGGTCGGACAATTTCCGACGACACATGTGCACAATATGAGTGTTAAAACAAAACAAACCGGTGAGTTTTATGTCATTCAATGTTTCCTTACTTTATTATTAGTTTAATTTAAAAATTTTTTTATTCATTCATACAAATGTAATCATTTTAACTTTTCCTTACTTATTATTAATTTAATTTTAATTTTAATTGTTAATGCACTCACACAAATTCAAACATATTTTCTTACTTTTCATTGTATTAATTTTTGTTTCTAGTTACTTGAAAAAGACTCAATAATAATAAGAGTCGAAACGTCGTAGAAGAAAACATTAAAAGTCATTAAAGGTCGCTAAACCAATAAAATAGTCTATTATTTTAATATATATATATAGGGATATGTTCGGACACGTTCACAAAAATATTAATAATGAACCTGTATTTGTGTTCTTCACACCAGATTTTTAATAATATTTTATATTATTAAAAATACCTTTGTATTATACAAAACTGTTGGGATTTACCTACTCATGTATGTTTCAATAATTCTGATACATTACACATGCGGTTAGCCCGTAGTATGAGTGAAGACACAAACAAAATGCAGTATCTAGAGAGATGGCTGTGCCACCTTTTGAAGGGCGTCGTTACTTCACATTGGTTATGTGGACGGGGCGAGATACTTCGGCTGCGTGACAACAGACAGCGCTGAATTTACTTCTACGCTCGGTCTGGATAATTTCTGCGATGTGGCGATGTGGTTCTTTTTTGTGAATGTGTCTGAAGATATCCTTTCTCCAGCAGGGGCGTACCGATGAGCCTGTAGAAAGGCGAAATACGTATCTACGTCTCTGGGGAGGGATATGTTCGGGCACGTTCACAAAAATATTAATAGTGAACCTGTATTTGTGTTCTTCACACCAGATTTTTAATAATATTTTATATTATTAAAAATACCTTTGTATAAGGATAATAATTAAAATAAGTGGATTCAAACCATAATTCAAAACGAAAAAGCTAGTTGAAAATGGAAATAAAACTATAGGGGGGGGGGAGGCGTATTTTTATATTATCTACCTAACCATGAAGAAATTATGCTACAATAGCAAAGCTTTTGCTGTCAAATATATTTGGATTTATACCACCAAGTAAGTTGACTTCGCATATTTTAATAATTTTTTAATATAATTTTTAAATTATATTATTTACAAATATATTGAATTTAAAATATTAAAAAATCCATTAGATATTTTGTGCCATATATAATTCGTATTTTCAAGAGAAAACCTTTATTTTGTATCGCACTAGCAATAAAGCCTGAAAAACCTGCAACCAAACGGTCAACTCATTTATTCAATATTGTGAAACTGTCATTCCGAAATTATATTACGTCATTTTAATTTAATTATTAATTAATTACTTACGACTTCTGTAATTTTATTTATTATTGAGCCATTTTTTTATACATGTGGAAATTATACCGACCCCATATTAATGTCGACATAATTTTATAGCCACGTTTAAATCACTATTGTAAACTTTATCTAAACCATATCATGAGAGGTATCATTTTAAAATATTTTTTATTTTTATTTTATTTAAAGTATTTTAATGATATTAATTTCATTGTGATTGCAACCCTTTAGCTCGCGTCTTTAATTGTTTATTCATTCTTAGACATCGGACTGTGTGTCTCTTGTTGTTGATATGACACTGTTTGATATGAATGTTATGATGGGACTATGCTATTCTACTATGATGCCGTTCTATTATATTGTTGAGTTGATACTTGTTCCATTGTGTGCTGTCTTACAAGTAGGTAAAAATATACCACTATCCCTACAAATTATTACGTAATTAAAATCTGCGTATTCGTTGTACATTCTATTGTGTGGAATTTTGTCTCTGTTATTAATTCGTAGAAATTGTATCTACTGGCAACAATACCCAGGTTTACGATAGAGTCTTAAAAATTTGATCTTGCTAATAAATAATAAAATATAAAATATAATTACTAAGTAAGTATTAGTTGGTGTTGGGAATCTAAGTAAACAAGCAGTTTCGGATAAATTCCATTGTTCAGTAATAGAACTTATTGTGCATATATAGAGCTTAATAAAAGATGGTCAGATTAAACATAGTCTATGGATTTTGTTCACTAATAACCCCAGGCAATCAAACAAGCGGTCTAATGTATAAAGTAATAAATTACAAATATAAATTCTTAGAATCTAAAGAAAGTTTAAACTTGAAAATGCACGTTGAGTATTTATAAAATTGTTCTAGTTTAATTCTTTATCTTAAATTTACTTATATCTAACATATATGAAATATAGAAAATTTTGTTTTATAACCAAACAAGCATGGTATAGTTTGACGATAATTACCAAAAAATCCAGCATCAAATTTTTCGATATCAAACAATTTTCCTGATCTCCTAGACAGTTCAGGGTGATTAATTTTCCATCTTCTTTGATCATCTGTCACCAAATCAACTTTGTTAAAGAGATTTTTGCGAAAATCACTGATGTTATCAGAATCTGGGAACTTTCCTGACATCCCTATAAAAACATTTAGATGTTTCCGAAATAACAATTTTAGTTGGACACTTTTCCGTACCAGAAATCACAATTTCTTCGCCCTCCTGGGGTCTTGTGTAAAGAGGGATTTGGCCAATATCGTAGAAACTTTCGTTCTCCATTTCCAAAATATTCCACTTGCTCTGTTAGAACAGTGTTTTTCTAGTGATTAATTATACTTGCCGATGCGTTAAAAACAACTAAACTAAAATGAAAATAGTTCGGTGAGTTCACTTAACATCACAATATTATCATCACTAAAGTTCTGATTATATACGTGTAAGCATAGCAAAATATTCACATATTTTGACAAAAATATGCACAAACTATTGACAAACATGCTTTAATATAGAAAAATATGCATCAATATGCTAAACGTTCTAACAAAAACCAAATCCCATTTTATGAAACAAAATTTTATTTTACATTTAAGGTCTGTTACATTACATAATATTTCTGTAACACTGTTAACAATATATCTACAAAACTAAAATTATGCTTAAACATTATAAAAGCTATTCAAGAATATATTATTACTAGAGACCGGACGCATCAGGCCGAAATTACGATGGACCATAATTTATATGGTTTATAACATCGCTAAACACAACATGCAGTTATTGAACAGCACTATTTTTTCGGTCAACCGCACATCTGTTTTCTGTCGTTGAATTGTGATGCATTTACTTTAATATTTCACTTAAATTCCTTTCTTCACGGGCGTAGTTAGAAGTGTGAGGAGTTTTTATAATTTATTTAATTTATTAGCTTATGTTTCGTAAGATAAATAAAGTACGATGAGTTAGTTTCTTTTTTTACATCAGTATTACGTTCACCCGGCTTAAAAAAAGACCAAAAGCGTTCAAAAACTTGTCCATTAAATACGTATAGAATAATAACAATCATTTGCTGATTATTAGAGGTGTCTGTAGTTTCACCGGCCTCCAAAGCAATGAAATTTGCAAATTTAATTTCTTTTAATATTTGCTGCTTGTAAATTTGCCAGCAATTCGTTCTGAATAGTTTTTGAGGCGCCTTTAAATACTTGTGAACCTTTCGTATGTATTGTAAGCACAGCGTCTAATTCAGCTGCAAAGTTGATTAAACCTACCTGGATTTTCCGATGTCAATGTCTCATCAAATGACCTCGTAATGCCAATTCAAAAGCTCCGCAAAATTTTATACACATAATTAACCGGCGAAAAATATGGCGATTTTTTTCCACATCTTTGTTATACTTAATTTTATGTCGCAAATAAGCACTGTCTTAACTGTTCGTCCCGTGAACTTTGTCTAGAAACTTTGCCTAGAAAACTAAAATCCACGCATGCATTCTTGTGAGAAACGAAATTTTCGTTTCTTTGCCCTCTCTGCCATATGCTTTAAATCAATCAACCCTTGTTTATTCCACGCACTAACCTCTTTCTCAAAAATTAAGCAGATAAAACAAAATAGCTTATTTGTTAGTGAACATCAGCACATCCTGTTCTATTATTGTACTGTAATCGGGTGACAGTGTTTTACTTTATTTTATTCAACACTTTTACATGTCTAATTTACACAATTTATGACTACCTTAATAATCTATCTCTGTCCACCCGTGTGTCTCTAATAATAATAATAATACCCCCTTACTTCCTTCCCTACGTCTACATTATATTGAATTATATAAACCCAACCCAACGCAACCCGATACGACCGGACTCGACCCGATCCAACCTGATTCGATCCGATCCGACCCGACCCGACCCGACCCGACCCGACCCGACCCAACCCAACCCAACCCAACTCAACTCAACTCAACTCAACTCAACCCAACCCAACCCAACCCAACCCAACACAAGCCAACTCAGCCCAGCCCAACTCAACCCAATCCAACCCAACCCAACCCGACCAAACCCAACACACCTACTCATATTTTTCATATATATTTTTATTTGAATACTCTATTGTAAGTTCGAGTTTTACTTGTGGAAGTGTAGTTTATTTGAAGATCAGGAATAGGCCTTCCTTTCTTCTTAACTAAAAGTTTTTCCTCAAATGATAGCGGTTTTTTTTAAGATTTTGCACACAATTGACTTCCATCATTAATAATAAACGTCCTTCAAGCCTTTGGAATCACATACGCGCGCTTCGCGCCGAAAACAATGCAGTCGTAATGAATGCAAGACGTTAACTGGAGTCGGGCAATTTTGTGCCCCAAACCGATGGTATAAGTCGTATAAGCGCGTATGGCAAAGATAAGCGGAGCAGGCCGATTCATACTCGAAATAGGTACATCTGATATCATGCCCCGGAACATAGTTTTGAGCGTTGGCTAGTGTCTGTGGTGCGGAAGGAAACTTTGATACCATCGTTAATAAAAATACGTACAAATAATAAAATAATGCACTGAATTAGATGCGAATTTCTTTCTGCATTTATTTTGGTGGGTGGACACGTGCCCTTGTGTCCTTTAGTACCAGCCGCCACTGGTTCTGAGAAAGGCACATGTTCGAGAAGATTTCGTTTTTATCTCTACGCTAAAAACTAAAGGAATATCTTTACAGGACAGCATTGAAATAGTAGAAAATATAGTAGTTAAACGTTTAGTAAAACTCCAGAAAAATTGTTTCATCAATAAATTAAACGCAGTGCTGTCAAAAAATACGAGCTATCAACAACTGAAGAATGTCAGTGAAGTGTTGCGACATTTTTAAATGTAAAATATTAATTTGTACGTAATGTCGAGAGCCTTTTTTTCACAGTACAAATATATTCTAGCCGACAATAAGCCCAAATTTATTTTCAAAAATTTATTACATCACGTTGTAAAATTGTTAAATGTAATTATAATTTGTTTCTATAATTCCAGTAATTTTCAACCTAAAAAAATTCTTTGTGCGTTTTAACGGAAAAATAAAAATGTTTTAAAATGTAAAAAATTAGAATTTACTTTTTAAAAGTTGATTTTGAGTGCATATTTAAATGTATATTCTGAATGTTTTTGGTGCATATTTGCATGCATATTTTTGATTTTTTTAATGCATAGTTATCCTAATCCTACTAATTGCTAACAAAATTTGTCATTAGAACACTTACCCCTCCAAAAAAATTATTTATTATTGAATGACTTTCCTCCAAATCGGTACAATCAATTCTTCTAATGCTTGGATATAAATCTGTTGGTCAGGCCGTTGTTGCATTAACTATTCTAAAACATTAACAAAAGTAGACACGTATCTTATCACTCCAATCAAAGACGAAATTTAAATTGTTATTGCAAATTTAATTGTTTGACTATTTATACAGAGCATGACTAAAAACAATGTCATTAAATTGCATTACTATAGCTTGTTAACAAGTGCATTTTGACCCACAGGCCTTTAGACTGCAATCATTGTACCTTGATTTATTTAAATTTTTAAAAATTGAAACAAAAGTAAAAAATGCCTACCGTTAAAATTGAAGGAAAAAAAACAGGAATAATAATCAAAATAGCAATAAACATAATTGTGTTCATTAAATGGTCTCTAGCTTTGAATACTAATAATATTTCCGATAAATTTCAAATTTGATCATGATTTTACACAACTTGTCAAATTGTATATATTCTTTTTATAAGGTGTATGTTATTTGAGAAAATATCTTAACATATACATCTCGAACTGTCAATTTTATCACACAAACTGCGGGTAGCTATTTTTCTCAAATTTTTCTTTCAAAATTTTGTTTTTAAGCAAATGTTCTCGACTTAATTTATTAGCAATTAATTAATATAAATTAATAAGTCTCGAACATTTGCTAAGCAAAATTTTGCGAAAAATAGCTACCCGCACTTTATCTGATAAAATTGACAACTCTCGGGATATAACCTATGAATATATTTTGACATAAACTGACATTTGCGTGTATGATAACTAGGCTTAGGGTAATTGGACGGGCTGATTCGGTTCCGGTGACGATGCTTCGCCGCTCGTTCCCTTTGATTACAGCTCGATTATGATTGAACTCACCGCGCACAAGGTGTAAGTTTGTATACGCTTTCTTGTTGATTCTTTGGTGAAAGGTTAGTTTTTGAATAAATGCAATTGATCTAAATATATTTATTTGCACTAATTACACCTATTTTTTAAATATACAACAACTTAAGCTATATTTATCTTCTGAGTATGACTGTTGTGATACTTTGTGTTTTGTAATTAATTATTTGAATCGGCACTGTTTGAATGACTTTAGTTTGATGATATATAAAAGAAACTGATACTTAAATGAATAAGCTGAATGTCTATGTTGAGACAAATTAACACTCTGATGAGTGTTTGATTACTCGAAATGAGGAGTTTACCCCGATAAAGTTATAAACGCGAAAGAACTTGCTTGTGTGTTAAACTTGTAGGTAAGACTTGTTTGTGTGTTAAACTTGTAGGTAAGACAGTTGGTGTGTTAAACTTGTAGGTAAGACTTGTTTGTGTGTTAAACTTGTAGGTAAGACTTGTTTGTGTGTTAAACTTGTAGGTAAGACTTGCTTGTGTGTTAAACTTGTAGGTAAGACTGCTTGTGTGTTAAACTTGTAGGTAAGACTAACTTGAGATTGAGATTTTTGTAAGAAGGAAAACTCGAAAATGAATCATTTAAAATCCCCACTATACCATGATTGGTAGAACTGTTCAAAGAGGCGTTCTCAATTGAACTTAAAATATGGGAAAAACTGTCGGTGTGTTTCTTTGACTATAGAATATATTGTATTGCTGTAATAAACCAGCGATTAGAAACGTTTTCACCATTTAACAAAATCCTGGGAAATTCAGACAGTAAAACCAAATGTTTTGGAGGTTCTTTGAACTACCAAGATCCAATTATTGTAGGTACATACCTTGAATGGCAACCCTGTAATCCCGCACACATGTTGGGACTGACGGTATTATATTTTTACAAAGAACCCACTATTACTTTGAATAAAAGATCTTTGAATTTAACTAGATAGTATATGAAGTATTGTTCTGAAAGGCAATATAACTAGACCCTGATTGTATACATAGTTTAAAGCTGGCGAAAGAATATAAATTTGACCTCGTGTATAATTGTACCTAAAATTATCCGGATCGGACCAACCGCTTTATGTAAATATGATGTGCCGCGGATGATAAACATAAGACATATACCGTGTGATACATGAGCCTGCATACTGATTTAATTTGATTATAATTAAAATAGTTAGTTATTATACTTAATCGAAACCTAATTGTTTCTTAAATTAATTTAAAAATACTTAATAAATATGTGATCTGAAAGGATCCTGCATGTATCCTCAACAGTAATTATGCACTAAAAAACTTAAAAATATGCACAAAAAATATTCATTCATTCAAAAATATGCATCTAAATATACACTAAAAATCATCTTTTCAAAAATAAATACTAATTTTTTATATTAAGACATTATTGTTTTTCCGTTAAAACACAAACAATTTTTTTAGATTGAAAATTATTGACATTATAGAAACCAATTATAATTACATTTAATTACAACGTGATGTAACAAATTTTCAAAAATAAAATGCGCCTATTGTCGACTAGAATATTTTTGTACTGTGAAAAAACTCTCTCAACATCACACGACACTGTTGGTAAAAATTCATATTTTACTGGAATTTAATTTTTTTTTTATTAAGAGTTGCTTTATTTTGCAACATCTCACTGATATTCTTTAGTTTTTCTGGAGTTTTGCTAAACGTTTATCTACTATATTGTCTACCATTTCAATGCCGTTTGTAACGATAATCTTTTAATTTCTAGCGTAGAGATTACAATCGACATGCCCGCCAGATTAGCTCGAACAAAAATAAAATCATCTCGAACATTTGTTTTTCTCAGAAGACTATATCCTTCTCCAATGCACTGTTTCATAGTTAAATTCATCAACAATTTCCTTCAAAATTTCAAATTGTTCAACGTAATATACCGCAGCATCGATTCAAGTTCCCCATCTTGTATGATTGGCGCAGGTGGAAGTGAAACGTCCCATGCAATTGCCGGAAACCTCTGAACACAAGTTGGTGCTTTAATAAAAATCTTTTTCACAGACGGTATCAGCATATTAAGACGACTCATCCAACGATACGTCACGTATCAGGCCCTGACGCCTTCTCGACAGATCTAGAAACGGAAAGATCGAGGCTAAGAAAACACGAGAGGCTCGACGACCGATATATAAGCCATCGAGGAAAGGATTTCAGGCATTCGATACCAAATCTCGCCAAGTGAACTTACATAAATATAAATACATAAATGTGCTTATTGTTAGTAATTAGTTTTTAAATTGTTATTCGTTTTTATTATTAATAAAGTGTGTGTCTAAGTTACCGTTAGTTTTATTTAAAAACCCGAAAAGACAAATACTGCAATTTTAACGTCTGGGTAAAGAGTACGAACTAAATCAGCTAATCAGCTACTCGGTGTAAAGCATGTGCTATACAGGATACATGTATCATGTTTGTGTACAAAATCTGTAATCCTCGCGTGCTTTGCACATATATGGTGCAGCATCGCTACAAACTAGTAGCACTTTTTCGTATAAAATTCCAAATGGCCACAATAAACTTAGAGAATCGTTGAAAGACCATTGAAAGATTCACTTTGTCCAGCACTTTTAGTCAGCAGATATGATTTAACTTTTTCTTCATTAATTCCTAATATACCAAACACAAAATTTGCTATGCATCTTTGTTCTACGTCGGTTGTTTCATCCAACGACACCCAAATAGAATTATCGTTTACTTTGTCTCTTAATTTGTTCAGTGTTGTTCTATATAACTCCGAAGCCTAATTTTTTCTTAACGTCGATTCATCTGGACTATTTTCTTTTATATACTTCTCCATAAAGTTGCGAAAAACTTCATCCTTTATAGCTTGTTAACAAGTGCATTTTGACCCACAGGCCTTTAGACTGCATTCATTGTAACGAGCGATCATTAAAGTTTTCACTCGTAGCTGGCCGTGTATATAAAAATTATGCCGTAGCTTTAGTCATTAAGATGTTATTTCAAACATCTGTCAGTGTCAAATATATATTTTAAAGTTTCATCAAAAGAAAAAGTAATGGCCTTTAATGATATGCCTAAAGCGTTTATGGTAAAATATTACTTCCTGACATCTCAAAAAATTGATGGTATTTGGCAGCATTCAATAGAAAATTGCCTTGCGGAGTTTGAAGAGAGATATCCAAATACTGTTCCTAGCTATAAAACCTTCCGTGATACGCTAATGCATTGTGTAAATCTTTTTCGTCAAACAGGCAGTATTTTAAGGAAAAAAGGAAGCGGTACTCCTCTCAAGAGAAGTCGCGGCGTAATTGAAAATGTCAGACAAATTATTAACGAATCTCCTCAAACATCTATTCGCAGAGTTTCGCAACAAGTAGGGCTTTCGTATGGAACATGTCAAAAAATGTTAAAAAAGGACTTGCACATGTATCCCTATAAATTAACTTCTGTACAAAATCTATTACCTACGGACTATGAAAAAAGAACACAATTTTGCCAATGGTTTATTCAAACAATGACAGACAATATTTTAAATCATACTTTTTTCACCGATGAAGCTTGGTTTTATTTGAAAGGTTATGTTAATTCGCAAAATATGCGTATGTGGTTCAGTGAAAATCCTCATTTCTACAGAGAAGTTCCTCTACATCCAGAAAACATAGGCGTTTGGGTAGGTATGAGTCGTCACCGATTAATAGGACCAATATTCTTTGAGGGCACGATAACATCGGAGAAATATCGTAACGAAATTCTCAGTGTTTTTACTAATCAATTGACTAATGATGAACTCCAGGTCGGATATTTTCAACAGGATGGCGCTACATCTCACGTTACACTTGAAAATATTCAGTTTTTGCAACAATTTTATGGCGATAGGATAATAAGTAGAAATACAGCGATTCCATATCCACCACGATCGTGTGATTTAACAGTCATGGATTCTTTTGTGTGGCCATATATAAAGAATATTATTTATGAAACACCAATTAATAATCTACAAGAGTTAAGACATAAAATCATTGAAAAATGTGAACACATCAATAACTCACCGCAAATACTGATCAATGTTTTCAATGCTCTACGAAATAGAGTGCGATTATGCTTGGTGGAGAATGGTTAACATTTTACACATTTTTTATAATATTCTATTACTTTGTACAAAAATTATAAATATATTTAATATAAAAGTCAGCATTTCAAATTATTTTTTAACAATCATGACGTTTGAAATTATAATGACAGATCTCCTCTAATAAGTTAAGTTAGGACATACTTTTTGTGTACATGGCTTACTTGAGCGAAAATTTTAATGATCATTCGTTACCTTGATTTATTTCAATTTTTAAAAATTGAAACAAAAAAACTCCTACCGTTAAAATAGAAGGAAAAAAACCAAAATAACAATAAATATAATTGTGTTCGCTAGTTGGTATACAAAAGATTAGTTAGCGTTGATACACAGACGCATCATTGGGCTTTCTTCGTAACGTTAGTCAAGATCGACATCTTGATTTTCGGTACTTTTAGGTAATCGTTACTATTCGTTACTCAAACTTTAAGCAATCGTTGAATGTATTTCATACTTTGATTACTTCGATTCATTATTATTTTATTACTTTAATTACTTTTATACTTTTATTATTGATTACTTTGATTTTTGATTCATATATAAGTGTCCCGTATCGTTATGTTCAAATTTTAGGAGTGTAAAGTAAACTTCATTTCAAGTAACAAAAACGCAAATCTTGTATATCCATTTTTATTTGTTTCAAAGTTACAGATCTATGAATGTGATTGTGAGATCATGAAAAAAAATGTAATCCTAAAGTCAATACAAACTGATTTTATTTAAAGTTAAAAAAGTTCAATTAATAATATTTTCGAAATGTCCACCTCCTTGTTGAATGCAGGTTTGTGCCCGTAAGCCAACAGAAGAAGTACTTATCCGAATTTAATACTTATTTTGTCGGATTTTCTCGGCAGCCAGGTGAATACGATCCAACAACTCTTCTCTTGTGTTCGAAACTTGCGCGTAGACTAAATTTTTCATGTACCCCGATAAATAAAAGTCAAGAGGATTAAGATCGGGTGATCTGGGTGGCCATGCAACAGGACCACCTCGACCAATCCATCTTGGATAATTGACGTTAACCCAATTTCGGACAGCAATTCCGAAATGTGGTGGTGCCCCATCCATGTGAAACCACATGTCTCGTCGAACATTCACTGAGATATTCTCTAAAAGACCTGGCAGTTCGTCAATAAGAAATTGAAGGTAATTGTCCGCATTTAACCTCCCAGGAAGAATGACAGGACCAATCAACAAGTCATCGAGCTATACGTCAAATTAAAAGACTTAAAAAGTACTACAAACTGAAGCTTAATCTAATCTAATTTTTACCTGTTTATCCTTTCCAAGGTCAAATGTCAATTTTTTTTTCAAAATTTAACCTTATTTTTTTATATTCATTTGATAGCGATTTTTTGTCTGAAATCAGTTATGTATCACAATCGATATTTCTGATTTACTTTACAGTAATTAAAAAAATAGTAACTAAGATTGTCACAGCCGTGGCTTTTAAATAACACTTGGGTTTATTCGCAATAGGCTTTGAAAAACTACTGAGACATAGCGCTGGCTATGAGAACTAAGTGTCAAAAATTGTATACGCCAGTTTTAATTTGTTTAACTATTTTTTGCAACAAAAATGAATAATAGTGAACTTGTTGACATGCTGTAAGTTTATTTTGAGAGTAATAAAAATAGTGGACAAACGTTGCGTCCGTATTAAGAACGTTTTCCCAATAGACGGATCCCAAGTCGTCGCAAGTTTGCTCATTTGGAATCCACCTTACGTCAATATGGAAGTTTCAAAAAGCCAAAATAATACATACTAAGACGAAAATCTTGAGATGAGTGTTTTACTGAGCCTTGAAGAAAATCGTTTGACATCAGTGAGACAAATTTCTGAGAGTTTGAATGTCTCAATCGGAAGCGTACTATCGTGAGCAAAAGAAAGTGGTACAGTCATATTTTAATCGGATTAAATTAGGTTGCGTGAATGTAGATATATATATTAGATGTAGGCGTCAAATTTAAATATTCAAATAACCTATAAGTATCAAATAACATATACGTTGATATACAGATAGGTGTAAGTGTCAAAAATGACTTTTGCTCGTTACTACGATTTTAAGTACCTTAGCAACGTCACAATACTAAAATGTTTTTTTAAAGAATTTTGATAATTTAAAATTCCTTAAAAAAAACAAAAAAAAACATTAATATTGCTTATAAAACTAATAATAATCTAGCCAAATATATTAAAAATAATAAAGAAAAAACTACCAAAGACAATAAATCAGGAGTCTATAAGTTATCATGCGGATCATGTACCAAAACATATATTGGACAGACAGGTAGAACGTTTAAAAAACGAATCCAAGACCACTATAATTCTTATATCAATAAGAAAACTGACTCAACCTACTCTAATCATTTAATAGAGAATGAGCACGAATTTAATTTACAATTCGACACCATACATGTAGAAAATAAAGGTAGAAAACTAAATTGTTTAGAATCATTAGAAATTAATAAACTTAAAAACTCAGAAATGTTACTAAACGATAAATTAGACTTGAATTCATCCCCACTGTTAAATCTGTTCACCCATTGAAATATTTTTTCTTAGTTGCTTATACTATATTTTTATACTTAAACCTCACACAAGTAGGACAAAAAGTTTTCAAAAAGCAAAATATAAATGTAATAGTTCCTAGAATTTTATCTTGGGTCAACTACCTGATTAACGCTGTATCTTGTATGTATCTTTAGTCTTAAGTTGAATTTGAAGAAGCTACTGTGTTACCGAAACAGCTGTCATTATTTTATTAATAAAGTGTAAATCTAAAACATCTTATGTGTGTTTTATTTATTTGTGATATGGATTTACATCAAGCAAAGGTTGAAACAATTAAAGAATTAAGACCAGATTCGTTGTTTTACACAAAAATCTTGTGGACTAACGAATGTAAATTTACAAACAAAAGACTTTTTAATCGTTTTAATCACCGATACTGGAGTGTAGAAAACCCACATATCGCTATCAAACAAAATCCCCAAATAGGGTTTACTGGAACGTTTGGTGTGGGATACTAGGCGGTAGGATAATAGGACCAATTTTCATTGACGGAAATCTCAACCAAGAAAAATATCTCCAAATTTTGACAGAAGATTTGCAAGAAATATTAGATAACTTGCTATTAATTGAAAGGAATGAACTATTCTTTCAAAAAGATGGAGCTACACCACATAACGCTCTTATGATTAGAGGTTATTTAAATACAGAATTTGAAGATAAATGGATAGGCACTTACGGACCTGTACCATGGCCCACCCGGTCTTGTGACATAACAACCTTAAATTTTTTCTTTTGGGGATACATTCAAGACAGTGTTTATGTTACTCGCCCAGAAACGGCCGAAATTTTGAGAGATAGAATAGCCAACGCTTGTCGGGAAACGCCAGCATAATGTCTTGAAATAAACGGTGTCCAATTTGAACGTTTTCGTTAATTTGTCATATCTTTATTTAGTTGTTTAGTCATTAAACGTTATCTGTTGTTTAGAATTAGTTATTGAAAAGATTGTTGTTTTCGTACTGAAACATTGTTTCCAAAAACTACGGCTGTGTCAATCCTGCTTATTTTTTTTTATTACCCTAAAGTAAATAAGAAGTATCGGTTGTGGTACATCACTGAATTCAGAAAAAAAATCTCTATTAAATTATCAAAAAAAGAAAAGGTTACAATTGTGACGCAATTCACAATTCAACGACAAGAAACGGGTGTGTGGTTAACCGAATGAATAGTGCTATTCAATAACTGCTGTTGTACTTAGCGATGTTATAAACTATTTATATGTTCCATCGTAATTTGGGCCTCTCATGCCCGGTCTTTAGTAATAATTTAATTAATTTATATTCCTTAGTTTTCTATTTGCTGAAATATTTATTAATGTGCTTTTAATACATATTATGCTTATATAAAATCACTCTTTTGTAACGTCTAAATTTCAAAATTCTTATTATACAGAGCGGTCATATTTTTGGGCAAGATATTTTTATTTGTTTTATGGTTGTTATTGAATACCATTTTCATTTAACGTTGTTTTTTTTTATTTTGTTAATATTCGAGTTTTCTTGCCTTTATTTTGCATTTTTTCTCTCTTTAGCAAGTTGGCTGCTTTGAACTTTTCTTTCCAGATTACAGGTATCCTGTGGAGCATTTGGCTGTTTTGGATTTCGCCTTTGTATTTAGTAGTCTGTACGCGCATGCGTCTACGATCACGCGATCCCTTTTCTCCGTTTTCAGGTTTGAGCTTCCGTAAGTAAAATTGAGTGGCGCTAACTACTATCTTTTAATTAGTCACTCAAGCCGTCTCCACTGACTAAGGGCATACATAATAAATAAAACTTCCAATACTTTTGTCCGATACGACTACCGGTTTCGATCTTCATGTACAGTTCATAAAGTGTAAGTTTTCAGTTCAAGGTCAAATTCGAAGCATATGATTCAAATCAGTACTGCAGAGTCAAATGAAGTCCGTATTCAATCGCGGAAAGAACCGTTTGTCATCATAAAATATAAACGTCATGTTTCAATATTGTCAAAATTTTATTTGCAATATAACCAAAGAAAGCATATACATAACCTACATGTCAAAATAATAATAATGAGTAAAGTGGGAACATTAATAGTTCAAAAGTATTGTTTCTTTTCTAGTTCTGTATAAATATATTCTATCCAAGAAAACTATGCCGAAATTATTACTTTAATATTTGAACAAATTATTTTAAATGTTATTTATAATTATATACTCAGGAAAATATTCGATCAAAAATTTATTTAAAAAGAAATATTTCAAGTCAGATATCAATAGTGAAATGCATAGGTATTGAAAAGATCTTTAGTGTTAAAAATGTTTGCATTATTAAGAATGACATACCTACCAAAATCATTTTCTTGCACTATATCTGGGTTAAGAAGATTGGGAATGTATTAATTTGATGAATAATTTAGATTTCTACTTAACTTATTTATTGTTTATATTTTAAATAAATTTAAATATATTGGAAAAGAATGTAAAAGTTATGTTCGTAACTCTTTGAAAAAGAATTAAAACCTTTTGAAAGTTGTAAATATATGTTGTCAAATTACATTTATAAAATAAAAGAAACATTTATATAGTCTACATTTAATATTTTATTGTTTCTTAAGAAAATAATGGTATAATAATACAATCCAAATCCATATTATCCTTTATTAGATGAAGATAATATTTAACAAACGCATGAGGATTTTCTGATAACTACATTTGATAATTTTGCAGGTTAGTACACTACCAATACAAAAAAAACAAACTACACCACCAATAAGAAAAAAACAATCTTCATTCATATAAAACTTTGCCACGAGATCTTTATCATGTAATGTTTCGTTGAACCAGTGGCAGTAATTTCTTCGCTGCTTTATATTATGTGCATGCAAATGATACACATTGATGGTTTTTATGGCAGTATTAATGTAACCATATAAAACTTCTACAAAATATAAATATAAAAATATTTTGTCAAAATAAGATAGTTACCTGCTTATTAATGTTTACATTTGATAATTTTGCAGGTTAGTACACTACCAATACAAAAAAAACAAACTACACCACCAATAAGAAAAAAACAATCTTCATTCATATAAAACTTTGCCACGAGATCTTTATCATGTAATGTTTCGTTGAACCAGTGGCAGTAATTTCTTCGCTGCTTTATATTATGTGCATGCAAATGATACACATTGATGGTTTTTATGGCAGTATTAATGTAACCATATAAAACTTCTACAAAATATAAATATAAAAATATTTTGTCAAAATAAGATAGTTACCTGCTTATTAATGTTTAGTGAACTTTTATAGAAGTAAACTTCCCTGTTTCATCCAAATAAAACCTCAAAAATATTACTTGTATTATTTGCAATAGGTATGTTATTTTTAATGTGAATGGAGTATATATTACAAAAATGAATGAAAACTAGTCAGTTTTTGATTCTGACTCAAAACTTGAGTCATTTACATTATTATTGGAGCAATCTCTGCCCTATCAAGAAATTGCTCCCGCTCATGCAATTTTTTAATAAATTTTCCGTATGCCTAGCACAATTATACCAAGTAATTTCATCATACTGTTGCAAAGCTTCATTCCACATTTCTTTAACTCTTTCATCTGAATAACCATTTCTTCCAATATTTGAATTATAATAGTTTTTAACCTTAGTCCAAATCATTTCAATTGCGTTCAAGTCACAATGGTACAGAGGTAATCTTAAAACTTCATGTCCACTCTCACATTATTTCACCTATAATAAATATCTTCTCTTCTTTATCATATTTTACTAATTGAATTAATTCATTCTTAGTCATTGCAGGTGAACAGCTTCTATCTTTTTTTCTCAACCATTCCATAATTTCTGTTTTTTTGAGGAGGTATTTGGTTGTTTATTTTGACTAGCACTATGATAAGGAGCATTATCTATTATTATAAGTGATGGTACCTCAAGATTTGGTATAAGCTGATCATTTACCCATTGCTTAAAGGAGTCACCATTCATTTCTCCATGGTAATCACCAGTGATTGTTTTTGATGGAAAAATCAGACTAACTCCTTTAATGAAGCCATTTTCTGTGCCAATATGTATAATAATAAACCGTTTACTATCATAGTCTTTGGGTTTCCTAACACTTTTATATTATCATTTTGCCAGCATTTCATTCTATTCTCTTTCGAAAAGATTCAAATTTCATCAAGGAACATAACCTGACGTAAAGTTGAATTTAAGTTATTCATATATTCCCTTAAAAATACATTTCTCATTCAGACTATATTTAATTTCTCTGTGAGCGCTCTCCTGTTACACTCTTTCTTATATTTATAACCAATATCTTTAAGCAATATTGCTAAAGTAGTTGTACATGTATGAACAAATTCTTTCATAGCCAAAACTGCTTAAATTTTTTAAGGTAAGATGTTTTTCTGAAAAATTTTAACATGTAATAAATATTTACAATATATTAAAAACATACTTTCTTTATACATGTCATAAACAGTATTTCGAACTTCCATTTTAGTTGCTTCTGCTAAGTCCTTAGTTTTTGGCTTCTTACAAGACCTTTTTTTGCTAGGAGACGATAAGACTGGATTCTGAATGTTACGATGTTTAATAGTTTAGACCGTTCTACTAGAAATATTAAGGGCTTCTGCTACCCTCTAAAATAAAACTTATTTCATAATACCGCCTTATCTAACTGATTATGTGAATTACCTCATGAACGCGGTCGATGGACATAAATGGTCCACCATTCTCCTTTACCCGTTAATAGGCTGTAAGATTTAATACAAGCTGTTTCGCTTGAGAACCAAGAGGTTTACTTGGCATCTAAGAAATATTCTGTAAAATAAATAGGTTAGAAATGTCAAAGTAATAATCAAACAATTTCGTACTTATTGCCATTAATTGATATTACTATTTATTATCAGTATTGTTCTCAAAAAACCACATTTTGTAATTTTTGATAAACTAAATATTCAAATTGGAAGAATGCTTAACCTAGAAGTCAGAATACCGGAAACAAAGTCAATAAACAACAATATTGAAATAATTTGACAAGTCGAATATCATAAGACTATCTCCTAGACAACCTATCCTTTTTATTTAATATAATATTTCAAAGACGTACGTCTTAACTCAAAATGACAAACGTCTGTAGTATTATAGCGCGTGTTCATGTGTGTTAGAAAGAGATAAAGTACAATTTGCGGTTCACACTTGGGCAGTACGAACTGAAAACTTATACTTTATGAACTGTAGGTAGCACTGCCTTTGCATTCTTTGAGACTTTAATTCAGGGTCGTCATGATAAAACCAACTCTCGTCACATGTAACCACATTGTTTAAAATCTGTGGATTATGTTATAGTTGCCTTTTCCACTGCCGACAAATTGTCACTCGATTGTCTTTTCGTTCATCGGTCATCACTTTTGGAATTCATTTTGCCGCGACCTTTCTGTTCCCCAAATCTTCATGAATAATTTTTTGAGTGAAACCACAAGACAAATTAACAATGTCAGAAATTCGATATTTGCCAATCCCACCATAATTTTGGATCAAGTCGTTAATTTCTGTAATTTTTTAATAAATCCGTGCAGTTGGTAGTCGCCCGCGTCGAGGTTCATCTTCCACTCTACATAGTGATAAATTATCCTCTGTGTATGCAGTTTTAATCATTTCAAGTTCCAGTTTGAGTTTTACCCAACTGAACACAAAATTTTATCCCATATTTTTGCTCCACTTTCATTTATACGATGGGTACGTCAAATGCTAACAATTCTGTAATTAATTTGTAATAAACGTCAAAAGTTAAATCAAAACCTACTTGAGGTTAAGTACATTAGAAGTTTCATGTTCTATTCTCCGTGTTATAAAATTCTAGTTGTGAAAGAAGTTATTGCAATAGTTTAGTTATATTTTTATATACTCGGGTATAACACTGTATTTCTGTCAAAATGTTATTATATAGTATCTGCTCAACCACTTTGGAGAAGTTAGAGGGAATAGTTGCAGGTCTGGGAAATGGGAAGGTTACAACATACAAACTAATAAAGAAAAACGCAAAAGAAAGTTTTTATTATAACGGGTGTTCAGAAACATTCGAAATCAAAGTAGTCCTTGAAAATATGAAGTCATGTCTGAGATAGATTGATTTTTGACAGACAACAGTTGACATTTATAATTATTACAAATCAGATACTTAAGTAAAGATATACGATTTTTTGTTCAGAGCCCACTTGACTTCGAATGTTTCTGAACACCCGTTACTATTTATTTTAAAACCTGAACTAATTTGCACCAATTTAATATATACATCTAACATATTCCTATAATCTTATTAATTTCTTTGGGAAGTTGCTCATTTTCTAATATTGTTATGTGATTTGCTTCAACTGTAACGATATCTTCCACATTTTCAAATATATTGGATAAATAGTAATCGGATGCAACATTGGTGATTATAGACGCAGAGGCCTTGAATAAAGTCACTGGAGATTTTAGCTTTCCACCTTTATACTCATATTTGTGAATTGCTTTTATTCTGTCATAACCAGATATACACATCTCCTTGAGGTATGCTTTGGAAATATCCAAATTGTATGGTGCTAAATTTATCATGTAATCGATTTTTTCTTTATATGTGCTCAGTTTCATTACTTGCTCCTGAAACAAACAATAAATACTGATCAGATACTAATAAAAGCAGTAATTGACAAAAGTAATGTGTGTCTTTGCAAATGAAATTTTAAATACACATGTTTTTTGGAAATTTCTACAAAATATTAATTTTCTTTTCAAGAAATCCACTAATTTGAATTGATATCTTTAACAAAATTTAATAACACTTGCAAATTTTATTGAATAGATATCGTGGAACTGTTTTAGAAAAAGAATGACATAAAACAAATAACTGACGGCGATTATATACTTTTTTTTATCAAAAACTAATAAAATGTCCACTAATTAACAAAAATAATATCTCTCTTTATAAATGTATTTCCATTTAAAATAATTTCCATTCGATGAGGCTTAAAACTCATTTATTTTCGATAGATTGAAGATAGACATGTTTTTTCAAATTTCCATATTAATTTGTTTTTTTTTTTGTAAGTAACGAGCCATCGAAAAAATTCATAATTGGAGTAGACTGTGAAATTGGGTTGGTACTTTAGCCACTTCCACATAATGACACATTACTTGATGCTTGACAGTTTCATTTGGTTTCATTGTAAAAAAAGGTTATGACATTGAAATGATACTACAACAAAAAAGAAAACAAATAATTTATTTAATATCGAAATCATAATCAAAATTTGAATATAGCTACAGAAGTTGTTGAAAATGTCGTCCATTTACATCTAAACACAAACCAACTCTTCTCCGCAATCCAGCAAAAACTTTATGCAGCATTTGCGGTGAGTTGTTGATCTCTTCACACTTTTCTGTTATGCGAATTCTCAGTTGTTGCAGATTATGAATTGGCGTTGAATAAATCGAATTTTTGATGTATGGCCATACGAAAAAATCAGATATGTTTAAATTGCAAGACCTAATTGGATATGGGATTTCAGTGTTCCTGCTTATTATTCTGTTATCAAAAAATTCTCTGAGATATTGAAGTGTTTCTCTGGTCGTATGTGCTATGGCACCATCTTGTAGGAAATACCTATTTTGTAATTCCTCATCATCCAGTTGATTTATGAATGAGCCGAGTATTTCATTGCGATATCGCGCAGCAGTAAGTGTACCTTCAAAAAAAATGGGTTCCACCAATCTTCTTCGACATATTCCAACCCAAACACCAACTTTTTGGGGATGTTTCTTCAACAAAAAAATGAGGATTTTCGGAGGACCAACACCTCATATTCCGTGAATTAACATATCCAGAAAGATAAAACCAGGCCTCATCCGTGAAAAAAACTGTGTTAAGGATATCCTAATTGTGTAGATTATTTTCAAACCATTGACAAAATTCCACTCGTCTTAAATAATCCACTGGATAAAGTTCATGAAAACATTGCAGCTTGTATGGATGACAATGTAAGACTTTTTTAAGAATGTATTGGCACGTATCATAAAATAAATTTGATTGTTGGGTCACTACTGAAATGGTTGTTTTTGGATTTTCATCAATAATATGCTGAAGAGCTTCATATTATCAGCTGTACGTTTAGATGGCCGTCCACTTCCAGTTTATCGACCGACGCTACCAGTCTCTCTGAATAACTATACACAATTTGTCAAAACATTGTAAAAATCATTGTAGTCAAACACTAATTCAGGATGTTCTTCACTAAAATCAGCCATGCATTCCGTAATTGAATACTGCCCCTCGCCATTTACTTTCACACCTGTACGGAAGTAACATTCGATAATTTTTGCTTTTTGTTCTATGTTGAATACCATTTTTTAAATAAATTTAATTTTCGTAATAAGAGTTTTGAAAAATTTGACACAAGCTTATAGTTTCAATGTCAAATAATAAATGTCATTATGTGGAAGTGGCTAAAGTACCAACCCAATTTCGCAGTCTACTCCAATTATGAATTTTTTCGATGGCTCGTTATAAAATGTCGCCCATCTTTAAAAGCCAATCAAAAGCATTCTAATTTTACACCTTTTTCATATAATTTTGGTCACATAATTTGCACACAACATTTATTGAATAGATAATGTAAATTCGTATTACCAAATCCTTTGATTAAAAAAAATGTATAAGTCAAGCTTACATGAAAACTATTTCTGAAAAAACGACAATTATATACTTTTTTATAAAAAACTGACAAAATATACAGTTTGTCTAAAAATTCATAATTGAGTTTAAATAACTTTGTTCCATGCAAATATTAAGTAAATCTAAGATTAACAACATAATTTGAAACATACATGAGTAGGTAAACCTACCAATTTTGTATAATACAAAAGTATTTTTAATACTTTTAATTTTAATACTTCACACCCCATTTTTAATAATATTATATATTATTAAATCTAATCTAATCTTTTGTATTAAATCTAAGATTTCTACTGTGATAATAGGGTTAGTGCGGTGTTGATGTAGTTTCAATTATATGATATTTACTAATTCTTTTCTCAGTATGTTTGTAAATAGATTAGTTATGTCGAAAGACAAAAATTCAGCGTTATTACATATCAAGCGAGCCACAAAAATTTGTATCCTAAGTAGGCCATGAACAACTGAGATAGACATATAACTAGAGCTGAGGATGTTTGCGGTACGGCAGGACCGTATGTAGTGCATCCCCACATTTAACTATTTATCTAAATATTCTCTGAAATGATTTGCCGGATCTCATAAATTAATAGAGTGATATTTTAGTATGCACTGGATATTGTTATTATACAAAATCATAATAGCCATTTGTATTTATGGATCATAAATAATAATACGCATATGTATTTGTATTTGGTTGTGAATTCAATTTAAACTTAAAACGAATCGTAATATTTTAACGACAAGCCGTCCTTACAATACATGCATTCGAGACAAAGTGTGCAACTCTACGAATAACTTCCATAATTGATCGAAAATGGACATTTTGGAGCTGAAGTAAAGCCCCTATTCTTAGAAAACTTTATTACTGTCGTTAAGAACTATTATTATAAACAACAAAGGCCTTTTATTAGTGTTGAAGTTTTAGTTTCATTGAATTTCCATGTTGTAAGTAGTCAATTGTAAAGTGTTCATTCACAATATTCAAAACAAGGTGTAAATTTAACTAAAATCCAGAAAAACACATTCTGATAATATATTACTAGATTAGAAGCTGCGTTTATTACTATTTATTATATTATTTTTATAACCAAATGCAATAAAAGCTGCGAAAACAAAAGAAACCTCGATTTATTAAAATCTTGTCACACAGCCTTTCAAAGCCTGGCAGCACATATTTTGCATATATTTTATATATACTACCTACTTGAACTAGGTGAATGAAGTTAGAAGTTATAAGTTATAACTTCTAACTTCATTCGCCTAGTTCAATTAGGTAGTATATATAAAATATATGCAAAATATGTGCTGCCAGGCTTTGAAAGGCTGTGTGACAAGATTTTAATAAATCGAGGTTTCTTTTGTTTTCGTAGCTTTTATTGCATTTGGTTATAAAAATAATATAATAAATAGTAATAAACACAGCTTCTAATCTAGTAATATATTATCAGAATGTGTTTTTCTGGATTTTAGTTAAATTTACACCTTGTTTTAGAATATTGTGAATGAACACTTTACAATTGACTACTTACAACATGGAAATTCAATGAAACTAAAACTTCAACACTAATAAAAGGCCTTTGTTGTTTATAATAATAGTTCTTAACGACAGTAATAAAATTTTCTAAGAATAGGGGCTTTACTTCAGCTCCAAAATGTCCATTTTCGATCAATTATGGAAGTTATTCGTAGAGTTGCACACTTTGTCTCGAATGCATGTATTGTAAGGACGGCTTGTCGTTAAAATATTACGATTCGTTTTAAGTTTAAATTGAATTCACAACCAAATACAAATACATGCGTATTATTATTTATGATCCATAAATACAAATGGCTATTATGATTTTGTATAATAACAATATCCAGTGCATACTAAAATATCACTCTATTAATTTATGAGATCCGGCAAATCATTTCAGAGAATATTTAGATAAATAGTTAAATGTGGGGATGCACTACATACGGTCCTGCCGTACCGCAAACATCCTCAGCTCTACATATAACTAACGCCTGAGCTTAGAGAACTGACGAAGCGTCATTTGTAAATAATCATAAGTTGACAAGTTAGAAGTATAACTAACACGATGTTTGGTGGTGTTGTGCTATCAATAAAATGAATTACTTGAATAAATAATTGGTGTGATAGTAAAGTATCGTCAAAGGTCCAGGACGTGTGTGATGTGTGCTGAGATAAATATATTACAACTTAGTAACTAAATAATATATATATATATATTTATATATATATATATATATAACGTGTGTTCATTTGAAAAGTCAATCTAGGTTACTTTGAAATTTTGATAGAATAAGACGCGTATATATTAGTATGTGTTTGTTGTTCCGTAAACGTAAATCCAAATAACATTTGATAATGTCAATCACATTCTTATTTGTTTGTATGTATGAACCTGTCAAAATATACGACTTCGTAGGTTAAGTAGTAAATTTTAATTTACGACATACTTCAAAATGTTCTCAGTAAATTACATGCTACTAGATTGACTTTTCAAATGAACACATGTTATGTCTTGCCTTTTAACGGTTCCATGTTTAAACTGATTCAAAAAAGACAATCTGCGATTCCCCAACAAAATCGTGAGAAAAAGTACATGTGTTTACCATATCATCGAAAAACCTAAATAGGCTTGTTAAAGGTCTCCAAGTTGGTTTTCGGCCCGATAGGTTGGTAATACGGAAGATAAATTTAGATATGAAAACGGAAAGCGGGTTTATATGAAATTAATTGCCGCAATTGTAATGTGAAATATGTCAGTCGAATAAAACGCTCAATATTAACTCGTATTGAAGAACATATATCGCATATTAAATTCAATAGACCCGAAAAATCGAGTGTTGCAAGTCATGTTTATAAAGCCAATCATAAAATCACGGCAGATTATTTTAAACTTATTAAAAATATAAACAATCCAAAGGAGGTGGACGTAAAAAAAAGTACTCATATTATTAAGAACAACGATTTTGATTTCTAATATGCGTTAAGAAAAAAAATGAAAATACAGCGAAAAAGATATTTCGAACCGTTCTCGAGATATTTGACCATTTCCATACATAATACCGACCCTGTATAATAACTTGTACTATTGTAAATTTACCATTATTCCACCTGATGAAGCCGCAATACGACGAAACAACGTCGTATTGGAAATCTACAATAAAACTTTGAAACTTTTAAATCAGTGTATTTCATTTATATTTCGTTATGGAGTCTCAACAAGTGTGTCAATCATTAATTTTTTACTGAATTATGAGTTTTACTCTTTAAATCTGTTTTCGCCTAGCGAATAACGATTGCCTCTTCGAAGGCACCTAATAAAAAAAATTCAAATTTACCGTACCTTATGTTTGTCGACATACTCCTGCGGCAAATAGCGCAGCATCATGGAAGATATTGTAATTATCTGGAATAGATTCTCGTTTTCGGCTGGAAAATACAGATGCGCCAGACGCACCAATAACTCTGGAGAGCCGTCCACGAAGATAACTCTGGCTTGTTTCCCGTTAGTCTCTAATATTTGTAACAATTCCACTGCTACGGCGCAACCAAAAGAGTAGGCTAGTATAATTAGGTTTTCGGTAATTGCCTCAACATACTACGAAATAAAAATGGGGTTAATCTAAGTAGAATGTGTCACGACCAAAATAAACTCACGGGAAGAACAGATTTTGCTATCCGCCCAATATTTTCCGAGTCGTTTTGGGAACAGAATTGTAAACATGACACATGAGCTTTCAGTCTGTCGCACAAAGGCTCTAAAACAGACGCCATTCCTTCTATACCAGGTAAAACAACAATGTGTGGAGCATCTTCGTTATCCTCCACTAAAGTCTTCATTTTTATCACAGGTACGTTAGAGGTCTCTTCATTTCCAATGTAACGCAGTAACAAATTGACGGGTTCTGGGAGCGCAACTTCTGTCGGCAGATTTTGCGTTGAAATTTCTATTTCTTGGACGTTAGATAAGTCTTTAAGTCTAAAATACACTCATGAAATAAATTGAATGTTATAATGGTGAATAGTTACTTGGATAATGTCATTCCTCGTATGTCTTGTGCCGTTAAAAATACTTCATATTCGCGCTCTAATGTCTGCTTCACTTCAACTGCCATCATGGAATCCATGCCCAATTCGGGGAACGTGGAATGCATACTGACTGATTTCAAATTAGAGACTCCTGTAACATAATTAAATTAAAATAAAAATTACGTTTTATACGTACAACAGAATCTTGGTTTGCTAGTAACTTGATTTTCGAGCGTTTTGCAAGACGAGCAATGAACTTTAATTTGACAGACGAACGATTTTAGGTTATCTTTTCTGTGCTCAGGCGTGCTTTATTCGTATAACACGCAGATATATACCGAATTCTTTTTTTTAAACATTACACATACAATCCTTCATATGAAAATAGCCTTCCTTTAACAGATTACAGAAGTTTGTTGCATAATGTCTTCCCTTCCTCAATCTTTAATTCCAGTATTGACGCTGTCAGATAATTGCACAGCCCAAAAGTCATTGTGATTATTATAGCTATTAATATAACGAGAACATTAAGCGATTTATAATACTCGAGGACGTTGCCAGGTGACGAGGCGCTAGACGAGTCACCTAGTAACGTCCGAGAGGGTTTAAATCGCTGATGTTCGAGTTTATATTCAAAGCTTTATCGTATCATCAACGATATCAAGATTAAAACAAAATCAACAATTTGTCTGTCATACAAAATACTTACGTCAAAGCTTGCACGTTTTTGAAATAAATTAATAAATCATGGCAGAATTTGATGTTCCCGCAAATATTGTAGAGGCTGCAAATAGTGCAAAATTAGGATTTGTTGCCAGCGAAGTCAAAACTGCATTACGAAAACGAATATCGTCTGTTTTGTAAATGGCGAGATGAAGAACATGTTCAAGGTGCTGGGGAAACAGTCTTGCTCGCTTATTTCGTGAGACTGTCAAATTACTACGCTCCTTCATGTTTTTGGCCAAAATATTCCATGTTGCGAGCTTGCTTGGAATTAAAAGTAAGAGTAGAAACTGATAAGTATGGTGCTTTGATAAGATTTATCAAGAAAAAGAATGTTGGATATCGAGTTAAAAAATCCAAAATACTCACTACAGAGGAAGTTGATGAATTTATGCGTACAGCTCCAGACGAGGTATTTTTGATGATAAAAGTAGGTTTTTTGATTGTTCTTGGAGGGGCTTGTAGAACCATTGAATTAGCGAGAATGTCTACGGACGATGTTGAGGTTTTAGAGACTAAGGTAGTTGTTACCATTCCTGACACAAAAACTCACAAAAAAAGATTTTTTTGTCCTTGTACCTGACGGTGACATTAATTCCGTACTTTTATTTAAAAAATATGTAGCATTGCGACCGCGTCATGTTACGCATAAGAGACTGTTTATATCGTACAGAAATGGGAGGTGTACAATTCAGCCTTGTGGTATTCATTTCTTTTCTAAAATACCTGAAAAAATCGCTACATACTTCAAACTAGAAAATCCAAATTTGTATACTGGTCATTGTATTAGAAGATCTTCAGCAACTTTTCTGGTTAACGCCGGCGGAGACATCTTAGATCTGCAAGAGCTGGGTGGGTGGGAGTCGATCAAGGTTGCTAGGGGGTATTTAGAAGACAACGTAGCGAAGAAAACTGCAATTGCGCAGAAGATTCAGATGGGAAACGTTTTATTAAACAGTGTGTCAAACTCTGAACAATCAATTGAGCTTTCACGTAAAAATGAAAATTTGGAGGACGTAAGCGGCTTGAACATCATGTGTGTTGAATCATCCGAAAAAAAATTGTTTGTGAAGCTGCAGAAGATCGCGGATTAAAGACAGATATGAAAGACATATCTTTCAAAATTGAGAACTGTCAAAATATTGAAATTCATGTTCACAAATAATGTAATATTTGACGTATTATGGTTTTGTATCTAACGTATTATGGTGCTGTATCTAACGTGTTATTAGTTCGTTACTAACGTATTATGAGTAACTAAAGTATTATTAAGATATTGTAATATTATGTTCCTAATAATTATCAATAAATGTTTCACATAAAGAGGCATAATAGTTGATGATACGATAAAATAAATAATAACGTACTTATTACCTAAAAGATTTTCCCACTACTGGTTTTTAAGATAAATTTCTTCATTTTATAAAACTACTTATTCATAAAATAACACGAGGTGTTATTTATTTTTATCGTGTTACTGAAATGCCCCCAATACGTGGGTTACGTTCCGCAATTCATTAGAAATAATGTGAGGACGTTCTACAATCTCATAAAATGGTAAAATCTATTTGAACTTTTTAGTTATCAACGTTCTCATAATATGTTTTACCTTTTTGATACACTTATTTTACCATCTTAGATATATTTCATCCTTAAAGGAATACTATCCATGTGAAAATTGTTAAAAATATTTAAAATTGTCTTGGCACTAGGCACTATACTCTGTTGGGATAATTAACTGTTTTAAATAAATTATCCATTATTCAACAAAATGTGTTTAATTTAAGATTTAAATATGAATACAAAATCAGAAATATTTGACAATTGGAAAAATACGTCACTGGTGTATAACTGGTTGCCTACTATGCCATCAATGCATTGTTTTTTTAGCTTTACGCATAGGGACAAATGAATGTGTAATGTTAAAAAAAGAACCCGGTATATACAGATTGACTGAAGTAACGGTGGAAATGGCGAAGCGTATTACACACATACTATCACACGCATATTTACACGTACATGTGACTCTAATGCCTATAGGCGTAGTTTAGTTACAATGGTGGGGATACATTCGTCAGTATTTAATATGTGTTTAGTAGGGCAGAATGAAAACTAAATAAAATTCTTATAAAAAAAAACGAAACAAAATTCTAAATGAAATGTACAAAATTTATTTTAGTTTTTCGCGAGAGTTTGCTCAGATGCACGCATCGAGATGCGAACAACGAATGTCATCCCCGCTCTCCACATACCCCACTACATCAGTGAAAGCCATGCCTACCAGTATTCTTGAAAATTGTTACACATATACGTATATGTATATGTTTGTGAATTTGAAGCTAAATATCTACTTTAACAACGCCAATCTGTATAGGTGTTTCTTATATTCACTTGTATTGTCATCATTTCTAAGTTGTGCGTAAGAATAGCGTTTGGGGTGTTGGTTTTCATCCTTAAAGCTTTCAACTCCCAAAGCTGGATTTAATAGTCATTAATTTTCATTTGCAGTAAGTTAAAAATGAGAACTTGACCATGATTTAACACTCTGAACTTACGAGTGTGGTACTCAAACTACGTAGCCTAAGAAAATCCCTTCTAGATGGCTTACAAAACTCTGATTTGTTGAATTTAAATGTTCTTATCTTGAATGCCGTTCAAGGTACAAAATTTTTTCTTTGACATTATTTACTTGTCATTTTATGGTGATTTCTCTTCTGGCAAACCCTATATAACAGCTACAATTTTTATTGATTTCTCAGAAGAATCCCAAATTCCTTTTTGAATAATATCGCACAAGTTCTAACATAGTTTTAAATACAAGACACAGTACGAGGTGGTTCGGAAACCACGTGGCCTAATAAAGAAAACGCAAGTTTTTTTGATAAAAAACATTTTATTTTTCAATATAGTCTCCTGTTCGTTCATCACACTTATTCCGGCGATATTCGAAATTAGTAATGTCCATGAATCCAAGTCCTCGAAATAGCTATTTACAGCAGCGAAGACCTCGGAATTAGACGAAATTCTCTTGCCACCGAGACATTTTTTCTGGTTTGGAAATAATAGGGTGAATATAGGGAGGCATTAAGTCAAACCCCATTTCACGAATTTTTGCCATTGCAATCGCAGACTTATGGGTAGGTGCTTTATCCTGATGGAAAAGCACTTTCTTCTTTGCCAAACGAGGCCGTTTCTCTTTGATTTTGTCGCTTAATTGTTGCAGCAAATTGTAATAATACTCCCAATTTATCGTTTTCTCCTTTTCAAGTAGTCGACCAAAATAATTCCATGACAATCTCCCAAAAAACAGTTGTCATATCCTTTCCTGCTGAAAAAAAAACGTTTTTGCCTTCTTTAGTGGCGGAGAACCTTTTTTGTCCATTGTTTGGATTGTTCTTTAGTTTCGGGAATGTAATGGTGGTCTCAGGCTTCACCGATGGTAATGAAACGGCGTACAAAAAGCTTATTATTGCAGCAAAAATAAGCCAAAAACACTCAAACGATTCAGTTTTTGCTCTGGTGTGAGTAACCGCGGTAGCCAACGCGTCGAATATTTTTTCATTTCCAATTCTTCAGTTAAAATTCTATGCACACTGTCATTTGAGATACCTACGATGTCTGCTATCTCGCACAATTTTACTCGACGATCATCCAAGACGATACGGTGGACTTTTTCAATCATATCTGGAACAGTAACAGGACGTCCACTACGGGGTTCAACGTTTGTGCTTATACGAGGTGCATTCAAGTTCTAAGGCCTCCGATCTTTTTCTAACTAACTACTCACCCGAAAACTATGAAACTGGTGTTACTTCTCGACGTAATCCCCCTGCAGACGTACACATTTTTCACAACGTCGATGCCATGATTCCATGGCCGCGGCGAAGGCTTCTTTAGGAGTCTGTTTCGACCACTGGAAAATCGCTGAAGCAATAGCAGCACGGCTGCTGAATGTGCGGCCACGGACAGTGTCTTTCATTGTTGGAAACAGCCAAAAGTCACTAGGAGCCAGGTCAGGTGAGTAGGGAGCATGAGAAATCACTTCAAAGTTGTCACGAAGAAATTGTTGCGTAACGTTAGCCCGATGTGCGGGTGCGTTGTCTTGGTGAAACAGCACACGCGCAGCCTTTCCCGGACGTTTTTGTTGCAGTGCAGGAAGGCACTTGTTCTTCAAAACATTTTCGTAGGATGCACCTGTCACCGTAGTGCCCTTTGGAAAACAATGGGTAAGGATTACGCCCTCACTGTCCCAGAACATGGACACCATAATTTTTTCAGCACTGGCGGTTACGCGACTTCGACCTTCCTGGTTATTAATTATGATTTAACACAACAAAAACATCGTGAAAAATACGCAGAGGCCTTCATAAAATATTGCAATACAATTTTCCTGCCTACGTGACGTCATCTACTTTCAAACTCAATGCAATTTGTATATTTGGTGAGAACATTACTAAAATAAAAACTACCGCTTTCATGTACCTTGTGACATTATTTGCATTGATAAGAGAAAATCGCCGTATGTTTTATGGAATGACATTCTAACGCACAAATGAATGACAATTCTCATAGAATGTTGTGAAAACTGCTAAAAGAATTCAAGAATGAACTGCTACTCACCTAAAATATTTAAGACAGCATCGAATAGATTATCCGCTCTGCCTCCGTATCTTTTCTCTGCAACCAACATGCTGCCTACTATTGGTTCATTTTGTTTTAAAAAGTTGTCCATTACTTGGAGACAGCTGGAGATTCTTTGTTGTAGAGTACCTCCTATTATTAATTCTTTATGGTCATCTTGCATTTTGGCCACCAAACCTACCTAAAAAATCAATTTTATTATTATTATTTCCTCCATTCACATGAACATTCAATTTGTTCGGTTGCCAGTATGTTAGCCCATCGGTTCGTGAGAACAAGATGGTTGGCATAACGATCATAATACTATTATTATTCTTGGTTATTATTATTATTTCCAGGTATTTTCTCGTAGCCTATCTGTGCAGCTCTACTTCATATGGAGTGTTTCATTCTTATTAAGCAGATAATAACACCTCCCACCACGTAGGAGTTCATTTACTCGGCCCAGAGGGTCTGGCGCTGAAGTTGTTATGTTGACGAAGTGGGCTCAGATGAAGGTATCTCAACAACATCCTCGCCTGGGTTTTTTGTTTCTGCTGTTACATGCCGTGTTTGTATTTCATGTCCAATTCGCTGTTTCGGCCTATGCAGGTTAATTATCCCTACCTGGATCCTGCTCCTCCGACCCACCAGAGTATTTCTTTCTTCCAGTGTTTGGAGCAAGTGTACCTCATTGGAGCTCTCAACCCATCCCATTATTTATTATTATTATTATTAAAAAAAATTTTCCGAAATTTTACTCGTCCATCCCCCCACCTTAGCCCAGCATGTCTGCCCAGAATTTAAACAACCACTCTGGGGAGTTCTCACGCGGGCCACAGTGTCAACGCCGCCCCCTCCGAAAACAAAAAGGCCCCGGCACGCGCTCCACACTTTTATTTGATTTTAGTTTTATTTTATTATTTGTACGACATTTAGATGGTAGGTATTACATTATATGTGTATATGCTATGAACAAATACAATGTATTCTTGAATATAGTAATGAACTACTATGCTCAAACAATGTCAATTGCTGGTGGTGGACCGGTGGGAGGATGTTGGCCCCTCGCAGCTCGCGAATACGAACGGCCAGGTGTCGTCTCGGCTGCGTCCACTAAACTGTGGATGAGCCTCCGAGGTTTACCAGCTTTACAATATTGAGAAGCTGATTTCGTTAGCCCGCAGGATTCTCAGCAATTCCAAGATAACGAACTTCTGCAATTCTCTCACAACGGCTTTCGACTTAGTCACCGGAATTCCTATTCTTTTAGGTTTTCGAAAAGTTCACTCGTTACTTCACCTAGTACACCGATGATCAGCGACGCAAAGGTCACAGTAAATTCCGGATATTATTATTTGCAGAATCGGATCCCGATATTTAACCCTTTTTCCTAGCCCTTTGTCCAAGGCGTTCGTCTCAGCCGAACATGACATGTCCACCAGCTATAAAGATTTTGTCTTGAATATATCTGGTTTGTTGGCTTTAATTTTCGTTATTGTAGAAAAGGGAAAACCCCAGAAGAAGAATTTTGTCATTAGCAGAGAGCGGACTGAAGCGATTGAATGACCAATTGCCCCGATAAAACGTTGTGCCGGTCTAAGGTATAGTATAACAGTTCCACTATGTGCTTGCTCGATTACATTCTTTTCGAGCATGTGCTGTTTTTTTCAGTCGTTATAAATAATACATTGTGTCTATTCATTCATAAATTCTATTCTACAGTGGCGAGTAAGACGGATTATACATTTATATATTATTTCGATAGACTTCGTTCAAATAATCGCTTAAAAAATAATATCTGCTAATTTCCAAAGTGTATTCTCGTGTTTACATGCTGTTATACATGCATAAAGGTATATGTATTTATTGTTCTTGAGGTAGTATATTTTCTATTCTCTTCTATAAGGGATTGTTTCTGGTTTCGTTTCTTTCAGTGTTATTTGGTTCCAACGTTTAGTATATTAAAAAATCCGTTTTATATTGTTATATTGTATATTTAACCTATAATTTTTTTAAAATATTAATTTTAATTGACTACATTATTTTTGGAGTAGTTTTCGTTCCTTCTTTTTAGCCCATTCCTTTCTGTTCTTAGTATTTCTCTTTATTTTCATTAACTATGGAGAATTCTCGTAGGGCAACCATGGTAAGATGCATTAGATGCCATACAGATTGGTTGCATATTTGTAATGATGCCTGTTCATTAAGTTTAAGACGTCTAAAAAAGTGTAATGTGCAGCGACATGTTTCTTTAAAAACTCATCTAGATAACATATGTCCATCTGCACCTGACACTTTTAACGAAGAACTGTGTGAAACTTTCATGGCGGCCAATATCCCATTAATTTAAAACAGGAACACTTTGAACAAATTTTGTTGTTCATAGTAATGTTTTATACTTTCAATGTTTCACAGAAAATACATAGTTTTGACTTTTGTTCTTTGTAAATTATTTTTATACAAAATTCGATACGCAATTCGCTTGTCAGCATTACTTTTGTTTCAGCAGTAGTTGCTTCCGGTTACCAAAGCGTTTATTACATTCGCTCTGTTGTGCATTGACAGATACGTATTAACTGCATATTTAGGTATGTGCCACATACTGAATCAATCATTATTATTGTTATTATTTAATTTAATTATTAATTTTAGTTATATTTACGATTTCTGCTACATCTTAATTTTGCTTTCATTTCTTACATTGTAGAAATTTGTTGCATTTTTCGCGAAGTAATATAAATGTAAATATGCTTTTTACATATGCTGCTTTTGATAGCTTAGTGGTTAAAGCGATGGTTCGGCAGCCATGCACGTGGGTACAAATCCTACTCAAAGGCGATTTTTTTTCTATAAAAAAATTCGATCAAATTAGCGTCATAATATGTAGAAAACATATTTACATTCATACATTGTACTTTTTACGAATTAAATGTGAATAAAAGCAATGCGAACATACTTCTCCAATCGCCCCCCATTGAATAGCTAAAGCGGGATAACCTTCCCTTTTTCTCTTCTCGCAAATTCTTTCCATGACGGAATTGGCCATGCCATAGTTAGTTTGGCCGGTATTACCACGGCCACAAGAGATCGATGAGAATACAACAAAATATCTAAAACATGATTAATTACTTGACATGAAAATTACTTTAAAAAATATTAAACGTAAAACCAACCTTATATTCGGACATAATTTTCTACTAATACTGTCTAAATTCTTTGTACTATGCGCTTTAGGACTCAAAGATGCCTCAAAAGTTTCAACGGTGTGATTCTCAAAAAGAACATCCTTCAATACTGCTGCAAGATTAAATATACCATCGACTGGTCCTAATTCGTTAGCAGCATTTAATAATTCACTACAGCCTTCTTCTGTTGATGCATCTAAAGTTGTAGTTAACACGTTAACTCCATAACTTTTCCAAATTCTGAAATGAAATTGCTTAATAATGGAGTGGCAATCGTTGATCGTTCATACCTTATCCTATATTTTTGATATCCATTACACAAACCCGATCTGGATGTTAGGATTAGATTCTTGGCACCTCTAACGACGAGTAAATCAGCTAATTCCAAACCGAAGCCACCAAGTCCTCCACATATTACGTAAGAACACGATGGATTGCAAAAGAATCTAGAATTTTTTAAAAATTGGTAAGGTATTAGTAAAACTAGAAATCGCATGTGTGAACCTTGCAGAAGCAATACAGGACATTAAAAAGTAACGTTTAAAGTCCTTCAGGGCATGTATTGCGCTCGAAAATATGGTATAAAAGGTATACACAAATATATTGTTTACGAGATAATAGCGATTCTATTGTAATTGCATAATAAATTTTCTGTTGTGGATTTTAACGTCTTTTCATATTTTTTTAAAATTTTTTAGATACATTTATATACTCAACTATAGCACATGCCAGTAAGCATTTGCTTATCGCTTATCTGATTGGAGTGGTCCTAACGTCATATAAAATCTTTTGGTTTCATTACCGAAAATCTCACCAACAATCCCTCGAGTAAATGCTTCACTACGCACGTGTGCTGTAAATAAACTCCTCCCACAAACACATTTAACTGTCAATTTAAAAAAATTAATAAAAGCAGTGAAGAAACCCTCTTTTCGTGAGCTTAACGTTCAATCATGATATATAAATGCTATTTATTTTAGCATTTGTATTTTTTTCAACTGATTTTCTTAGTTCTGAGAATACTTGTTGATGCATTTTTTGGTTCTTATATATAACGTGTGTTGATTTGAAAAGTAAATCTAGGTTACTTTGAAATTTTGATAGAATAAGATGCATATATATTAGTATGTGTTTGTTGTTCCGTAAACGTAAATCCAAATGACATTGATAATGTCTATCACATTTGTTATTTATTTGTATGTATGAAACTGTCAAAATATACTACTTCGTAGGTTAAGTAGTAAATTTTAATTTACGACATACTTCAAAATGTTCTCAGTAAATCACATGCTACTAGATTGACTTTTCAAATGAACACCCGTTATAAACAATCACGAGGTGTGGTTCAGACCGAATGGACTGCTTTTAAATCAAAACCTCAACGTATCGAATCAGACTGGGCACAGACACGCCTTGCGCCTGGTGTCATAACCGTCCCTTCTCTCTTATCTAGTGTACTGGTGTGGTATCGTTTACCTCCCCGCCGTTCTCTCACCCAGTTCCATACGGTATATATATATAACAATTGATAAATTATTGGAGTTTTTCGGCTTTTATATGAAATATTTACAAATATCAAATTAGAATGTATGTAATTGCAGAGTAACCGTCCCTTCTCTCTTATCTAGTGTACTGGTGTGGTATCGTTTACCTCCCCGCCGTTCTCTCACCCCAGTTCCATACGGTATATATATATAACAATTGATAAATTATTGGAGTTTTTCGGCTTTTATATGAAATATTTACAAATATCAAATTAGAATGTATGTAATTGCAGAGTAAGTGGGAATGTAAACATTGCTGTCTAGAAATTACAAAGCAAATCATACGAAATTTTTAATTGAAAAATATGGTCTACGTTGGGACTCGAAGTCTACAGTTTGCCGGACTGTCGCTTTTACCACTTAGCCACAATAGACCTAGGTTCAAGCTATTTAGAAATGCATTTCCGGCTATTCCTCTTTTCTTTTTCAGAATTCTTTCTAATTTTCGTTATAACTAAGTAATGATCGCTACCAATTTCCGGTCCTCGTCTTACTCTTGTGTCTATTACTGCTCTTCTATTGCTAGTTTCTACTAGCACGTAGTCAATTATGGACTTTTTCTCTCTGCTTTTCATTTCTCCGGTATACTTGTGTATTTCTTTGTGATCAAAGAATGTATTTGTAATTATTAGATTTTGCATTACAGTGAAATCTAGCATTCTTTCTCCGTTGTTATTTCGAACATATTCTCCATATGCTCCTAGAGTTTTGTTGTACAATTCATCCCTTCTTCCTACTCTGCTGTTAAAATCTCCAGCTATGTATAATTCTCCTTTTGCTTCTTCCGTTACTGTCGTTAGATCTTTCCAAAATTGTTCTTTAACTTCGGCTTTTTCGTATTCGTTTGGTCCAATTTTTGGTTCATAAATATCTAAAAAATGTATGTCAACTCCTCCAGTAGTTTTAATATGTGATGGAGCTTCTTGCCACCTAGATATAAGTATACATTTCTTGTGTTTACGCAGAATAGCACTCACAAATTATAGCTTATGAATAAATCCGTCTTCAGACGTTTTGAACATTATTGGTATGAAGAACTATATTACTGGGAAACATATCCAAACAGACGTTTGAACAAAGACAGATTTTCAGAAGTTTTCACACCAGTCTGGGGGCGATCGATGACATAAGCAACATAATGAATGGATTTAGAGCTACAGAGGTTTATCCTTTCAACAAAAATGCTATTCCAGAACATGCATATGATCCAAATGTTACCTGCTAACACAAAACCAATAATGAAGCCCAAGACAGAGAATGGAATTTAGAATATGAGCTACCACTTACTTCCCTAATAAACAAAAAAATTGAACAACAACTTAAGGCATTTACAGACATTTTGGTAAATCCAGAAGTAAAACTTAAACAAAACGAAAAAGTCCAGAAAAAAGCCTTAAATTATAAAGCGCTTGAAGTTACAAGAAATGTGTTTGAAGAGAAGGTGACAACTACCAAGCAGAATAAATCTGATAAGCCATGTCGCTATACTTCGATTGGAGCAGAAAAGTGGTTTTGTGAAGATTCCAAGGAAGCTTTTAATAAACATGGTGCTTATGTACGGCCATGCCAATGTGAATGCTTTAAAACCACGTCACCTCTCTATAGAAAAATTTCCCGATCGCCAACTACCTTCGCACGTGATGTATCAGATGATGTTCCAACGTCTAAGGGAAACTGGTGCGTTTCGGAAAAGGTTTCTGAAGGTTGCTGGACAGCAGGGAAAAGCATGTATACCAGAGCTAGGAAAACGAATTTGGAAAATTAGTGAAGAAAATTGAAGAAAAGAACTGTTAGGAGGATATGGGCTCAAGTGGGTAGCAGTAGCTATCTTATGGGGAACCATTTATGAGCAGATTCTACCCCTACCATATTCAACTGGTACAAGCCCTTACTGTTCCGGATTATTAAAGCGAGAAGAACATTGTGTGGTGGTTGTTGAATGGTCAGACTTAGTTGCAAGCATCCTTCTTTACAGATGAAACCAGTTTGACTAAAAATGAAATGTTTAATTTAATTTAGTAAATAATTGGCCTGACAAAAATCCCCAAGCTATATTAGAGACCAGACATCAGCAGCGTTTCAGTTTAAACATCTTAGGCATGATAATTTCCTAGATAATAGTTTACCAAAACTTTTGGAGATTTACCTTTTTAAACCAGACACGCAATCTTTGCTTTATGTAGGATGGAGCTAAAACGCATTTTACACTTGTTGTTAAAGAACATCAGAATAATGCATTTCCTGGGAGACAAACAGAGCGGGAGGTCCCACGAGATTCCTTCAATTTAATTCCGTTATACTTTCGTAACTTGATTTACTTAAAAAGTTTGTGTGCCCAACATCTTCAAGATTTGCGCCAACGAATCGAATAATATTGCCAGATAATTCTAGAGAAGCTCGGGTTTTTTTAAAAAGCACCCACTTACTTTGAACGAAGATGAAGATTTTGCCTCGATATGGAAGGACGGTGTTTCAAACATATTATTTAATTGTAATAATTTTTATTGTAATATCCGAAAACTCCTTAAAGCTCACGAAAGAAAATTTATTCTGAAAATCCAATAAAATTGCAGTTGATTTGTGGACCAATGTATTTAAAAAAAGGTATATAACGCCTTACCACAATTATTAGTCGTATCCTAATTACGTATTTCAACAACTAAGTTGTCATCATCAGTAGGTAAAAACTACTAATGTATATTATAATGTACCGGGTGTCCCAACAAGGGTAACGAGGTACGGTATTAGGGAAACGGATGTACCTAGAAATTTTAAACAAAAAAATTGTTGAGTAAATCGGCTAAGAGAAAATGCTGGAAATTATTTTCGAGTTTCTGAAATGGCCTCCAGGGGGTGTAATTGCCATCCTATCACTTTTTTTACGTCATTACATAGTCAATCAAGAGCCTAACAAGCCAGTGAGAACCGCATCTCAATATCTTTATCCTAACCTAAGATATGAATAAAAGAAATTTATACTAAAAAAAAATTACATTTTGGGAAGCATTTCCACTTTAAGGTTTGTTATTAATGTCTAATTATTCCTAATTTACCAAATAAAATGCTAATTTATTATTTGGGATGCCAAACGATATTTTAAATCGAAATAAAATTTTGTTATTTATCTTTATTACTTTTTTTTACAATGCCTTTAAGGACACCATAGTGTTTAATATCTGATATTAGTACTACGTTGTGATATTGTCACCCGTTTTCAAATATTTAGTGTTATTACATATTTTTTTATTAAAAGTTAGGTTTTTAGTCAATAATCGATTGTTGAGTACCAATTTTATTAATTATTGACGTAATGTAAGTAATAAAACCCTCTGACAGAAATAATTCTTCTGTAATTATCAAGATTGCCATGAAAACAAATGTCGTTTATATCTGACATAACTCTACGCGTTTTTCATGTCGTTGTTTGATGCTTGTCAAAGTGTGAAAGTCTCTTGATATCCTGTTTTAAATGGTCGGTTTAAATTTTAATATTTAAATTAATTGTCTTACTGTGATTGTGTTTATTGCATTAAAAATGTCTTATTCAACTGCGGAAGCATACGTCATGTTGGACGTGTTTTTCCAGTGTCATCAAAACGCCTGTGTGGCTGAGCGTGTGTACGCAGCAAATTATCCCAATAGAAGACATTTTAGTAGAATGGTATTTAGACGCTTAAGTAGATGTTTGCGCGAAACAGGACGAGTTCATCCTAATCCAGTGCCTAGAAGAAATCGACATGCTAGGAACGAACAAAACGTCATTAATGTTCTTGCCTATGTTAACATTAACCCCCATTTAAGTTTAAGAAGAATAAGTTTGGACTTAGGAATTAGTAAATCATCGGTAGGTACAACGAATCCTAAGAGATCACTATCTACACACTTATCATATTGAACTACATCAGGCTCTTTTAGAAACTGATTTTGATAGAGATTAGACCACTGTCATTGGTTGAATTCTATGATAGATGAGGATCCCGATTTTTTATCTCGAATATTATGGACCGATGAAGCTACTTTTTCAAGCAATGGAGGAGTCAATTTGCATAATATGCATTATTGGTCGCCAGTAAATCCACATTGGTTGCATGAGGTAAACTATCAAAATAAAAAAATGACGGAAGGCACTTTGAACATTTATAAACACTTTTTGATTTTCCTTTCAATCAACCTTGTTGTGTTTTATCGTTCTCAAGTTATTAGTTTCATAGATTCCATAATTTATTGTTATTATTTTATAAGCATTGCGGCTCGTTGGACTTTAAGTTAGTTTCCTTACTGTTCCCACACTTATTATTTTATAATTGTTTTGGCCTGTTGGCTTTTGAAGGCATTGTAAAAAAAAGTAATAAAGATAAATAACAAAATTTTATTTCGATTTATAATATCGTTTGGCATCCCAAATAATAAATTAGCATTTTATTTGGTAAATTAGGAATAATTAGACATTAATAACAAACCTTAAAGTGGAAATGCTTCCCAAAATGTAATTTTTTTTTTAGTATAAATTTCTTTTATTCATATCTTAGGTTAGGATAAAGATATTGAGATGCGGTTCTCACTGGCTTGTTAGGCTCTTGATTGCCTATGTAATGACGTAAAAAAAGTGATATCATTGTATTTAATTTTTTTGCAGTAAGTTAATTTTTTTGCGATTATGTCAGAAAACGCCATCTGGCGGCGAGGTAAGCTAACACAATCACCTCACTCACAGTTCAATTGATAGTCTGGGAAACCCCCTTTTTAACGACTCCAAGTTTATTAAGATACGTTAAGCCTTTTTAGAGTTATCGACATTTATTTCCGAAAATATTCTAGCGCCCCCCACCACTTTCTTTTCAGAGATAGAGCAAAAAGCATTTAACAAAAAATATTTGAATTTATCTCAGCTTTAAAATAGTATTCACTATGACTATCATTAATATAAGAAAATTTTGCAGAAAACGGGGTTTAAAATTCAGGATGGCAATTACGCCCCCTGGAGGCCATTTTAGAAACTCGAAAATAATTTCCAGCATTTTCTCTTAGCCGATTTACTCAACAATTTTTTTGTTTCAAATTTCTAGGTACATCCGTTTCCCTAATACCGTACCTCGTTACCCTTGTTGGGACACCCGGTATATTATATTATATTGTGTGTATATTATATTATATTATAATGTATATATACCAATGTATATTAAGACTTTTTTTCGACCGTACTACATGCCTTTAAGATTTTTGAACGTTGCATATGTAAAAACTCACCTTGGAGTTGCTTTGAACAATGTCTTTGGAACTGGGTAAATCCTATGGTTTTCTTCATCTCTAATTTTAATTACCACTTTACCTATATGTTTACCAACGCCCATAAACCTAAAAGCTTGTTCTAGTTCAGCTTGTTTAAAAACTGTCCTTGGTAGAGGTTTGAGGGCACCCTTTCTTATTAAATCATGTATCTCATTATTGAATATGTGTATTGGAACTAATAACAAATGAACAATCTTATTTACGAAAAGTATTTAATCCTTTTACGTACAGTTATATCTTAATAAGTCTTTATCTAAGGCCATTCCGATGAATTGAGCATCTTTTTCCAGCAAAGACATGGCCAGAGCACTGTTATTCGCTAGATCGAATTTTCCAATTTCCAAAAATTGTCCACCCCTTGCCAAACAACGAACAGAAGCCAAAAGTTTTTCCTCGGCCAACGAATTTAAAACGTAATCAACACCTCTTCCGTTTGTATGCTTATAGATCATAGTTTCGAAAGATACATCTCTGGAATTACCGATATGTTTCTCTTCAATTTGCGGATAGCACTTTAGAAGGTATTCTCTTTTCTCTGGTGTGCCTACTGTGACGAATATTTTAAGACCATAATGTAAAGATAGATTTATGGCTGCTAGACCAATTCCTCCAGTTGCAGAGTGAATGAGAATGCTTTGACCAGGAGTAGGATTCAAACGCTACAAAATATAAAAAGAAAATAAAAAATTTGGTTAGTTGTAGTCCTTGGTGATTATATTAAGACAATAGAGAAAATTAATAATTTTATAATAAAATTTCAATAGAAAATAACGCATGGAACATAAGTTTTGAGAAAAAAACCAAAGGTACAAATCGATTAGTGGTAAAAATTTTATTTAAACATAAAATTTATTAAAACATAAACGCTATTGCGTCATACAAAAACTAAATTCACAAAACTGATGGTCCTCAATGGCTCGCAATTTTGATAGAATTCTCCCCATCATTCTCTGGACGACGTTTATATTCACTTCTCGGATCTTCTGGAATATTCTGGCCCGTAACTGTGCTATATTTTGGGCTTCCCAACCGTTGTCATAAACTGTCCTGCTCAGTAGTGCTCAAAATTCGTCACTGGGGCGCGTCTGGGGTACGTTGGGGGGATTGTCTGCCTTAGATACATAATGCACGTTATGTTCAGTTAATCAGTTCTGAGTGATTCTAGCATAATGGCATGAATCCAGAGCGGGCCAGAATATTACATCATTTGGATGATGAGCATTAATGAAATTTATCAATTCAGATAGACATTTGCGAATATAGACGTTTGCATCCACAGCTCCACCTCTAACTCTCCCAACGTAAGGTGTTGAAATTCCTGCTTGAGGAATAGCGCACCAGACCATAATCTTGTCGGCAAATTTCGCTTTCGGTTTGAATTTTACCTGGTCAAGACAATTTGTAATTATGGACGTGTAAAAACCATCGTTACCCTTTATTTCCACATTGGATAATGTGAAATATTTCTCATCGTCTAAAACAATAACTCTGTTGCCAATAAAATGTTGGCGCCTTAATGTTCGCCAGCATCTGGGGATTCTCTCTAGCTGGGTTGCGGTGTATTTGGGACACTTCCTTCTTCTTCGATATTCTAATCCATTTTTAGTCAAAATTCTGCCAACAGTCCTATGCGCAATTCCAAATCTAAGGGCGTCCGCGTAGACGTCCCAACTCTGTCTTGAACAGATTGGATGAGTCTGTTTACTTCATGTGGGGCCAAAACTGGAGGTCGTCCACTTTTCGGTAAATTCATGCATGGCATACCTTCTTCACATTCCTTAATTGTGCGGTAATTGGTTGGCAGTCCAATATTTTGGCCTCGGAAAATGTTATCAATCTCGCGTTTAGGTACTCATCCAACTTTCGTATTTCAATCTTGTATGACATCTTTCAAAACTATTTCTGAAAAATCTAACGTGTCACCATAGAAACTAACAAAGGAGCATCTTTTCTAGCCCAGTGGTAACTAGTTTGGACCATTTTTGGTAATAACATTCCTCGTCAAAACTTTTTCTCAAAACTTATGTTCCATACGTTATATATTCACTTATACCTCTTTTTATAGAACAACCTTCATGGAATTACGAAACAAAAAAAAAGGAAAGAACTCAGAAATCCAACATAGAGAACACAAACTTTGTGCCGCCTTGATTGTAATTCCACTAAGATACAACGTAGCAAATTTTAAATCCAAATAGGCGTTTTGCAAATGATTGGACGAAATGAACATTGGGTGTTAATTTCGCGCCATTCTACATACGCTTACTTTGCAACCTAGCAACATTAAGAGATCGTTAATGTATACATTGAAAAGCAGCGTGCCTAAAGAGCTTTGGGGTGCGTCAATGGTAGCGGTAAAAGAATTGGAATTATATCTGTTATATTGTACACAGTACGATCGATTCAATAAATAGTTTTTGTTTGAAGAAGGATACAATTTTCGGTGAAGAACATATATATTGTAACTTAGACAACAGTAGAGAGTGGTCAATTGTATCGAACGCTTTACTAAAATTTGTATTGGTAACATCCACTTGTTGTCGACCATCCAATTTCTCATCTATATGCTTCGTAAGTGCCACCAAGTTAACGCTAAGTAATTAAACTTCTAGTTTCAAAAATTATTTTATTGTAAATACCACTACAATATTGTTTCGCCATACAATGGCTTCATCAGGTAAATGAAATACACCAAGTTAGTGACAGTAGATCTACATCTAACAAAACTATGTTGATTGATTGAGAGAAAAGATTTAATATTGCCATATAGCTTCTCATAGAGTACGTACTCAAACACTTTTGCAAAATTGTAAAGAATATTAATAGATCTGTAGTTACAGATATTATGACAAATCACCTTTCTTAAAAACAGGAGTAATTTTACTGATCTTCCAGTTGTCCGGAAAAGTCGAAGTATTAGACTGATAAATTAAATATTGCGGTAAGTGGGTGATAAAGTACAGATGCACAATCCCGTAGGATAAAGCCAGGCAAACCGTCATTGGATTCAGATCCAGATCAAGCTGATTGGGCTGTGAAGGGACAGGAGAGTTGCAGATATTAGAAAAAGTATCAGCAAAGGCTTGAACGATATCCACTGGTTGTTCCAGAACATCATTTAGGGTTAAAGATCCTGGAATTCTACAAGAGTGGCGTCTATTATTGACGAAATTTCAGAATAGATGCTGATCATATGCAATATTCGATTCAAGTCGAGCGTGATATTCCTCATATACAGCTTTAATCTCCACTTTAATCAATGAGCGAAGTCGTGAAAACTCAGAACGGTAATACGCAGAGTTTGTATGTTTTCTATTAGTGAAGTAATATTCTTTAAGCTTCAGATGTTTTTTAATGAGAGAAGTAAACCATGGAGGATATCTGCGATGCGGGGTATTATATTGTGGAACAAATAAATTAATTATTGCATATACAGCACCACATAAACTGCCAACAGTGTCATTAACATTGAAGAAAGTCGTCAGAAACGCCCAATCAATCGTAGTTAACGCATTATAAACAGATATTAAATCCGCCTTGCGAAAGTTGTAGCGCAGATTTTTGTCTGGCAGAAAATATATATAAATACATAAAAATAGTCTTATTGAAGTCCAAGAACTGTATTTAATCCTAAATTTAAAAACCAGTAACCTTCATTTCAGAAAATACTTACCCCTAGTATATGCAAAACTGTACCATAAACGACTGTTACAGTTGAAGCCTCTTCCATAGTCCATTCGTCAGGAATTTCATAAAGAATTCGTTTGTCACATAAAGTCATCGATGCTAGAGATCCATTGGAACACATGCCCATCACACGTTGCCCTCTGAAACAAGAAAACGTGTGAAAATAAAAGGGGAATTTCTCGAAAACATTTTCTAAATGATTTACCGTAGAATGGCGTGAATAGAAACTGATGGGTGAATAGAAACAGAAAGTAGGAAAATTTTTCATAATTTGTTTACTTTTACTCATATTTTAATTGAAATACTTCCTTTGTATACTATTAATGTTGCTTAAGTGGTCATGTTAATAATTTACTCCATTTCCGAGAAAAAAATTATTTTGTAAAAATCACACCTCAAGTACTAAAATGGGGTGAATAGAAACAACCACAAAAAGTGACTATTTTTACAACAAAATGTATTTATGATGCGTAATTCAATGTTATTTTATGCTTTAGATGCTGCGGAAGTACTTCCACGACCCTAGGTCAAAGCTGTACAAAAAAATTGATTCCACAAATTTGGAACGAGCTCTTCAAGACATTAGAAATAGAGTATCGCACAGAAATGCTGCTAAAAGACATAACATTCATTATTCCGTTTAACCAAATTTGAAAAACAAGGAGGTCAAACTCAGCTGAGCACTGTTGAAGAGATGTCAATTATTAAGACACTTGTTGCATGCTCAGACTGGGGTTATTCATTGGATCATTACGATCCGCGCAAAATTGTGAAACATTACTTAGATAGTCGAGGAAAACAAGTGCCTTTATTTAAAGACAATATGCCGGGGAAAAACTTTGTCTATTAATTTTTACGGAGACATGCCAATAACTTGCGAACACGAATTTGTCAAAATATCAAAAGATCTAGAGCGCAGGTGCCACCTCGTGATATCGGCAATTTTTTTTATCATCTAGAAGAAGAACTGAGAGATGTACCACCAGAAAATATCGTCAACTATGACGAGACAAACCTGGCGGACGATCCAGGCTTTAAAAAGGTTATTTCCAAGAGAGGTAGCCGTTATCCAAAAAGAATAATCAACCATACAAAAAGTGCCTTTTCTATTATGTTCGCTGCTATAGCCACTGGTCAACTATTGCCGGCATATGTGGTTTATAAAGCCACACACCTTAACGATTCTTGGACAGTTAAGGGGCCAAGAGATACAAGATTCAATAGAAGCAAAAGCGGGTGGTTTCAAACATCTACATTTGAAGATTAGGTGATGAAAATTGCCATTCCACACCTGAGAACACTACCAGGACGAAAATTCTTAATTGGAGACAACTTGTCATCGCACTTTTCAGCAAATATCGTAGAAAAATGTATGCAGCATGATATATCATTTATCTTCCTACCGCCCAATTCGACGCACTTGACGCAGCCTTTAGATGTGTCTTTTCTTCGCCCCCTTAAAGCAGCTTGGAGAAAAATTCCCACTAATTGGAAAATGTCTTCAGGAGCAAAAAAAGGATTTGTACCAAGGGATAAATTTCCCCATCTTTTGAAGTTACTTTTTGACGAAATCAAACCCAACTAACATCATTTCGGGCTTCAGAAAAGCTGGGATTTATCCTCAAAACAGGCAAGAAGTGTTGAGTCGTTTACCATCAGAAGAAGACCAAACTGGAGTTTTTCAAGATGTTAACAACTCAAGATGTTAACAACAAATCTTCGCTACGGCGACGAATCTGATACTAGAAGTCGAGGTCGCAAAAAATTATTGTGAAAGCCGGGAAGAGCATGTCATTATCAGATTTTGGACTTACTATCGAAGCCAGCAGTTCCGAAGAAGGTATTGAGAACGAAATCGATGTTGACGAACACGATGTTGAAGAACCTGACGTTGAAGAACCCGATTTGAAGAACCTGATGTTGAAGAACCCGATGTTGAAGAACAGACTCAAGAATAAAATGAAGTAAATAGTGATAAAGCTGGGCCGTCATTTTTTGAGACAAAAAAAGAAAACCAAACCAAACATAAATTTTCAAAGGGAATTCAAAGAAATGGAAGATTTTTTGAAAACGTTATACACATAGCCAAAGAAAATATTAAGACCAACACCCGGTTGGTCGTCAGTTTTCCAGTTGAAGGAAAGGCTAACAAGTTTAAGTATTACATAGGTCAGGTCACAAAGTGCTTAAATAAAACTCAAGACTGTCTAACTGAAACTAACTGCGATGAACCTGAAGATTTTGAGGGAAATTTTGTCAGAAAAAAGGCTTCAAGAAAAGTCAAAACTCGTATGAGTTTCCTTCTGTTCCAGATATTGCATATTTTTGCTATAATCAAGTTGTGGGAAAAATTGAACCAGTCAATACTTGGCAGAAAAGGTTGCTCTGTTTTCCTATAAACTCGATTAATTTTTTTTTATTAGGTACCTAGTCTAAAAAGATTTTTATTCAGAATTTAAGATTTTATTTATGTTATAATAGGTAGGTAGGTACCACCTATTAAGAAACAAGAAGACTGTTTTGTTTTAATTTTTAGATTTTAGAATTAGATTTTTGGAATAGTTCCTATATTTGCAATATTTTAACTAAATACTTGTTTTTTTTCCTAAATTTTTTAATGTTTACAATACCTATATATTTCTAAGATTGTTTGCCTACGTCTGTAATGAGTTTTGCAATTTTTTAATAAATCTCTCTCAAAATTTGATGCTTTTCTATTTATATAATGTTTTTGGAAGTTTATAACGTAAACAAATGTCCAAAAAAAAATTTGTTTGTGTTTCTTTTCACCCCAAAATGGGTTTAATAGCAATATACATGATTTTTAAACAGGTGTTTCTATTGACCCCAACTTTAATGTAAATGGAAACAACGAAAATAGTATATTAAAAAACAAGTTTCATAAGGTACCATTTTGCCGCACGAGATCAGTTTAGAAAACGAGCCGCGATAGCGGCGAGTTTTCTAAAGAGCGAGTGCGGCAAAAGGCCTTATGAAACGAGTTTTTTATACTATTTTTTCTATTTTGCGTTTTTTACATTAATAAATTGCTTAAATTGGAATTATTTAATTTGAAAGTTCAGAGTTTAATTTTTATATAAAGCATGCAGTTGGTCACATTGATACTTGACATTTTCAAATTTAAATCTTGCTATCCGCGAAGTATATTATATTACATATTATTTATTAATTTTCGTTAACATTACTTGATATTTCATTTAAAAATATGAACATGAGTGACATAGAAACATATATATGTTGTTGTCAATTGTATACAACATACGTTGTTTGTGTAAAATACGGACATATATCATATCTGTCAAATGTACATAAATTCTTAAAATCAAATGACAGCAATGATATTTATTTCTGTATTCGAACAACGCCAACATTGAAAACTGAAAAAAAGTGTATCGAAATAGAGCTCATTTCGATACTGTTTTTGGTTTCATAATGAGTTCATTTTGAACGCAAAATAGAAAAAAAATTTTATCGGAAAAACTGTTTTTTTATTCTTTTGCAAATATATCATTCTTTAGTACAACCATAGACCGGAGTTTTCCAATAGTTGTTAAAGTGAAATTGTTTTTGTAGTTAATTGTAAGAGCCTTTGAATGTTTAAAAGTGTTTCTATTGATCCCATTTTACGGTACGCGAGTTTCCTTAACGCTAATATGCGCAAGAACACACACTCTTACCTGGAATTTCTACCAGCAAATTCAAAACCTTGTACGCATTCTTGTTCAATTCTATCCTCTGTGACAGCATCGGGTGGTATTCTACCTGATGCAGTCATCAAGTCTCTGAAGTTTAGAGCTGCGTAATATATCTGAAAAATATAAAAATCGTGCTTTCAATTAAAAGCAATGGATTTCCTAAATGCAGATGTACTTTACTTTCGCTTTTAAAGAAAATATCTTTTAATTTTAGTAAAATAATAGCCACAGTACTGCTGATAACCTAGTGATAATACACTCGCTTATCATGCAGGGGCTGTCCGAGAAAATTTGCGTGGTTTTCCTTCTCGTTTAAGGTGAATGCTGACAGCTAAACATCTTAAGTCATGATACGAGCGCGGGCATAATAATAACTTACGGTCTGTCAATGTCCCTGTAATTGACGCCAAACTGTTGGAGGATGCTAAGTCCTGATCTTCTTTTGATGGTTTTTGCAATAACGACTTGTTTTTAATTACTTTTGCCAATAGTTTCTGCTCTGTCGAAAAGCAGATTGGTCGTTGTTAATATGGTGCTAAAAGACTACCTTAAGTGAATTTTCCATGATTTCCTGTTTTCGAAAATTTACGAAGATGTCGAGGTGTTAATAATAATAATAAAAAAATCGAATAATTTTTTACATCCGGTATTTACATCCACAGTACTTCGCGAAAATGTAATTAATTTGCAGCAAGCGCCTACTACAGGCAAAAATATTTATATCTGTTTCCTTAATGTAACTTAAGGCGCCCCGATGTATTCGGAACCGCAGTCCTTAATAGCTTAGTGGTAGAACCGTGATCCGGCAAACCGTGGACGTGGATTCGAATCTTGCTTAGAAGCGATATTTTTCAATTAAAAAATTCGAATAATTTGCGTCGTAAAATGTACAAAGCAGTATTTACAAACCAATAGTATAGTTGACAAGCTTATACAACGGTATTGTCTGACTATCTTATTATCCCGTAATATGGAAATTTTCATACATCATAATGGTGGTCAAGCCAGGAAAACCAGACAATGAATGAAATTACCTAATTTCGTCCCACTTCCCGCATCATAGAAAGTATACGAAGAACTACTGTTGAGTAGAATTCAAAATAATTGACCATGCTTGTGTTGTTTTAGAGGATATCATTCAAACACACAATAAACATACCTAATCGTCAACGAAATCAATAAAAGTCTTGAGCAAAAACCCCTAAAAAACAGTAGTATTCGTTGACGTTGCAGTATCCACATACTCTAATTACCATCAACGTATTGAATTCACTATACTGTTTCTTATTTACACCGCTGATCTGCCAATAACCCACAACACAACAATTGCAACTTTCGCTCATGACACAGGTTTTATATGCATAAATAACGATCTAATAGTCGCATCACAATATTTGCAAGAACATCTCAATAGACTACTAAATTGGTTTGATAATAGAGAATTAAAATCAACGAAACTAAATCTATACAGGTCACATTTATTACAAGACACGTAATATGCCCACTAGTACTCTTCAACAATACTCAAATATCAGTCCTAACTGAAATTAAGTACATTGAATTACACTTAAACCAAAGACTAAGTTGGACAAAATATATCAAAACAAAACTCCAACAATTGAACATGATATTATAGAGAATGTCGTGGCTGATGGGATGAAAATCTAAATTGTCTTTAGAGAACAATCTCCTCATATACAAATGTATTGTCAGCACAGACTGAGCATTTCTATTGAACTTTTCTGATGTCGATTAGCGGTGAATGCATTTTATAAAATAGATAGTCTCTTAGACAGATCGCCCAACCATATACAGGGTGAGTCGTGAAGAATCGACCAAACTGTAGGAGTGTATTCTACAGGTGAAAGTAATGTAAAAAAACTAAAATGTTGCTATCCGATTTTTATTTGTTTTCGAGTTATAGCGTAATTAAAAAAAAACAAAACTTCATACATTGAAGTTTTTGTATTTTATTGGTATTATCGTTCTTTATAATATATTTTCAAAAATACCGCCATTCATTTCAAAACATTTTTTACATCGTCTACCAAGGGCGCTGGTTGCGTTCCTGATTGCGTCAGGTTGATGTTTGATATTGTCAGCAGCATTCATAATCCGTTGAATTAGTGCATCACGAGTGTCCACTTTTACTTGATACACTTCATTTTTTAACCAGCCCCATAAACAATAATCGAGTGGCGTGAGGTCTGGAGACCTAGGAGGCCAACCAATGTGACTACCACGTCCAATCCAACTCCCTGGAAACCTTTCAGCCAAATGTTGCCTGACTGCACGAGCGTAATGTGCAGGCGCTCCATCGTGCTGGTAGAAGATTTGGATTCTGATGTTTATGGGAACATCCTCTAGCAGTCCGTGCAGTTCATTTTCTAAAAAATGTAAATAGGTGTCTCCCGTGAGGCGATTCTCAAAAATGTACGGACCAATTAAAAAACCATCGATCATACCACACCACACGTTTACCGAAAATTTATGTTGAAAGTTACTTTCGACTGTTGCGTGTGGATTTTCGTCTGACCATACATGCTGGTTATGACAATTATTAATACCGTCGCGGGTGAATGTCGCTTCATCCGTAAACAGTATACGCGATATAAAACGAGGATTATCATTTATCCATCGACAAAATTCCATACGTCTACGATTATCATCTCGTTGTAGGTGCTGTACTCTTTGTACATGGTACGGACGTAAGCCATACTCGTGGAGTGTTTTTATCACCCTTGTTTGTGGAATGCCCAATTGAATACTAATTCTCCGTGAGCTGGTAGTTGCGTCTTCTTCTACTACATCCAGAATATTTTCTACTTCTTGTAATTGTTGTCGACTGCCTCGTTAGATATTATGTTTACACTGGGAAGCTTTCCGGTCGCGCACAATGTGTTGAATACACTAATAAATACAGTTTTATTAGGATTAGTAGCAGCTGTAGCATTCCCATCACAAAATCCATAAACAAACACCATATTAGCATATTCAAAATTAGAATAAGTGTGTGGCATTTTAGTTTGTTACACTATAGTCATACAAACGTCAAGTCAATGTCACAATACCCGAACACAATGTTATAATTTACTCCAAGGTATAGGGAACATTTTTTTATGATGGCAGCGCCCTCACTATATCAACGATGAACTAGAGGTAGTGACATTAGACGCATTAGGCATACAAACCACTCTACACTATTTCTCGACTGCTTTCAATGTCATTACCGCTAGTTCGGAAAACCACGAACAGGCAGCGCTTCAGCTAGGAAGACCCTATAATGAATAGCTACCGGGGTTTCACTGTTTTTACGAATACATACATAAACATGGTATACTAAATCTACATTTTTAATTACGCTATAACTCGAAAACAAATAAAAATCCAATAACATTTGAGTTTTTTTACATTACTTTCACCAGTAGAATACACTCCTTGAGTTTGGTCGATTCCTCACGACTCACCCTGGATATCCTGAATGGTTCACTAATGATATAAAACGATTAATCCATATGAAAGAATTTTACTTCAAAAATGGAAATCTACGAAAGCCATATGTTACCTGTGTGAATTTAAGAGACTGAGACGTGAAGTAAAAAACATGACCCAGACGGCTTTCAGTTACTACCAGAGACGCATTGAGTCAGAGATCGTAACCAACCCGAAAACGTTTTGTACATGTATTAACAACACGAAACATGAGTATTCTAGAAGAAGAGTTGATCTTCTTCTAGAATACTCATGTTTCGTGGCAACGAGGAACTCGCTCAACCTTTGGATATTGTCAACGCATTTGCACTTGAATTCTCTAATATTTACCAGACAAATACATTTTACCCGCAACATTAATTAGCAACCACCTCTCTTTTAATATTGGTTGTATTGCCGAAAATGATGTGATGTGCAATGTCTCTAAACTAAAACCCGACGTGATAGTGTTCCGAGTTTCTTGGTGCGCGATTGTGCGTCTGTGCTGTCGTATCTACTGTGTGTTCTGTTTAGGTTGGTGTCCCAGACATCGACGTTCCCACAGACTTTGAAAATTGGTAAACTTGTGCTAGTGTTTCAAAAAGGTGACTAGTCAAACATTGCCAATAAGTATCTTATCCAATTTTAGCAAAGTTTTCGAATGCATACTTTATTGTAGAATATATAACAGTGTACAGCCCTTCCTATCTGTCGATCAGTATGGTTTCATTTCTGGGAGGTCCGAGGTTGCAAACTTAACGGAGATCGCGCAATACCTATCTAATGCTATTGAACAACGCAAACAGGTCGATCATATACACATACTTTTCAAGGGCATTGGATTCTATTGATCATAATATACTTCTGGCCAAATCAAGATCAAAGATCAAATTGGCTTTTGCCCAGCACTTGCATCTTACTTATTGGACCGAAATGGTTACGTTTTCTACAATGGTTATTCTTCTAATTACTTTTTGATATCGTCTGGCGTCCCACAGGTGTCCAATCTTGGTCTCTTACTTTTTAATATATATATATATATATATATATATATATAAATGATCTGATGGATGACCTTGGTTGTGAATGCTTGGGATATGCCGATGAGTTGAAGATTTTTAGTATCATTAGCAATTACGACGACTGTATTAAACTTCAAGCTGACCTCGACAGGAATGCTGTGTATTTATACACACATGAAATGTCTAATTTTGTATAATGTCCTATAATTGGTTTAGAAACTGTTGGACAATGAAGATCATTATTATTAAGCCCATATGAACATACGACGTCCAAAAATGCCCAAAACCATGAAATACGAAAATTATTCAAAAACTGCAATCTAAAATACTTCAATAGTTAATTGACGAAGGAGATACTTGTTGAAACTTCATTATAACGCTAAGAAATAAGTAATTAAACTTCTAGTTTCAAAAATTATTTTATTGTAAATACCACTACAATATTGTTTCGCCATACAATGGCTTCATCAGGTGGATGAAATACTGAATATGTACAATACAAGTTTGAATATTTATGTGAAAATTATCGGGGAAATGGTGGTGGAAAAATTTTTACAATCTTAAATTTAGTAGAGGGGAGTTGTTTAAATTTAGTTGGTCATTTAAAGCTAATCCTAAACTATTGTATCTATTAATTTCTAAGTTTTCTAACAGGTTAAGTTTTTTACTTTTTTCTTCAATGTGTAAAATTTTGATATCTATATTAAATCTATGATTGATATCTATACAATGACTTGCGAAAGTTGAATCTGTTTTCTTTTCTTTGTGACTTCTCTCGTGTTCTTTCATCCTAATTTTGAATGTCCTCCCCGTTTGTCCTATGTATACCTTATTACAATCTTCGCATGTTAACTTATATACACCAGAGTTTGATTCTTTGTCTATTTTATCTTTGTTGTTTTTAATAATGTTCTGTATAGTATTGTCTGTTTTAAATGATATATGTTCGTTATTAAGTTTTTTAATGAAGGTACCAATTTTTTTCCGAAATTTTTCCTAAGTAAGTGATTGAATTATAGGAATTAATTATCTTGTATTTTAATTTTGGATAAACTAAGGAAAGGGTTTTAGATTTTTGTTGGCTATTTAGGATGTTATTGACAATATTTATAGAGTAACCATTGTTTAATTCTATTGTGTATATTCTATTTAGTTCAAGGTCGAAATTACTTTTACTCATAGGTACATGAATTAATCTATATACCATTGATTGGTATGCTGATAATTTGTGTGTTATAGGATGAAAAGAATTAGCGTGTATTGTGGTATCTGTATGTGTTGGTTTATGGTATATAGCGAACTCGTGTTTATTAGTTTTGTGTCATATGGTTAAATCGAGAAAATTAATGCTTTTATTTATTTCTGTTTCTATAGTAAAATTTATTTTGGGGTGAATAGTGTTGATATAATTATGTAAAGTTTTTAATTGTCTATCTGAACCGTTAAAGCAAATTAATATGTCATCAACATACCTAAACCAAAATACACAATTAGCAAGCAAGGGATGTGTACTAATTATAGTTTCTAAATTATTCATGAAAATTTCCGCTAATAAGGGGCTTAGTGGGCTTCCCATTGCTACCCTCTGTTTGTTTAAAATTTCTTTTTAAATTGAAAATAATTTTGTTCCAGGCACGTTTCATAAAACTTAAATCTGATCCTACTAACAAATTTCAAAAACAGATTAAACAAACTATAGAAAAATCAGGTTCTCTTTTTAATAACACTCAAAAACGTATATTAACCACTATGAATCCCCTACCTCCCAAATTATACGGTTTAATTAAACTACATAAAGAAAATACACCTATACGACCAGTAGTATCCTACGTAAAAGCACCTTGTAGAAATGTGTCCAAACACTTATTAGATTTAATTCTTACACACACTAAATTCAAATCTAAGTTCTCCGTTAAAAATTCCCAGGAATTAATTAACAACATTTCAAACTTGCAATTACCAAACAAATGTAAACTCATTTCTTTTGATGTCTCGAATTTGTTCACTAGTATCCCACCCCAGGAGGTAATAGATTTAATTACTTTACAACTAGAACGTAGAAACACGAACATTGTCACAAAGACCGAAATCTTACAGCTCTTAGAAACGTGCCAGGAACAAAATTATTTTCAATTTAAAAAGAAATTTTATAAACAAACAGAGGGTCTAGCAATTGGAAACCCACTAAGCCCCTTATTAGCGGAATTTTTTCATGAATAATTTAGAAACTATAATTAGTACACATCCCTTGTTTGGTAATTGTGTATATTGGTTTAGGTATGTTGATGACATATTAATTTGCTTTAGCGGCTCAGATAGACAATTAAAAACTTTACATAATTATATCAATACTATTCACCCCAAAATAAATTTTACTATAGTAACAGAAATAAATAAAAGCATTAATTTTCTAGATTTAACCATATCACACAAAACTAATAAACACGAGTTCACTATATACCATAAACCAACACATACAGATACCACAATACACGCTAATTCTTTTCATCCTATAACACACAAATTATCAGCATACCAATCAATGGTATATAGATTAATTCATGTACCTATGAGTAAAAGTAATTTCGACCTTGAACTAAATAGAATATACACAATAGCATTAAACAATGGTTACTCTATAAATATTGTCAATAACATCCTAAATAGCCAACAAAAATCTAAAACCCTTTCCTTAGTTTATCCAAAATTAAAATACAAGATAATTAATTCCTATAATTCAATCACTTACTTAGGAAAAATTTCGGAAAAAATTGATACTTTCATTAAAAAACTTAAGAACAAACATATATCATTTAAAACAGACAATACTATACAGAACATTATTAAAAACAACAAAGATAAAATAGACAAAGAATCAAACTCTGGTGTATATAAGTTAACATGCGAAGATTGTAAAAAGGTATACATAGGACAAACTGGGAGTACATTCAAAATTAGAATGAAAGAACACGAGAGAAGCCATACAGAAAAGAAAACAGATTCAACTTTCGCAAGTCATTGTATAGATAACAATCATAGATTTAATATATATTTCAAAATCTTACACATTCAAGAAAAAAGTAAAAAACTTAACCTGTTAGAAAACTTAGAAATTAATAGATACAATAGTTTAGGATTAGCTTTAAATGACCAACTAGATTTAAACAACTCCCCTCTGCTAAATTTAAGATTATAAAAAAAAAAAAATTTCGACCACCATTTCCCCAATAATCTTCACATAAATATTCAAACTTGTATTGTTCATATTCAGTATTTCATCCACCTGATGAAGCCATTGTATGGCGAAACAATATTGTAGTGGTATTTACAATAAAATAATTTTTGAAACTAGAAGTTTAATTACTTATTTCTTAGCGTTAAAACACTTCACCCTATAATCAACCACCTGGTGATATGAAAATACCATTTGTCACCGACGAGATCAAAGAATTGTCAACACGCTACTTAAAAACTCCAAGGCCTAGTAACCTAGTAGACGAAATGGAAAACCAGCTTTTCTCCCGCGACTTACTTTTATGCTAATTACTAAAGACGGCAGACTATGTGCCCACACTGTCAATATACTGAGAAGGATTGTTCGACGTTGAGAGATGTTATATTTGCATAGTTAAAGTGCTCTTTGTATCTGTACAATGGATCTTCAGTATTGGTAAAAAGTTGCCCTAATTTTGTAAAATCTACTATTTTATCTAATACACCTTATGTGTATTATTAAATTTAACAGTGTGGGGCACATAGTCTGCCGTCTTCTAATTACTTATTGCTTAAATAATTGTAAGTAGATTATAAATCAAGCAGTGAAAAAAAATTACTGTAAAAACAATACCTACATAAATTAATTCTTTATTATAGGTTGCCTGATACTCGTCCGTCTTTATATTTCCCTCTAACCATGTCAGAGTAGACAAGTCACCTCTGGTCGTAACATTTGCATAAATATGTTCGCATTCGACGGTTTGTTTATCAGGTAAAGGCAAATGCCTGTAAGTTCCCCATGCACCATCCTTCCAAACATTCATAGCCATATTCTTATCCAATTGCTTTCTGTAAAACTCTAGATCGGGGTCGAATTTTGGAGCTTCATCCATGATCAAAAAAGAACATATTTTGCCACCGGAGGTTTCCCGTTGTAAACATGCGCAGAAACCCAAAAGCCCATTGATATCTTCATCTTGTGAATAGAGAACCACCTTATCATGATTTTTGATTTGTTTTTGTAATTTTGGAACCCATTGCAGGTTATCTAATGAATTAGAAAGGTCCATGTAGGAAGCTTTGCCTGATTTTATTGTAATTAGTTTCAAAAGAACTAGCATTTCTTTATCATTCGTATGACTGCAAATGACTTTAAATGGACTTGCGTGGAATTTAGACAAATCGGTTTTCAGATTTTCCCTTGAAATAATATAACCTTTCGCATCTTTGATTACGTTAATTGCCACAGCAGCCTAAAATAAAAGTAATTGCAGATGAGAAGAAATAATTTTTGAATATTTTCGTCGTATACTTACCTCAATGGTCTCCAAAAGTTTTGAAACTATAACTATTAAGCAATTTGACTCAGTACTCAATGGTTTATTCTGGACAGAAATTCTAGGAAGTTCTGCCGTTTTATTCGTCAAAAGTGTTATATCTTGCTGTATCGAAGGTAGATCATCTAGTGTTTTTTGTACTATTGGGCATAATAAATAATGTCCTTCCGGTTCTTCTCCACAAACTTCCACCACCTTAACTTTCAACACGTTAGAGTTTTCTAAAACTATCTGAGAAAATATCATAACGGACTCAACAACATCTCTGTGGTCTTCATTTGCGATGAACTTTGAAACTTCTAGAACTGGATCTCCACTCTTCTTCCTCGCAATAATACTTGCGGCCAAACCTCTCATTTCGATACCTTCCGATCTATATATTCCAATTAATTCAGCGGAATTACAACGAGCTTAGTTCTTACGAAAATCTTACCTGATAACATTGAGTTCCCTGTACAATCTAACCGGCATCATACCATTTAATCGTTCGCAGCTATTAATATGTTTTGGTGCATCGACAACTAGTTGTCCTATACTTGTGGGAATGTATATATTTCTGGTGTCGCCTTGCAGAAGTGCCAATTGTAAGAAGCAGTCCATGAAAGCTACCCAATTGTTATTCCATTGGAAAATTGCCTGTGATGAATTCTCGGTACTTTTTTTTATGCCCTTGAATAAACCCCTAAAAATTATGTTATTTTAAGGATTCTAACCCATTGAATGAAGCGATACTAACGAGTAATGATAACCCCGTAGTTTCAGCTCTTTGTAAACGTCCTTCTCAGTCATGCAAAGATTACTTTCTTCAAACTTCTTGTTTGGTATATCGATTAATATTTGTTCATCGGTTTTTTCATATATTTTCCCTTTCGCCACAACGACGCCTCCATCTGTGATCTACAAAATAATTAGAAAATATGCTAGGATTTTAAAAGAAATTCAAATAATGAATGTAGTCCGTGTAAAAAGGGTATATTTTAACTACAAAAAACTGATATCAAACTCTTATTTATTATTGCATAAAACTTGAATTAAAATAAATGAAAATAAATTAAAGTTAATAATAAGAAATATTTCGTTCTGACATGTTAGTATGTAAATGAAATAATATATAAATAAAGGTATATTAGCAGGACGATTTCAAAACTTTTTTAGGTTTTTACTTAACCACAGTCTTCAAAAGACTTTTTTATTAATAACTTTTACTAATAACACTGGCGATTTAGTGAAGAGCATATCTTCTAAGGTTTACCTTAGCCAAAAACGCTACGTTTAACATTTTTCATTTTTTAAGGTTATTCTACTGAAGATGGCAACTTAGTTGCCGAAATACGTATATAGTATTTATTGATATATATTGTGGTTAGGGTGTTTTTCTTATTTCTGTTTCAGATTACAAGCCACAGTCTCCACCAATTTCGGATTTTTTATTAATGTTATTGGATTTCTTTATAAGAATGTATGGTGAAAAAATAAATGTTAATGCAATTGTATTTTACCTCAAATGTATTAGTACCGGTTTGGACCATAACAATAAGTTCCAGTCCACCATCCTTTGGTATGTTAACAGCCCTAATGAATTTTACATCTTCGAAAACTATCTTGACTTCTGAAAAAAGCTTACCCACTGTCATCGCGTAACATTCCCACGCTAAACTCAGATATGCTGTGGCCGGGAATAAATTTCTACCTAAAACGAAAAAAATATCAACAAATTTGGTGCTTCGACAAATTCTAAACCTTAATTAAATAATCACATTGATCTTGGTAATCTATATGTCATTAAGAGCTTGGCTTTGAATTGGCGATTTATATTATTTGTAATATTTATACCTGTCAACGTGCAGAAATATCTGATTTCATATTATTTTGTATATTATTATCGTATCGTATTATATTTCGTATTTGCTATGCATTTCTAAATAAAACTAAAACTTTTTTAACAGGTAAACTGTTTTCAGCCATGTGTTTATTTTTACTGGTGGAAAGAATGTTAGCTTTGTCAACACTTTGCGGGAGGTGTTGACTTAACTGTTCTCGGACACCTGTTTTTTTACTTTATTTTTGTGATGTTATATTGTTATTATAAGGGCGGGTGTTTATATAATGGATAGGTATAATGCTGACAAGTTATTTAAATCTGTTCGGCTATTAAATGAATTTGTAATTTTTTACGTTGATACTTTCGCATATATTTCTTGCTTTGTTGTTTTTTTTTCTGATGTAATTATTGCGGTTTTATCGAAGTTGAAAGTGTTTTTTGTTTGTTTAATGTTTTTAAGGGCTATACTATTGTTTGAAAATTTGTGTCCATTTAAACGTTCTTGTAAATATTGTGTTGCTTGGCCGATGTATACGCTTTCGCAGTCACTGTATGGAATTTCGTAAATAACGTGTGTTTTCTTTAATGTAGGTATTTTGTCTTTTAATTTTGACTGTAGGTTGTTGAGATTATTGGAATTTTTGTGAGCTACTTTTTGACATGTTGTTTACATAAGGTATTGGGACATATTTATAAGTAGTTTTGGGGTTATTTTCCTTGGTTTTTGTGGTATTTATTTTATTTGTGTTGTAGTATTGACATAATTTTTGTTTTATGATTTTTTTTAAGTAATGATAGGGGATAATTATTTTTGTGTAGAGAATCTTTTGTTTCTTAAAAAATTTCTGATCTGAAGTCTGGGTTTGTTAGTTTAATCCCTCTATTAATTAATCCCGTTGCTACATTATTTTTGTGTGACACTGATTGGCATTAATCGAAATTCAGAAAACAATCAGATGCAATTGGTTTGTGGTATAATTTTATTAAGACCTTTTTTTCGGTGCGTATTAAGGTCTAAGAAGTTAATTTTTGAATTATTTTATTTTTCTATTGTGAACTGTATTTTTGGATTAAATGAGTTAAATTTGTAGTATATATTCGGTTTTATCAAAGGGGATGCAAGCGATGCAATCATCTACGTATCTTTTAAAAAATGTGGGTTTGAGGTTTAATTTTAAATTCCATGTAAAAGGTTACTAAAGTGCGCAACTTTTCTCCCATTTAAACAACTTTGTATCTCTTACCGTTCCCGAGATCCCCATGCAGTTCATTCTCATCTTAGACACAGTATATATATATGGTAAATTCAATTTGTTGGCGATTTAAGGTCTGGTTTTAACAACAAATTGAATTTACCATAACATACAAAGGTCACGAAATAATTATCTATATATATATATATATATATACATATATGTATATATATATATAGTAAATTCAATCAGTTGGCGATTTAAGGTCTGGCTTTACTTTAAAGTATATATATTTAAAACAACCCTACATGTTTCGGCAATGATGCCTTTATCAAGGATATAAAATATAAATGACAGTATACAAATGTCATATAATTGAGTTGCTATGGATAAAATTATTCAAAGATACATTCCAATTGAATAATAATAAATCATGCCTTAGTATTCCAAAAACAGATAGACAACAAAAACAGGGAAAAGCAAGACATGAGTTATTATTATGTAAGCGCCCGTGGAGCGTCTTAAGAGATGCAAAGTTGTCGGCATTCGAATTAAACGAGAAGGAAAACCACGAAAACCTACTCGGACCAGCCAGACAGGAATCAAAACACGGAACAGTCAGCATGATAAGCAAATGTATATGATATTTAAATGTAATTGATATTTAAATAACTTAAGATATATATAATTATATAACAAAAAAAATATATTATGATGGTAAATTGTTATATAATTATATATCTTAAGTTATTTAAATATCAATTACATTTAAATATCATATACTCGTACATTTGCTTATCATGCTGACTGTTCCGTGTTTTGATTCCTGTCTGGATGTCCGAGTAGGTTTTCCTTCTCGTTTAAGGCGAATGCCGACAACTTTGCATCTTAAGACGCTCCACGGGCGCATACATAATAATAACTCATGTCTTGCTTTTCCCTGTTTTTGTTGTCTATCTGTTTTTGGAATACTAAGGCATGATTTATTATTATTCAATTGGAATGTATCTTTGAATAATTTTATCCATAACAACTCAATTATATGACATTTGTATACTGTAATTTATATTTTATATCCTTGATAAAGGCATCATTGCCGAAACATGTAGGGTTGTTTTAAATATATATACTTTAAAGTAAAGCCAGACCTTAAATCGCCAACTGATTGAATTTACCATATCATACCAAATTATATGTATATATATATATATATATATATATATATATATATATATATATATATATATGTATAATTAGACCAGGAGTCTTTGCCGTTAGAACATGTATGGAAAGGATAATTGTTTTTTGGGGAATCCAGCAAAATTAAACTCTATTACTTAAGTCAGTTCTTTATTTTTTAATCCCAATATTTCGCATATATGTATTAACTTTGTGACAAGAACATGTGTTTGTGCGAGTAGGGCTTTTGTTCGTCAATACTGAACATGTGGCTTTCTTTTAAATGTGTTTGTCCTATTTTTAAAATGTAATTTTTTACTTTACTTGTTTTACTTTAATATGTATATATTTAAAGTAATTCAAATCTTACATGTTTCGGAAATTACTGCCATTTTTAAATTATAATAATTCTTTGAAAAGGCAGTAATTGCCGAAACATGTAAGATTTGAATTATTTTAAATATATACATATTAAAATAAAACAGACCTTAAATCGCCGACTACCTAAATCAACTATAATATACAAGAAATAATTATATATATATATATATATATATATATATATATATATATATATATACATATACAGGTTGTCTTACGAAAAACAAGTATATAAATACTACAAAAGAGTATAATCATTGATTTTTTCAATGTGTCATTTTTGTCAAGCGGTAGTCTTTTTTTAATAGCAACACATATTTTTTTTTCGTTTGGTAGATATTTTTTTTTTGAATAAACAGAATTAAAGTGTGCCCTGGAATACAAAGCAATGGAAAATTTTATTAACTTCTAAAATAAAACATCGTAACAAATCATAATTATTATATTGTTCACTTTATGAAAGTGAGAATATAAATATGTCCAGCTGTCAAAACAATAGCACCCGAGCTTACTTCTACTCATGTGCGACAGCATTTTTTACCTCTCTTCTTGAAGTTCAATGTGAGAAGTACTGTCTCGTGGCGCGATCTACATTTAAATAATAGTACTGCTGCTATTGATATTTTGCAATTTTCTTTCTAGATCGAGGATTTCAATAGCTTTAAACGTTCTCCGGACAGCGCGGACAATTTCACAGAAACAACGCGTGAATCGGTTCAGTAATATTTAGTCTTTAACGGACACGCATACGAAGATTATCTTTTATAAATATAGATCTACAATTTGATTACATGTTATTTTTTACAACTAACTTCATAATTTCATTTCATATTATTTTTGGCTATCCAACTTGAGGCAAAGAAACTTTTTAGATTCATACTTCTTCATTTTATATAATTTTTGACGCATCCAACGTGGTGCAATTTTAGTTTATATTAATATAGTCGTATATGTAAGGAAGTCTAAAATTCTCACCATCAATAACATGTCCGACAATAAAGTTCCAATCATCAGTCTTGGGTACAATGTGAATAACTCTATACCCACTTCTAACTTCAGCTTCATTTTTATACAAATATACATTACAGTCATGCGAATGCCATTTCACTAAAGGAGATAACATTGGTGTCCCTCTACTAACAGGTAATTCGATACTTGGATATAATTGATTCAACTCCATGTCGCAACCGTACTCAAACAAACTACATAATTGAAAAGTATTAATTAAAATTAAAGTTTAAAAGCTAATAACAAATATTACCTTCCCAAATTACTTAAAAGGTCCAACACAGGGTCACTGGATTTCTCATGTATTAAATGTATCATTTTGCCTGGAACTTCTGTAATATGGGAGCCTATTACTACAGATACGGCTTCTTTCGGAATTAACTTTCTGACATCTCTTCCGTTAGTAGAACTAGTGATGTTATTTAAGAAATATTCTGCGGAACTCTGTCCAAGTTTCTCTTCATGTGTAGGAATCCATTTTTCATAAGAGTTCATTTTGTTCGGTAAAATTTTTTCCAACGCCTCCCAGTTTTTATGCTTGTCCTTACTTAAACAGGAACTAAGAAAACATAAACCTAACACGGCCTGTTTTAACGTCAAGTAGTTGTCAACATAAGCGGCAACCAATTCACCGCTGCCTATCCCTACAATTCGATCTGGCACAAGTTTAATACTTTTGAGCACATTGGCTAAACTAATTTGAATGGCAACGGTTTCCAAAATTTGATACATTAAATTGTCGTCATCTTTTGAATTTTTAATAATTTCGTTAAAGTCAACGTCTGCGACCTGATATAAGGTTTCTTGAATGCTAAAAATAAAATTTGCTTACAAAAAATATTTGAATACCCTATACCCTGCAACACTCAGTAGCATTAAAATTACAACATATAGTATGGATGGACATATACAAAAAGCTTGTGTTTATGTATGACAATACGTTATGCACGTATAAAGCATTGTTACAATATGAAACAGACATGTAAATAATTTACATATCTGTAACTGTACACATGAAAATACGAGGTGTATTGTCCATGTGTACAGTTACAGATATGTAGATTATTTACATGTCTGTTTCATATTGTATGGATGGACATGTCAATTTTGATCGAAATGTTACTGTACTGAAAGAGATATTAAAAACAATCAAGTGATAATGGTGTAATTGACGTTTCGTACATCAGTCTTTACTTCAATTTTAAGTTAGTTTAAGTTGTTGTTTTTCTTGAATTATTATGCCTGGAATCCAAATATTTGAAAGCTATCATCAATTGAAAGAATTTCAGAATTAGCGAGAAATCGAAATCACAACGACTGCTTGTCAAGACAGTCACTCGAGACTGTTGGATTTAAGAAATGACAAAGTTTTTAACCTGCTGGGAGGTCTTAGCCACCAAACAGTGATTAAGTTCTTCCACTCACCCTTGGAACAGTCTACCATAGATCTTTTGTCCTTAAGTCTTGTAAACCACATTTTATGCGGCTAAAGCTCCAATGGAATACCGAATCATATAGAATTGTATTCGATAATGGACTTAGATACTGATTGGAGATGCATTATATCAGTCAGATCGTTAAACGGAGACGTGTAAAACATGCCTTCTCCAAGTTTCTGTTGAAGTGTTTATTAGTTGATGTTATAATATAGAGCATCATTAGCCATGAAGGGTAGATAAACTATGATGTTCATTAGGAGTACTCGGACCACCCAACGTCACTCTGAAGCAATTACCCTTCCTTATCTTCAGAAGCAGGAGGATCTGACTTTTTAACAAGACAATTTACGTTCCCATGCGACAGGGTTTGTCATACACCTTTTTGACGTGGTCGATGTTAATCTTTCGTCATGGCTTTTGTCATGCTCTTGACATCATTAATGTTCAATAAAATCGAATGAATAAGGCTAGATTTATTTAGCCGAAACGTTTCGAATAAAACCATGTTTTTAATTACAAACCGACCGCAATTCCAAGAACTTTACATTAAATACGTATACATATGGTCAAGAATTTCCGAAAAACATTGTTTTTCAACACGATATAATCATGTATATATATATATATATATATATATATATATAAATATAGTATTTTCGTGACCTTGGTATGATAAGGTAAACTTAATTAGTCGGCGATTAAAGGTCTGGTTATTACTTCAAAGTGTATATATTTAAAATAATCCTACATGTTTCGGCAATGATGCCTTTGTCAAGGATATAAAAAATATAAAAATTTTATATTTTTTATATCCTTGACAAAGGCATCATTGCCGAAACATGTAGGATTATTTTAAATATATACACTTTGAAGTAATAACCAGACCTTTAATTGCCGACTAATTAAGTTTACCTTATATATATATATATATATATATATATATATATATATATATATATATATAGTTCAAGTTAAGGCTAAACGGTTCTTGTACAAAAATTATAGCTGTGTTAATATATTTACAACAATAAAATAATAACCAAATAAATAATAAAACAGCGAGTTATCCTATACATAAACACATTTAAATTTTGTCGAATGTTTTTGCAGTCATTTTTTGAAACGTTGTTCTTCGAGATATTTCGCCGCGTTTGAATAATTTCGTCCTGAGAATGACAACTTTCCTTCTGACGTTTCGGTGACATCACTTTCACCTTTTTTCTTGAAGATCTTCTCGTTGCGATGGTAACTTATATGTCTGGCTCATTGTGATTGACCCGTCGATTGTTCTGTCGCTTTCGGCTATTGGCTAGTCGGTTTGTGTTCGGTCCTTGTATCAATATATTTAATTAATTGATGTCAAAGTTATTTTCCAGCCAGTCGATTAGGTAATGTCATGGACAATACTTAAGTATGTCTCGTGACGCCATCTATATTTAAATAATCATGATATTATCTTATTAGGTTGCTATCTTTCTATCTACTAGTTAGATGGAGGCTGTCAATAGCTTTAAACCTGCTCAGGACAACGCAGATTATTTTGCAAAGAACAACTCGTAAATCGGTTCAATAGTTTTTTAGTTTATAACGGACACACATACGAACATTCCGTTTTATATATACAGAGATTAATTAGAGTTGACTGGCATTTATCATTAGAGACCACCATTCTTGGTCCGGTTACAATGTCGTGGAAGAGTGAGAAGTTAGGTGTTCAGAACTACTCTTGTCTCATGTCGTACCTCTCCAACCTAGCCAGCGCTTCCCGTGCTATACGTATGTAATGCTTTAATAGCGTTAATAGTGCAAAGTTGTTTAAAAATAGCGTATTTCGAACGGATAGCATTTTTCTAAATAACGCGCCCTTTTACTTCGATAAATTCAACGCAATGACGTCACTGCTATCGAACCCAGATGGTGGTCGCTACTTATCATTGATATATTGCCTTACTTACTGTGTATACGAATACAATTCCTTACCTTTTAATCGTATTAGCGAAAATAGGTAACTCCTGCAATCGATTCCCCAATTTTAACCATTCCTCTTTACAATTACTAAACACGAAGTATAATTTCGGTGATTCGATATTCATTTTCATCATGGACCTCTTCACTTCTCCCTGTTTAGTAAAAATTCCGAAGCCTCTGTATAAATTATTCTCAACTGGATTTCTAAAAGGAGCAAAATTATTTTTAAACGCTTCTAACTTCCATTAAAGATACCTAAAGGCTTGATGTATTAGATAGACATATTCGGCATCAAGAGGTCTGTCTCTAACATCATCTAGAATTGCGGATACAGACTCCCTAACACGACCGTTAATGCAAATTAAACGTGGCAAATTATCAGCGGGTATCCCCTTATTAACTTTAATTTTGGTATTCCAATGTAGCAAAATATGAGCGTTGCCGCCACCAAAACCAAAACTATTAACACCTGTTTAAAATTATGTAAAAATAGAAACACTAAAATAATAAAATGTAAGTATGCTTACCAAATAAGCCTCGATTATCTGGCAAAGGTGTCTTCTCTGTTACCACAATCATTCTTGCTTTTTCCAAAGCTTCCACGCCTGCTCTTGCCTTTTTGTAATTGATATTCGGTGGTATGAAACCTGTTTCCATACCTATTACTACCTATATCGAGTCAAGATGTTGCATTATTTACACGGTTCTGGACAGTTTTGGTAAGAATATATACCTTAACTACAGAGCTCAACCCCGATGCGGGTTCGTTATGCCCAATATTAGATTTTATAGCTCCAATAAGCAAAGGTCTATTCCTCCCTTTGCAGAACACTTCGTCTAAAGTACTCAGTTCTTCTGGATCGCCCACTTGTGTGCCTATAAGATATGGACGATTAAATCAAACACTAGTCTATTAGAATATACAATAATAATAAAAGAAAGTTAGTACTACTTCCAAAGTACTGATTGAAATGACTTTAATGTAAAGAAAAGAAAAACGCAATTCATCTACAACTTGACCATATTTCATCATTGCATCATTGGTAGTAGGGAAGCGTTGTCGTGTTACCAACGTAAAGCAAAGAGCTAGTACTCGATAAAAGCGCAACCAAGACTACAACACATGTATGGGAATTGTTTATCTCGGGCACAGGCATTCAGATGGTATAAGCGATTTAAAAGTGATGTGGAAATAATGTAAGATTAAGCAAGGCATGAACATCTATTTTCAATGCGTAATGAAGGTCTCATCCTGCAATTGACGAAATAGTTTAAAGAAGATTATTATGTGATCGCGATAGTGTTGGCAGATTAGTTCGATATAAACCGAGCAACGATTCACCACATTTTAGTGGATCATTTAGGCAAAAACAGACTGCATCTGGGCTTGTGACGTATTCCTTTTTTGAAGATCAAAAATATTACCTCGTTCAGTAGGCAAGGGACATTTTACTCGTAGGAATTTCATTGCTGTAGAGGAATAAACTTGTTTTCGCTATAATCCCACAACTAAATGCCAAACTGCGGAAAGTCCCTTCCATCGCCAAAGAGAAAAATTTCGTCTGCAAAAGTCGAAGGCTCTTATAAAAGTGAGAGAATCTCTAGACATTTTTATTTGAATGTTTTGGAACATCAATAGAAGAGGCCACCAGACCATTGGTTTCTGCTCCATAACAATGCGCCAGTTAACAGACTAACAGTTGTACATAAATTTTCAGGCCGTAAATACACTCAGCGTTCAGCAAAACGTTCGTTTTGAATTTCTATATTTTACACTTCATTTCGAAATTTAGTTATTTAATTAATTACGTACGGCTGCTCTTCTAAGACATGTCGTGTTTGATATCATTTTTAAGCTTTTCTCACAAGGACTATTTTACATTTATTCCATCGATATCACAACTTCTTAGCTCGCGTCTTTAATTAATTCTTTATTCTAAGGCATCATCAACTTCGATTTGCCCTCTTGAAACTGGGTCATAATATAACGAAACTTTTCGACCACAAGTCTTCTCTTACACCAAACTCACTCTCTTCTGTTCCAAAATCTTCGTAAGGAAAACATCTTACTCCACTGTTCAGCATACAAAACGCAGTCCGGCGTTCTTTGTTTCCACGACATGTCCGCCGCGGGATGTTATCAAGGTAACTGTTTTGTACTGTTCGGTACACAGATTAATTTATTATTTAAACTTTAAGGACAACATTATTGTATTTTCTTTTAGTTAATAAGTTGTAATATATTTCAGCATATTGCACACGTCTCCTGGACCTTTGATACATCGTCATCATCATCCAATTAATTATTTAATCTTTTTAATAATATAAAATATTATTAAAAACCTGGTGTGAAGATTCATAATATAAATATATAAGATTTAATAATATTTTATATTATTAAAAATACCTTTGTATTATACAAAACTGGTGGGGTTTACCTACTCATGTATGTTTCAATTATTCTGATATTTAATCATTTACAGTATTGTTAGGACGCTTTAAATAGACCGAATAGAACCAACACGAGCCACAAGCGTTCAGTTTAGCGATCCCACGTGATCAAATACTGATACAGTGGACCCCTGCTTTCCCAGAACTTTGCAACAAGGCGTTAATGAAAGGATGTTTTTTTTTAATTTACCAAAAAAATGAAAATTCGACTAAGGTTATTTTTGTAAAAGAACTTTCATTATTGTATCTTAAATTTAAGCTACGTATTATATACACAATCTTACCAGTGCCATGGGCATCAATAAATATATTTTTAATATCGAAACCGCATTAACATTATCTGTTATAATTAGAGAACGGATGCAATTTCCATAAAACGCAATCGGCAATTGGAATTGTGTATAACGTCGCTCAGTACATCCCGGCGTAATTCAATGAAGTATTTGTTTGACTTACTCGGCCACCTGGTCTCGCAGCGATAACAATGGACAACCCAGCTATTGTATTCGGAGAATATAGTGTTTTCAGTGGTGTCCCGTGTACGTAGATAAAATAAATAAATTTATCGTATTTCGTAAGAGAAATAGCACGTACATTCCTTTTCTTTTCATTTAAGCAACATCTTCCAATTATTTTCACGTAAGTGTGCATAAAATTTCGTTATTTAATTTTGTTTATTTGGATCTAGAATATTCTTACCTTTTCAGACAATGGAAGAGCGTCGAGAATGGCATCGTGAAACAATCGCGAGTTGGATTGAGGCCATACTGATTGTATGTACATTGCCAGTGATTCCGAAATTTATTGTGAAGTGTGTGAAACGTTATTGAAAAATTGCAATAAATCAACCGTAAAACGTCACGTAGGATCGTTAAAGCACGAAAAAAAATTGAACCCGTTGGAATCTGACAATTTTAACGAAGAACTCTGTGAAACTTTTATGGCAGCTGATATTCCATTATTTAAATTGAACAATCCAATTTTGAAGACATTTCTGAAAAAATATACTGGTCGAAATGTTCCTGATGAATCAACTTTACGTAAATATTATGTTTCTAGGTGCTATACGAGAACAGTAGAACGCATTAGAAGCCATCTTTTAAATCAATACATATGGATAAGCGCCGACGAAACGGTGGATATGTTAGGACGTTGTGTGGTAAATGTTGTAGCTGGTGTACTACATCAAACTATTCCCTATAACTCATATGTAATAGCAACGAGTGTTATAAATAGAGTTGATGCGGAAACAGTTGCTGAAACCAGTAAGGAGAATATGCAAAAAATGCTTCATTCGGACAAAGAAAAAATACTTTTATTTGTCAGTGATAGTGCTGCGTATATGTTAAAAACAGGCAGACTATTGAAGAAAACATATCCTAATATGCTGCATATTACTTGTGTAGCACATGCTCTCCACAGAATCTGTGAATATATCAGAGACACTTTTCCGGAAGTTAATAGACTTGTATCAGCTTTTAAAAAAGTTTTCAGAAAAGCACCATTGAGAGTAGCTCTTTTCAGGGAAAAATTTTCATCTCTGTCACTGCCTCCCACTCCAGTAATAACTAGATGGGGAACATGGCTGGAAGCTACTAGTTATTATGCTGAGAATTTCGATAGTCTAAAACATTTCGTAACACTGCTAAAGGAAGATGCTAGAAGTATTGGTGAGTGCAAGGAGCTCACACAAATCCCAAATTTAAAAAATCAGTTGTACTTTCTTCACGAACACTTTGGAAAATTGCCAAAACTAATCACTTATTTTGAAAATCGAAATCTCAAATTAAATGACGGATTAACCACATTAGATGTGGCTGTTAATAATTTGAAAAGTATTCCAAGTGACTTCGGATGTGGCCTTCGGCAAAAGTTTGAAGCAATTCTTAATAGAAATCCAGATTTAATTACATTGCAGCAATTATGTATGGAGACAATTTCACAAAATCTAACGGCTAAATATGAAGAAATAAAAGAATATTTCCAGTATGCACCTATAACCAGTTGCGATGTAGAAAGGACGTTTTCTATTTATAAGGATGTACTTAATTCAAAGAGAACAAAATTGACAGAAAGAAGAAAACCTTGAGAAACTATTGCTAGTCAATATTAATAGTCCTTTACTTAACTGGAACGACAAAATGAACAAATAAAAATGTTCCAATTATAGAAATAAAATTAAAAACTTTAAAAATACAACTTTTCAACAAATAAATATGTATTTCGTAATTTTATAGATCACCGCCCGTTCGTTTTCCAATTATATAAATAAAATTAAATATTTTAGAAATACAGCCTTTCGCCAGTACTGCACTGGGCTTTGCGTCATGTGGTAAGCGTGTCCGTTCTCTAGTTATAATAAAGTGATAAAACAAAGCATGCTTTTTTTTATATATCAATATCGAAATATAAAGCTTACAGCTTCCAATAGAATAGATTGTATCTTAAATTTAAGCAAGGTATTGTGTACACAATCTTACCAGTGCCATGGGCTTCAATAAATGTTAGGGTAGTAGGATCGATTTGGATTTCATCATAGAATTCTTTCATTAAAATTTTCTGCGATTCTGACGATGGAAAAGTTATTCCTTCCTTTTTGTGACCATCGCAGTTAGTTTTAGAATGCAAGACCTTAAAATTCAATTGAAACTTCAATTATTTAGCAACATTTCTGACAGAACGTTTAGCAAAGTTAATTCTGATAGAACACGTAGAAAGCGTACATCACATTATTAAATGCAACAGCCACTGCTTGAACTTGAACGAATAAAAGGTATTAACAATAAAACTGTCTAAATTTCGCATTTAATTTTATGCTTCATCAGAAAAATGTGCCAATGGGAATTATTATTTAAAAAATGTCAACTAGAAAGGCTAGAAAAATGATTTTGTCAAAATGGAAATAATTCAAGAATTCTCTAAAGATAAAGCTTTCAGTAGTTGCTTCTTGAATAGCGTTTACTTTACTACATTTATCGTAATCTCTTACTTTAATTACTGCAAAAATTAACAAACATACCTCCGCATATATCCTCTTCGCATCTTTCGCTTTCTCTATTAAAGCTACCACGACGCCTTCAGATCTCGCATACCCATTTCCTGCGTCATCAAAAGATTTACAAGACCCATCACGACTTAACACGCCCAACCTGCGCTTACAAATATTCTTACATACTGAGTAAAAGCGCTTAAGTATTAATGTTGGTACCTTGCGAACTGAAGAGATACTATGGGATGAACGCAAAGATTAGTACCGATGATGATAGCCTTATCGCATTTGCCTTCTCTCAGTTTAATATACGCTTCTTGAAGAGCAAACAATGAACTGCTACATGCTGTGTCGGATGTGTAAGCCGTTCCTTTCAATTTCAAGTAGTAACTTATATATTTGGCTTGCATAGATCGTTGAGCCCTTCATAAAAGAAAATTGTTATTTGTCTCTCCGAGCATGTAATCTAAACAGGATCCTATTAAACTTATATTTTGTCAAGAATACGAGGGCCACTGCTAAAATTCGCGGAAAATTGTGAAATAAAACAAATTACGCTATGTAAGTAAACCGCTTTACTGTTTCTCAAAATACTCCCCTTTAAGATGTATACACTTTTGCATCCTATAAAACCAATCTTCAAAACACTTTTTCCATTCTGAGCGAGGTATCTCCAAAACCAGTGATTTAAATTCTTCAACAGCCTCTTCATGCGATTAAAACCGCTTTCCAAGCATTTTATTGTTGATGTTTCGGAATAAAAAGAAGTCATTGGGCGCTAAATTGGGCGAATATGGGCAATTAGTCATTAATTCAATGTTCCTCTTGGTCAAAAACTCGACAGTTTGTCGAGCTGTGTGAGCGCTTGCATTGTCATGATGAACAATGATTCGTCGGTTCATGTTGTTTTTTCTGACTTCATCGATAACTTTCGGCAAACAAACTGACGGATACCAGTCAGCATTAATTGTTCGTCGATCTTCTAATGCAACAGTTGCAACATGACTCGTTTTTCCGAAGAAACAAGCAATCATTCTTTTCGAAATTATGGTTGGTTTAGGTTCATTTTGAAACACCCATACAGTCGATTACTGTTTAGTTTGAGGCTCATGTGAATATATCCAGAATTCGTCACCTGCTGCAATATTATACAGGCTGATTCATTTTCGGCCCTCACCATGGGGATCTCGCTTATTATTGGAGATAGAGTATAGGTTTAAATTTGGCAAAGTTGTTAAATTTTGTGTTTGTTATAAATCCGTAAAGAAAATAGACCTGTGACAAATGACCTTCGTTATTTAAAAAAAAAACGCGAAAACCCCATTTTCTTCTTTTACCTGACATTTGGCCTTATAGAGAAAATATAAAAACACATCCTTGTGGCCATTTCTAAACCTCTATCAAGTAGAGATGTACTCTAAATTCTTATACGACGTTTCGTTTCTTTCTGGCCATCATCAACTATCTAATTTCTTATAGGCGCCATATTGGATTTAGACATCTTCAGAAAGAGTTTTTTCTTCTGATTTCAACCATGTGCCACATGCTGACTAAAGTTTTTGACATTAGGTTTTATTTGAAAGAATAAATTATAAGATTAAATAAGGTAGCCATGGAATTTCAATCTGTCAAACATTTCATTTATTGTTCATTAATTATACAAAAATGTCATACACTAACGAAGAGAAACGAGATATGATAAGTATTTTTTATTCTACGAACCGAAATTCAACAGTAGCGAGTACAAGATATCTACAATTATATCCAGAACGACAACAGCCTCATCGTACCATTTTTCTAGATCTCGACAGAAATTTGGTCGAGAATGGATCGTTTACTAAGCCGCGTAATGGTCAAAACAACAGGAATTTAAATGAAAATCGACGAGATATTTTACAAATGGTAAATTAAAAGCGTGTTTTCAAATTTCATGTTAATCTTTTATTTTTATAGATAAATAATAATCCATCAATTTCTACACGCGAAGTAGCGTCAGAATTAAATTTGTGCCAGTCCAGAGTTTGGAGAACTTTACATAAAAGTAGGTTTAAACCATACAGGATCCATGTTAGTCACTCTTTACTGCCTGGAGATAATTTGAGAAGGCTAGAATATTGTAATTGGTTAATGGGAAGGATAGAAAATGACGAAAATTTTTTAAGCAAAATCATCTGTTCAGAAGAAACAAAATTTACAAATTCTGGAATGTTCAACAGAAATACGGAGCACTATTGGGCAGTACAAAATCCCCGACAAAACAGGGCTAGAAGACCACAACATCGTTTTGGAATAAACGTTTGGATGGGTATTTTGGCAAATCGTCGGACCAGTTATGTATGAAGAACATTTAAGTGGAGAAAGATATTTAAACATTTTACGTACATACGTATCTGACTATCTTGACGACAATATCCCATTAAATCAATTACGATATTTATGGTGGAAACAAGATGGCGCACCAGCACACAATGCAGCTGTTGTTAGAAATTTCTTAAATCAAGAGTTTGCAAACCGTTGGATTGGAAATAGGGGAGTTGTTGAATGGCCTGCGAGATCACCTGATTTAAGTCCGCTAGATTTTTTTTATGGGGATATGTTAAAAATAATATTTATAAAGTAGATGCGCCACAAAACATTGAAGAATTACGAGACAGACTTCAGAATGCCTTCGATGCAGTTCCTAGAAGAACTATACAAAGGGCAGTACAAAATGCCAGAAGGCGTGCCCAATTGTGCATTACCGAAGATGGCCAGATAATTGAACATTTACTGTAATTGTTTATTGTTTACTTTTCTATGTATTTTTATTAATGTTTTTGTTATCTTGTACTCGCTACTGTTGAATTTCGTTTCGAAGAATAAAAAATACTTATCATATCTCGTTTCTCTTCGTTAGTGTATGACATTTTTGTATTATTAATGAACAATAAATGAAATGTTTGACAGATTGAAATTCCAAAGGCTACCTTATTTAATCTTCTAATTTATTCTTTCAAATAAAACCTAATGTCAAAAACTATAGTCAGCATGTTGTACATGGTTGAAATCAGAAAAAAAACTCTTTCTGAAGATGTCTAAATCCAATATGGCGCCTATAAGAAATTAGATAGTTGATGATGGCCAGAAAGAAACGAAACGTCGTATAAAAATTTGAGTACACCACTGGATAGAGGTTTAGAAATGGCCACAAGGATGTGTTTTTATTTTTTCTCTACAAGGCCAAATGTCGGTGCTACAGGTAAAAGAAGAAAATGGGGTTTTCGCGTTCTTTTTTTAAATAACGAAGGTCATTTGTCATAGGTCTATTTTCTTTACGGATTTATAACAAACACAAAATTTAACAACTTTGCCAAATTTAAACCTATACTCTATCTCCAATAATAAGAGAGATCCCCATGGTGAGGGCCGAAAATGAATCGGCCTGTATACAGAATTTTGACGACCACAATTACATTTTTTTAACATTTCCTTACGCCACTTGACACATGCCTGTTTTTGCGTCGTTTAAATTTTGAGGGATCCAATGACTGGAAAGCTTACTGACATGTAAATAATCGTGCAAAATCGTATGTATTTGTTTCGCCGCAATGCCTAAGGACGCCTCTATCTCACTGTATGTCGCATGTCCATCTGATAAAATCATTTCACGGACAGCATCGATATTTTTTGCAACAACAGAGGCGCACGGACGCCCTTCACGAAGATCGTCACCAAACGTTGGCCTTCCACGCTTGAATACTGCGAACCATTTGTAAACCGTAGTTTTGAATGGTGCTTCATTACTAAATACCGAACTAAGCTTTTCCACACATTGCTGTGTGTCAAACCGTATCGAAAATCGTAAAAAATCATCACTCGAACATCACGATTAAAAATTTCTATTTTTGACACAACTATTACTTTGTTAAATTCTGTTGAAACAAAACTCATTGGTTTTAAATCCAACTGTCAACTGAATTATAGGTTAAAAATGCAAATTTTATGAATATGATAATTGTGAAATGCTGGCATTTCAAGGAGTACTTGATTAAGCGAATTTTAGCAGTATCCCTCGTACTAGAAATCTTAATGCATAATTACAACACTTTATTAGAATGTGCCCTGGAAAAACTGAGACACAACATTTACAATCAAAATTGAAATCTGCAGGAAAAGTAGTATCTGTAGATACTCAAATACGAGGACGATTTGATAGAAGGTGAGACTCAAATATCGGTGTATGTTTGTAAGAAAAAATCGATATTATTTCAAGTAGGCTATGCGTTTACATTTAAATTTTTACTATCGTATGACGTTTAGTTTGGGAAATACAGTTGTTTAAAGAAGACATTAAAGCTGTACTGGCTTACAAGAGGAAGAGATAATTGCATTTAAATGTAAGATGTGGTATACTTAAGCAAATATACTGCTCTGTTGTGCTATATATCTTGGCCGGTTGTGCCCCAATGCTAGCGGTAAAATCGGACAGTGTTCTAGGTTAGAAAGTTTTTTTCTACAATTAGTTCTGTTCAGTTATAAAATTTATATTTATATTAAAGAAAAATAAAATAGTCTACTTTCTTATAAGGTGTATACTAGGGTGGAGCGAAAAATTTTTTTTTTAATTTAGTTTTTCCTGTATTAAACATCGATGCTCTAAGTACTTAAAAGTGCAGAGAAAAAATCTTATCTTCCTAGGTCAACGTCTTGAGGTGGCACAAGACTTTAATTTGTGGAACTTTATCATTTATAAAAAAGTAAACAGTGTGGTTTAAATTTGTTTTTATTCAATAAATTCAAACAGTTACAGTCTTTTATTTACTCACATAAAGCATATTTAATACAAAAACAAAAATCATTCGTTAGCAAATTGTAAAGGATCTCGTTGTTGAAAAAATTGAGATTTCGACTCAAACAGTGGTATGTCTTGCCTTGCTTTAATTCTAGAGCGAATGAAACCGTCTCTTGCTTCTGATCCACAAACAGATATTGAACCTTCAGTGACGAGCTTGAAACACCTCTCTACTGCTTGGGTATGACAAGGAAACATCCCAAATTGACTGAAATTATTTCCCGAACGAATCAGGTTTGAAATTTCTGTATTAGAATATTTCATAGTCATTGGTGGTTCAGTTATTCTCACATTCGACCAATTTATTAACTCATAGTAATTCGTCGCATTTACTTGAAGTTGTGGAAGGTGGAACTCGCGAACTTTCTTGCTTTTAATACACACATTTTCTTTTCTTGCTTCTAATACTCTTCGGATAGCCAATTCTCTAATTTTTTAAGTATCATCTTGAAGCATGGCCAACAGCATATTTTCTGGGTGTGCGAAGAATAAATTTCTGTTTATAGTTTTTAAAACAATACTCTTAAGGTCATCTCTTAAATATAAACTTCTCTTGACCATGTTGAAAACATGAACTGGACCATGGTTACAAGATGGCTTTGACTTTATGTCAAACCATGTTGGCGCGTATACTTTCATAATGAAAAGTGCTAGTTGCTTAAGGTTTTCTGGTGGTGTAGCCATTCCAATGTATAAGCGAAGAATCCTATTGGCGCAAGTTAGCCAGCGAGAGTGTGCTAATTTCCCAGAGTCTCTTTCAGCTAAACTTGGTGAAACTAAACCAGGTGAAATGGAAGAACAAATCTCGTAAAGATATTTTTGATCAGTGCTTAGCAAGTTTATATCAATATCCGGCAATTCTGCAGGAATCGCTTCAATAGCTTGTAACTTAAAATCAAGGCATTTGAGGAGGTTTTTACCTATAGCTACAGACAAGCTATTAGGACCTGCTGTGTTTCCATCAAGACTTAAAAACAAATGCCGCAGTGGCAATTCATTTGCGTGTAATAAGCACACAAACCATTGCAGTGGTCTTTTTAAATGTGTTTCCAATAAGGCAATGACTCCATTTTTATACCCTGTGTTGACAGCCGTTCCATCACATCCGATTGCCACCAAAGATGAATTACATTTATTCTTTTTATCTAATAAGGCGACAATATTCCTCATAATATTAACTGCTTTTCCTGAATCTATTGTGAAATGTCCAATATATTCAGAATTTGGCTCAGATACCACTGAAATATGTTCTTCGGTAATAGTCTTACGCTGTGACTTATTTTCTTTTGAAGTTATAATTAAAGTTTTGTCTTTACGACCATCAAAATAAATAGAAGTCAGAGGTTTTTCATTGCTAATAGAGCTCAACTGCTTTCGAACTTTTTTCCTTTCTCGACGTATTTTACTACGATCTATTACGCTTGATGAGTTTTCCGCATCTATAATGTTTAAATCAACCATTACTGCGTTTACAACAAATGCTGCAGATCGATCTGAAACTCCAGTCCTGTCACAAGCTGTAGCAAGGGTTTGCAACTTTTGTATCATCTGCTTATTTCCCTTTTGATTTTCTTTTTTGTGAACTTATCTTTTTCCTTCATTAAAGCAAAAATCATCTTGCTCTGATTCTGATGTTTCACTTGAAGTGCTACTGCATGACCGATGTAATTCTGACATAGACGAAGAAGTACTTGAAGTCATGTTTTTTTGAACGAATTGATCATATTTTCTATTTCGAACTTCATTGCGTCGTATAGATTTTGTTGTCAACCTATCCACACAGCCAATATACATTCTACGCTCATTTCGTTGGTCCTTTAAAAACTTTTCCTCTGCTGGAGGTATTTTTGTCACACATTTACATATGTTTCTGGACGCGCACTTACAGGTTGCGATGTCAAATAATTGTCTTTGAGATTCCTTTAAGAAATTTTGTTTTGTTACTTCACTGCGCAGTTTCTTCATATTTTTGTATTTGTTGTAATAGGAAATCAATCTTGCTAAGATTTGTTGATGACTTATTATAGGAATCGATGCCTTTTTCCATATTTGTTCAATATCAGTAGCAATTATTTTACATATGCACTTAATTGAAGGATCTTTTCGGTTGATCAATTCAAGCATATCATTTTTTAGCCACAGGTAATATTTAATAATATCACAATGAGTAGGCAACACATTAGCACTTAATGTAATTGGTTTTCCAAATACAGAGCAACACAAATCTTTCCTAGTTTTAGGCATTTTAAATCTTTCCTCAGCAATCACGTTTTAACTTTTGGTAACGAAAATTTTACGTTTGATTAAGTTTTATAAACTTTTTTAACACGTTGCACTTCTAAATACTATGAAGAAACTGAAAGAAACTGTTTAAAATGATACTTCATTTTATGCATGGGAATCCCCTAACTTTGTTTTTGAGCAATAAACTTAAGTGTTGCCAACAATTGTATTTAATGGTAGATAAAAAATATTTTTAAATTGTACTTTTCTGCCTTTATGTAAATTAGGTTATTTTTCAAACTTCACCCTTCATGCGCCACCTCGAAATAAAGTCGCAGAGTCTTGTTATTTTGCATAAATAGTGGTTTCTAATAGGGTCATCAATTAACAATACAGGAGTTTTGAAAATTTAAAAAAAATTGTTTTTGTTCATTTTCACTCCACCCTAGTGTATACTGTATGTAAACGTGGTGAGTTAACGGTGGAGACGTGAACGATACCCGGCCAGTACACTAGATAATAGAGAAAGGAGGTACCATACCAGGCGCCAGGCGTGTGTGTGTCTGATCAGATACGTCGACGATGGATACGATAGAAATACGAGGCAATACGTATTGCCATAGATTTTTCCTTGAACAAGAAAGGAAAAAAGATTGAACAATTTGTGGACTCCATAGTTAGGGACATTTTAAAAAAATTAGCTATTTCAGTTGTATGTTTATTTATTTCAGACGGGGATCGTTATATATATATTATTTTATAAGTAAAATAAATTTTATAATGTATGAAATTATGATTAGCCCTCGTATATATGGGTTGACCAAAGGATTGAACTTGCCGCTTTTCCGGATATTGTATTTGTTAAAATGTGTTGTCTGTATATATTTTGATTTTTATAGATGGTGGGGATGGACAAGCGGATATTGAAATTTTATTTTGATTTAGAGATATCTTGACTGTTAAAGTGATCGGTTTATGAAAGAATAAAATTCTCAATTTTATTCTTTGTTTTATAAAATCGGGTTGTATTTTGTTTTTGCATTTATTGTAAGGTGCAAGTTAATCTTAATTCGATTTATGCGAGTGTTTTTTTTATGTTTATTGAAATTTTGTGAAAAAGATATCTCTCGTGCATTTTATAAAATCGTGCATAGATCTATGTAAGTTGATAAAAATATTTTGTTTATATATTTGATATCACGATTATTTTCATTATTGTAATTTCATGTATTTCTTGTAATAATTTATATTTGAAAATAGCATATGGGTATTAGAGAAAGTTGTCATGTTTTTGTAAGGGAAGTTTTTTCTTAAAAATAATTTTCGAGAACATTTTTGAATTCAAGGTTGGAGTTTTCTTTAGTGGGGTTTGACCTTGTTGTGTTATTTTGGCGCATGACAAAATTTCAATTTTCGTGAGTTTTGAAAACTTATTTGTTTTTGATATTTGTTTGAAGGGGTCACAGTAGAGGTTAAACTTGACAGATTTCACTAGTATTTATTAGTTTTATGTTTGATCGAGATTCACAAGAGGTTTTTCTCTTTGTGCGAGTCATTATTCACAAAGAGTGTTTCCTCATTGCTACTGTTTGATGATGCTTTAGCACCCTATACACTTTGTAGAGGGATTTTTTTTTTAATTTTTTAAATACACTAACAAAGGGAACTGATTTGTGTTTTATTTGTGTTTATGGTTTTATTCTGGAAAACGAAATTTAACCCTGATCCGCAAGGAACGATTCATGAGATGGCAGTTCGTGGATTCTACTAGACTGAATAGCCGGCGATATAAGCTGTAGTGTGAATAAAAAAATTAATAAGCAATTTCAAAGTAAATTCCACTGCAGTATGTATATACCACGCCTACTTCTGACCTATTGCTATTGCTTATTCAATCAAATGCTACACTATACATTGAGTAAACATATCGGAGAAGTAAAGTTAGCGGGACGCGGCTTGCGCAGCAATGTCGTTAACTTGCCACGTTGACAGACGGTATTTCTATTTGTTATACATGTTTTCCTTTAAGTGTTTGGTACTGCCCCCTTTTTCCCTACATAAGAATATGTGCAAAACTTATCATCAGCTGTATATAAATAATTGAAAGAAATTGAACGAGGTAACACAAAAAGCCAAAAGACATATCAGTCTATAAAAAAAGATATGCAAACACAAATGAGATACAAGAAAAGTCATTTACCGACAAAAGACGAATCAGAAAGCTCTCGGTATAAAAGGTATACGACTACCATCCTGCACTAAATATTAAAATGCTAAAGCGAAATAAATTCAACAAATTTTAATTTTCATTAAATGGATTATATTATTAATACTTAGAATCGATGACAATACTTACCCTGTTATAGAATCAATGAAAGGTGTTTGGACATCGTAAAATGCAAATTTCTCGGTTTCGGAAAAGCAAGATCCAACAATAATTGCTGTATTCGTACCGACAAAATCATCAAGATTATAGCCGGCATCTACTATTGCTTCGTAAACCCTCTCCAACGTAAGTCTTATTGAAGGATCCATATTGTCACTTTGAAGCTTCGTAACTCCTACGCAAATGTAACAAATATCACGTATCAATTTTAAAAATTTAAACAATTTTATTGAAAATTTTAAGTTAAGAAAATTTCGGGAAAAACTATGAAAAAAATATTTAATGCACAAATAAACGACTTTATTACTTTTTGAAATATTCACCACTAAATTGTATATACTTTTTCATTCGTTCACACCAATCATTGAAATATTTACGCCATTCTTAAGTTAGCATACTCAAAATGTACTGTGATGGCCTCTTCTGGATAGGAAAAGCGGTGTCCTAAAATATTTTTTTGATAGTCGGAAACGTAAAAAGATCACTTAGGACCAAGTCAAGGCTGTATGGATCATTAATTCGATGCTTTTACTTAGAAAATAATCGCCTATTGCGCGAAAGGTATGAGGAGTAGCGTTATTATTAGACTCGGAAAAGTGGGTAAATTTCCAGTGTAGTGCCGAGAGCAACGTAGAGGGGAGAAGCGCGCGGCACGGAAACTCAAGTGTCCGTATTGAAGCACACTTGTTGAGCAATATTCCACTGCTCGTTGTGAGTGCATGTCAATACACACATACCTAGAAAATGTAGCATTTAGATACGTTTCGGGAACGACGTATTTCGAAGAAACTAGAAAACGTATTAACGAGTATGCCGCATTTAGAACACGAGGGCGATAGAATTAAATTAGAATTAAATGATTATTTGACGTGTACCAGCAGGTGGCAGTATGAACGCCACCTAAAAAGTATAAAACACTGTTCTGCAATCCGTGGCAAACGATACAGCGAACAACTAACATTTGATATAGGTGTTTGTTTTATTATATGTAATCTACCGATCACTTTGCTGGACCAAAAAGCATTTGCCTCCATATGGAGCAAGTATTCGGATTATACATTACCAAGTCGGACATCGATAGGAAACGTTATGGCATTTGCTACGCGACAATGTTGAAAGAAGAATTAAAGCAGAATTAAAAGATAAAAATTGTGGTTGTGTGTGGATGAAACAATCGATCCGCCAAAAAATTCTGTGATAAATGTGATGGTACGTATAATGGAAGAATTTAAACCGTCATCCTGTACCTTACTTGTTTCCAAAAGAGTTGCAAAATGTACTAGCGATGAAATTTTAAAAGTGGTGTTGAGCGCATTGAACAAACTTCAAGTTTCAACAAACCGGTGACGGTGCCGCTAACACGCTTTCCTTAGACCGATCTCTTAAAGAAAAGAGTGGCAATCTGTTACATGTAACATGTAAAATCCATGCTTTAAACCTTGTGGCGCAATTGATACCTAAATATTATCCACGAGTAAATGCTTTAATAGCTCATACGAAGGCACCTTCAAAACATTTCTCCAAAAATATACTGTCTGTAAGTGCCGCAAATGTTATGTTTCTTAGTGCTACACGAAAGCAGTAGAACGCATTAAAAGCCATCTTTCAAATCAGTACTTATGGATAAGTGCCGACGAAACTGTCGATATATTAGTACGCTGTGTGGTCAATGTTGTAGCTAGTGTACTACATCCAACTATTCCATGTAAGGCATATGTAATAGCAACAAAAGTTATAAATACAGTTGATGTGGAAAGGTCAAGAGACTTAAGATGTTAAGCTGTCGACATTCGCCTGTCGATAGCTTAACATCTTAAGTCGCTCCACGGGCGCAGACATAATAATAACTCATAGCTTGCCAATCCCCCGTAATTGACCTCTAGCTGTTGAGAGTGTTGAGGCATGAATTATTATTATTATACTTGAATGTATCTTTGAATATTTTAATTTTATCCATGAAAACTACCGATATATAAATATGACGTTAATATACTGTCATTCATCATTTATAATTCTCTAAAGGTAATATTTACCGAAACATGTAAGATTATTTTAAATATATACATGAATGTATTGTAATGAATTAAAAATCATTAAGTTTGTAAAAGCAATCAAGTTTATCATTGGAAAAATGTTATTTCCAATGAACTGTGCATATATACAATATAAAAAATATACAGATTGACTGAAGTAACGGTGGAAATTGCGAAGCATATTACACACACTAGCACACGCATATTTACACGTACATGTGACTCTAATGCCCGTAGGCGTTGTTTAGTTACAATAGTGGGGATACATTCGTCAGTATTTAATATGTGTTTAGTACGGCAGAATGAAAGTGTGGATGTACAGATTTGCTTTAAGGAATTGCAGCCGCTGTTATAATAATTTATGTATGTATGCGTTAACATTGAACTGAAACCAAACTCTTTAAAAATTGTAACTAAAATAAATTTATTTATGAAAAGTAAATCAAATTCTTACTGTATATGTTGAATGAGTCTGGCAATAGTCATAAATTTGATATATTTTTCAATAGAAATAATGGTAAAAAGGTGATATTGTATTGAGATATAAAAATGAGGAGCTGGATATTTAAAAAAAAAGTTGATCATTGATAGATAGCAACGAGTAAAAAAGTACAAGTTAAAAATTTGCGTGGTTAAATAAAAATCCATTATATTGAGAAATATAATTATTGGATGTGACAAATGCACACGCCACATCATGATCTTCAAATGCGGACAATGCGTAAGGAAGTAAGACACGCGAGTATTAAATATCTTACACGCCTATTTTATTTGTCAGTACCTTGTTGCAGTAACTCCTGTCTTATTGTATATGATCACAACTTTCATTTAATAACCACCTGGGTAGATTATGAAACTGACATGGAGTCAATAAAAAAAATTCTAGATTAAAAACTTTTAAACTACACGAAATTTAATATTCAAATTACTCTAATTCTTGAAATTTTAAACATTTTATTAATCTTTTAAAAATCTTATTAAATTAATTTTACCAAAAAATCCCCTATCAAATTTTTCAATGTCAAAGAGTTTCCCGGTCCTTTGAGGCACTTCTGGATGGATAGGTTTCCATCTCCTGGCGTCATCCGATACCAAATCCACCTTGTTGAAGAGATTATCGCGAAAGTGATACACATTATGAGAGTCGGGAAATTTTCCAGAAATTCCTATTTAAAAATAGATCTTTTTTTAGAAAACTTTTTTATTTTTTTCTTTTACACGGTACCTGTTATCACGACTTCCTCTCCCTTTTCGGGTTTTATATACGAAACTTTTTGACCACTATCAAGAAAACCCAATCTCTCCATTTCAGTAACGAAGAGATTTTTTCTCTCAAATAATAGTTGACCAACACTGCAAAAGAACTTTTTAAAACTAAAGTAGCTAATAAAGTACAAAGCGTCCTAACTCATATATATAAGCAGTGTTTCTTACAATGTATTCAAGGTTAATTACAAATGACCTTAAAGACAATAGAATTCCATGTTATTCAAATTCGGGAATTAACAAAATAGATTTATTTTACACATTTAAAACTATTTTTCGAAATAAATTTTGCTTTTTCGGCAATATTTTATTACACAGCTAACAAAATTTTATTTTTTGCGTAGTATTTGATTTTTTTCATGTTAGAATGTTAAATCTGTATAACAAATCTGCATAACAAACAGTTAAATAATAATAAGAACAACCGCCGCAATCATCATTTCTAGGAAAACATTGGTTGTTCAAATTTATTGCATTGGTTGGTTGAATTTGATCGAAAAATGATCGAACAAAACAGAAAAGTTTTATTATTTTTGGACAATGCCGCTGCCCTAAGGATGTACAGGGTTATTCATTATAAATGTCCCAGCCCTTACCATAGTTATTATTGCATAAACAAAAAAATTTTTGAAATAAAAGTTGTGTGGTTATAAACTGATTTTATTATAACGTTAACAAAAGTACAGTGGCGTGCGTAGTTTAGGGGACACAAAAAATAATTGGTTTTTTTAAATGAGACACCCTGTATATTATTAAATTTTTGAAAAGATCTTTTTCTTCTGATTTCAAAAATATACCATATCATACCCCTGTCTTACTCCGTTCTTAAGTTATTAAATAAAAGTTTTGTATCTACAAATGAGTTTTGGTCAACATTTAATTAAAATTACAAATAATACCTATAAAACGAATATAACAAAGATAACTTTACAACTATAAATAAATAATAACTTATAAAAGTTGTTCGAAGTGTCCACCATTATTTTCAATACATAATTCTAAACGTCTAATTATATTTTGAATTGCATCAGAAATGGCTTGATTGTTTATTTAGATTATTTATTTCTAATTGAATTCGGTCTTTCATGACTTGAATACAGTCATTATTATTATATATTATGTCTTTTAAAAACCCCCAAAAATATGAGTCCATAGGGGATAGATCCGGACTGTTAGCAGGCCATAATATGGTTCCATTATTCCCTATCCACACTTGAAATACATTGTTCAAATGCTCTTTAACAGGTAGGACATTATGCGGAGTTGCCCCATCCTGCATCCAAATCATATCCTGAAGTTGAACGTACGGAAAATTCTTTACAAGAATATTTTCAACTTCAGGAAGAATCATTTCCAGATAGGTAACTCCAGTTAAATTGAAATCATAAAATATGGGTCCAACAATTTTGTTTCTGAAAATTCCACACCATACGCTAAGAGTTTTTCTTCCTGATTTTTTTATTGGTTTTATCAATCTTTTCCTATTCTCCTTGTTTTCCCATGACCTACGATTTTTCCTATTAAAAACTCAAGCCGTAGAAAAGCATGATTCATCGGTCCATAATATTTTAGTCAAATAATCAGGATCTTCATATAACTTTTGGATCATTTGGCGGCAAAACTCTAACCTTTTCCTTTTATGAGCCTCTGTCAAAAGTAGTACGGGTAAAATTTTATATGGTTTGTAGTTGTTAGTTTTCAACGTACGTTGTATTTTAGAGTAACTTATATTTAAATGAGCTGCTGCATTATTTATACTGCATTCAGAATTTTCTAAAAAATAATATAGTGTTTAAAAAAACTTTTCAAGAATACCTATAAGAGGGCTTACCGTCGAAATAAAGCAGTACATCTAATTGATCTTCGTTGTTTGCATGAACTACTCGCCTTTTTCTGCTAAAACTACCGGTATTATTTACCTGTTGGTAAATACGTCTGAACGTATTGTCTGCGGGTGTTGGACGATTTGGATACAACTCCCTGTATGCTCTTTGCGCTGCACGTTTATCTTTGTTATTTTCTATATAGCAAGTAAATATTTGAATTTTTTCTGCTACACTGTAAACCATTTTGAATGCTTCAATAAAGAAATGACATTTAATAAACATGACAGTTGTGATTTTCATAGCTTTCTTTGTTGATATTAACTTTTCAATATTTATAGTAACTAGTTTAATTTACTATATTTATCCTTTTATAACATAAGAACGGTGTAAAACAGGGGTATGATATGGTATATTTTTGAAATCAGAAGAAAAAGATCTTTCCAAAAATTTAATAATATACAGGGCGTCTCATTTAAAAAAAACAATTATTTTTTGTGTCCCCTAAACTACGCACGCCACTGTACTTTTGTTAACGTTATAATAAAATTAGTCTATAACCATACAACTTTTATTTCAAAATTTTTTTTTTTATGCAATAATATCTATGGTAAGGGCTGGGACATTTATAATGAATGACCCTGTACAGTTGCAAAATGTTAAACTAGTTTTTTTACCGCCAAACACGACAGCTTACCGCCAACCACTACATCAAGGCATTATAAAAACATTCAAAACTTGATACAGACTTTTGATAAAACATTTTTTATCGCAGTTTGAGAATTCGGATGCCGTTCATAACTTAACCAATGCTATTAGCATATTAGATGCGATTTATTTTATTAAAAAAGCATGGGATGATGTCTCATTTAATACAATTAAAAATTGTTTGTTGAAAATAAAATTCCTTTATCTAAAGTGGCTCGAATTTGTACGCTAATGGGAGGATTAGGTATTAACGATGTACAGGAATTTATAGATATTGACACCAATTTGGAAACAGAAGATGATTTAGAAAACGATAGCCAAAATGATGAAGAACATGAAATAGAAATTCCTAAAATGTATGATTATGAGAAAAGAATAGTATCGTAAAGATGCTCTACTGGAAATTAAAAAAAACTAAAACAATTTTGTTTTGAAAAAGATGATGTACAAGCGTTTGGTATACTTAGTGAGCTATCATTACATTTTGAGGCAAAATTGACATGTAATACACACAAGCAAACTTCCATTTTAGACTATTTTGTAAGATTGTATATACATATAAATGTACACTAGGGTGGAGCGATAATGTATGAATAAAAAAAAAATTTTGTTTTTTAAAATGGTATAGCGATATAAAGTTGCATTTCGATGAGTAAATTAAACGTACGAAATATTACCTATTTGTAATGATGTTTTGAGGTGCCCCAACACAATTGAAAATTTTTAAAAAATTACCTATTTTTCATATTGTTATCAAACTATATATTTTATTTGTTAGGTCAATATCTTATATTTTTTATACCGATTTAAAGAAGCGAGATACAAGAAATTATGGTAAACTAGATAATTATTCAGAAATACAATAATTATATATTAAATTGTTTTTTTGTATCAAAAGTAGGCATTTGTTGACGTGATAGTAGCCTTGCCCTGATGAAACCGTCTCGTTTATTTTTCCACAAACTGCACTTGAAGCTTCTGTCACCACTTTGATGCAGCGCTCAACGGCTTGAGTATGGCATGGAAAATCTTTAATTTTTTGACATGTGCCGAGACCGTCTTTGACAATGGCTTTCAAGTCGTCATTAGATAAATTTAAAGTCAGAGGTGGCTCAGTTATCTCACAGTCTCGCCACGTTATAATGTCGGTATAATCTTCAGCATCGAAATTAAATGAAGGCAGTTTAAACGTTCGAAGTCCTGGAGCTTTCTCACTTCTTGCTTTTCAAATTCGTCGATATGCTAGATCTCGTATGATTTCCCTTTCATCTCCAAGCATAGAAATAAGAACGTTTTCTGGGTGACCAAAAAATCCATTTCGTTGGATTACCTTGTCAATGACCTTCTTCATATCGGCGTTCAAATAGCGACTCAGACTAATTGTTTGCCACTGGTGCTTAACCCCGTTTATACACGAGGGATTACATTTTATTCTAAACCACATCGGACCATAAACTCTCATCACGTACGTGGCTAATATCACCAATTTTTCTTCGGGGTCCGGTTTAGTAGCATATAATCTTAGAATTCGATTTGCTGTTGTAAGCCATCTAGAGTGGTTGAGAGATCCAGGTTCAATGTTAGCTAAATCTGAAGAAAAAACGCCAGTGCTGATAGCGATAATAATATCGTGCAGATATTTTTGGTCGGTACTCAAATCACCTCTGGAAATTTGAGGTAATATTGTAGGAATAGCGTTGAATTCGACTATTGGCATTGTTTCACATTTTTGTAACTGATATCCAATGGCACCTGAAAAGCATTTAGGCCCTGTAGTTTTTCCGTCCAAATGTAACAACAGATGTCGCAGTGGTAATTCATTGGAATGCAACTGGCAGATAAACCACTGTAATGGTTTATTCAGTTCTTCTTCCATCAAACGAATAATACCAGCTTTAAAACCTGTGTTTACTACTATTCCATCGCAATGTTGTGTTATAAGACTTAATAAAATTTATAACACAACAAACAGCCACAACAAAAACAAAAAAACCAATGAATTAACATATATCCCCACACCCTATATAACTCGATTATCCGACAAACTAGACAATATATTTAAACCATTTAATTTTAGAATAGCACACCAAAGCGGTAAAAACCTAAAATTCCTACACACCAAACTTAAAGACTCAACACCTACACTAAAACAATCACACACAATATACAACATACCCTGCAAAGACTGTGACAAAGTATTCATAGGCCAAACAAAACAGTTACTACAAGAAAGATTGAAAGGTCACAAATACGCAAAAAATCAAACTGCTTTAAAAAAACACCAATTGACACTAAAACATAATTTTGATTTTGATAACACCAAAGTAATAACACAGAAAAAGAATACAAAAGCTAGGGAGGTCTTAGAAATGATCCATATTTTCAAAAACAGCAGAACAATCAACGACAGAAACGAAATTGATGGACTTTCTAAACTCTATTACCCCCTCATTAAACAATAAATAAATAACCCCCCCCCCCCCCCCCCCCGCACACACAAACACAAACAAAAAAAAAATTTTTATCAGGTTCCCATTTGTAAATACTTTAACTATATACCCCTAAACACGGTCCTGACCACTTTGCTAATTCCTAAATAGAACAGAAATTAACCTCTCTGAACCAGACACTTACAATATTTGAACCAGTGCGGTCGGTCCTTAATAAAAAAAGTCTCGGATGTCCCCGATAACACATGTTGCACAGAATGCGTGTTTTTGAAACCCAACAAAAGAAACGGTGAGTTTATTGTCATTCATTGCTTTCGGCACTGTATTTGTAGTTTAATTCAAATTTCCAATTCATTTATACAGATGTAATCACCTTAAATTTTCCTTACTTATCATTAATCTAATTTTAATTTAATTTTAACTTTAATTGTTAATTTAATTGGTTAATTCAGTTTTTTAATCTAATTTTAATTTCAATTGTTAATTTAATTGTTAATTCAGTCTCACAAAACCAAACACAGTTCTCATGTTTTCATTGTATTAATTCTTGTTTCTAGTTACTTGAAGAAGACTGAATAATAATAAAAGTCGAAACGTCGTAGAATAAAACATCAAAATTGAATAAAAGGTCGCTAAACCAATAAAAAGTCTATTATTTTTAATATTAAGACACGGCCAATAAAATAAATAAGAAAAATAAAAATCTTATAAACACTAAATATATATATATATATATATATATATATATATATATAAACAGAAAAATAAAATATATATGGAATAGCAATTCGATAACTCTGCTCGTAGACAAAAATGTATTGCTCACCGTAATGTCAAAAAAATATGATAACCTTCCACACAACATAAGGAACACACATAAAATTTTATCAAAATCGATTACGTAGTTTGTGTGTCTGTAAATAACCAATTCAATGTTTTTGATTTTTATATATATATATACATTAATAATTAATAATATCTAGCTATAACTATATCTATTTACTTATGACTTATAATTAGGGCAGACCAATTTCCGTGCGCGCCATGTGCGCCGATGTGAGGATGATTGTATTGCATCAGAACTAATAAAAAGCATTCAGTATGTGTTTGGTACTTGCTTAGACTGCATGTAAGTGTAAGCATACGTAATAAAATGTCGACGACCCATAAATCGACAAAACTACCGTTGTCAGACGAAGTGAATAAGTTTATGATGGTTTTCCCGGACTTAATATACGATGGCTCAAAAATTAAATGTTTAGTGTGCAATACATATCTAATGTGTTGGTCAAAAACACATTGTAAAGAACACGTAAGCAGTTCGAAGCACAATCATAACAAAATTAATCGATAACAGTTTATACATGAACTATGTGTAACTATGATTGTGTGTAAACTTCCATTTACCTTGTTAAGTAATGATTCATTTATTTCATTTTGGAATAAATACGCGAATCAAACATTACCGAGCACGACAACGTTACGAAGGAATTTACCATCGGTGCGTAAACAGGTTGAAAATAAAATCAAAGCCGAACTGAAAAATAAAAAACTGTGGTTATGTGTGGACGAAACAACTGACAGCAAAAAACAATCTGTAGTTAATATGATGGCGCGTAATATGGAACCACATCAACCAACGTCTTCAATTTTATTAGCATCCAGACGACTAGAACAATTTAATGCCGAAAAAATTTCAGAGGTGCTATTAGATACTTTGGAAAAATTTAAACTTTCGAAAGACCAAGTATTAATGTTTATGACCGATGGTGCCGCAACTATGTGTTGTGTAGGGCGGTCTCTTAGAAAATATTGCCCTAACTTGTTACATATTACTTGTAAACTCCATGCTCTACACCTTGAGGCAGAATAGGTTCGTAGATGTTATCCAGAGGTAGATGCTTTAATATCGAGTACAAAGACAGTACTCCTGAAATCTCCAAAACGTATTCGGAAATTTCACGAATTGTGACCCATACCCCTGAGCCACCACAGCCGATTCTGACACGTTGGGGTATATGGTTACGGGCGGAGTTTTACTATCATGAACATTTTGAAAAAATTAAGGACGTGGTTTTATCATTCGATCTGAAAGAAAGTGCAGCTATCAGTACAAGCCAGAAAAAATTTCAAGATGCCCAGATTAAAATGGATATACAAAGTATTCGAGAGAATTACTTGGGACTAGAAGAAGCAATAACAAAATTAGAAAATTTGTCGCTGTTGTTAGAGGAATCACTGAAAATCGTTAAAGATGTTCACGCACAACTGTGTGCTGTAGAAGACGCAAAAAGTGAAAGCGTTCTAATAAATTTGAAAGTGTTTTAGACAGAAATGCAGATTTTAACACCTTAACACCTATTTGTGAGGGCACGTCCACAGATGCGTTAAGTTGCATAAAAAAGTATTTTGATTATGCGAATATAACATCACTAGATGTAGAACGCTCATTTTCCGAATATAAACATATTTTTTCCTCACGGCGGACATGTGTTTTAGACAGAAATGCAGATTTTGACACCTTAACACGTATTTGTGAGGGCACGTCCACAGATCCGTTCAGTTGCTTAAAAAAGTATTTTGATTATGCGAATATAACATCACTAGATGTAGAACGCTCGTTTTCCGAATATGAACATATTTTTTCCTCACGGCGGACATGTTTTTCAGAAATAACATTAGAAACGCACCTGATGTTGAAAATATACAATCGAGTTTCTCCAGTTTGTCAATCCTTTGAAGACGCTTAAAACGGTAAGTGTTTTTTAAATCCTCTGTCGTGCACACAATCACTGATTTCATACATTTTCCATTTTATTTATAGGTACATACAACGCTGTTATAATATGTACTATTCTTATTTTTCGTGTGTTTGTGCATATTACTTTAATAGCAGAAATCCAAATACCTATTTAATTATTTCTGATAGAATAAATGTCTCTACTTCTATACTTATATCGGTAACAAGCTCATGCTGCGTCCCTATTCTATCGTATATTCTAATATATTACGAATTACACTCCCATACCGGCGCTCATGGCGCGCATGGAAATTGGTCTGCTCTACTTATGATGTATGATTTATCCAATTAAGCACTATTAAAAAAATTAACAATTAGATGCTTTCCTAAATATTCTATTTTAAATTAATATTTTCTGTCGTCCAGCAAGGGTTTTAATGTGGAAGAAGATCGTTCAACATTGACGGAAGTAATTGGAGCATAATACTTTAACTCTTACATGTTTCGGCACTTATGACTCTTTTCCAAGAGTTTTTCTTTTAAATATAAACAGTTATAATTATAAAAAATGACAGTATATTGTATTTTGTACTGTCATATTTTATGTATCACGATGTCATGGTTTTTATATAATGATTTAAATATACATTACTATTTTTCCTATAGATGTAACTTTACATATTGTCAATTCTTTAATATTTGCCGATAAAATTAGGAAAAAAATATGATAACAACCTTCCACACAACATAAGGAACACACACATAAAATTTTATCAACATCGATTATGTAGTTTGTGATTCTATAAATAACAAACGAAACGATTTTCATTTTTATATACAGGCTGATTCCAAATATATGCGACAAATTGTATGGGCTGATTCCTAGGGTTATTATGATCATAAAAGTTTAGATCATTGATTCCAAAAGTGGTCCAGGTGGACCCCCAGGGGTCCACGGGAGACTCGACGGGGGTCTACGTTGGCGTGACAAAAAAATTGGGGTGCACAATTCGTAAGCGGGGGTCCACGAAAATTTATCTGGTTTCGATAGTGAAGAACTAAAATGTTGGCTTGAGTTCACCTATCAGTGTAGGCAGATAATATTTTAAGAAGCTCGGCGACTGATACTTGTAAAAACTTGCATATTCCATATTCGCTACAACGTGTCGAGACTTGCAAAGCGCTGCCGCTGCCGCCGTCCGCAATGCTTGTTCAGACGTGCAAACAGACGAAGTACGACTTGTGGTGTGTGTGCTTGCAATCTTGCATGAACTTGTTTGATTCTTCACCAATATAAATACGAATGCCACGGATAAACGTTACTCATTTGTTTCCCGAATTTCGAAAAGAAAAGTAAAGTAAAGTGAATCGATGTTAGTGTTTGCCACTGTTAAAATAGCCATACCCTGTTAAGTAAGACCGCCTTAAGATTACTACAACAAAGCTTTTTTTTTTACAGGTAGGTAACTGATACGAAACATGGCTGAATCTAAGAAGAAATGTCGACAGTATTGATTATTTAAAATTTGGTTTTCTTCCATAAAAGGCAGACAAGCCCATTGCCCATATGCCTTTTATGCAACAAAGTTTTGAGCAATGACTCTATGAAACCATCGAAGCTCGAAGATCATCTAACAAGGTGTCATCCTGATAAAATAGGTAAAGATTTTAAATATTTTCAAACATTGAAGGAAAAATATGAAAAGAGACCCACCGTGCACAGTATGTTCGCTTCAACGTCGGAAAGTAACGATGATGGCTTGCGGGCATCTTACAATATCTCATTACTTATAGCGAAATTTGGAAAATCGCACGCCATTGGAGAACAGTTAATTTTACCCGCTGTTGAAGAGGTTTTAAAAACTGTTCTGCACAAATCTCCATTTGACATACTCAAAAGAATTCCTTTGAGTAACAACACTGTACAAAGACGTATTGACCAAATGAGCTCTGATATTGAAAGTTTCTTGTGTAATTATCTGCAAACAACTTATTTTTCTATTCAACCGGACGAGTCAATTTTACCTGGAAATGAAGCATTATTATTGGCATATGTTCGATTTGTTATGGACGTAGAAATTCATGAAGGGCTTGTGCTTTTCTTGTGGGGTGTACTAAAGGACACAGTATACAAAAGAACATATGAAACAATCGGCGATTTAAGAGAAGCTGTCTTAGTTGCTTTTAATAACATCGATAAGCGTAAAGTCCGCAATGCTACAAATTCTGTTGTGAAGAGATGCAATTTGTGTATTAATAATAATGGAGGTATCTTTGAACATTAATAATGTTGTGTGCCCTTAATAAAAGTTCTTATAGTTTTCATTTTATTACTACATAAGATTTCAAAATAAGTTTTCGTTTGGTTTGTATTTTATCAGTTCGAAATTCAATTGTTTTCCATAAAAACCATAAAAGTGTCTATATCATATTTATTTTTTAAAATAACTATATCAAACCTCATATCATTGTAATCAGCAAAAAATAAGCTTTTTAATGATGTCAAAACCAACTATGGTTTCCATTTAAAAAAACACAAGTTTGTGTCATAACTCGATAATGGTGAACGAAAAAAAAATATTAGCTACACAATTTTATTTGGCGTAAAATTATCTAAAACTTTTGTCTGAACACTTTTTCTCTAAAATTACTATTAACGATGCTAAGCATGTTTAAAAAAAATCGTAAAATTTAGTTTTCTTTGAATATCTAATAAGCCATGAAAGTTATCGGGAAACAAAAGCAGTTTTAAATCAAACTCGTAAAACTGCGCATCTTTCCCCATTTAAGCGTTTTTCTATCTCCAGTGGTTTCTGAGATCCCAATGCTAAACATTCAAAAAAACTCACCCTGTATATATATTCATGAAAAATATTAAAAAATCTGTGATAAATTCGTGATAAATTCTCTTGGCGTTGAATTGTCGAGCGGTGAATTGTTGGTGATGAAATATCACACGATGATTGCGATATGATACCTATAAACATATAAACCCAATTTTCGCCACCTGTGGCGACCTTACAAAGTTGTATAGGTCACACAATCAGATTCAATTCGAATATGTCCTGTGATGTTGGGCCTTTGGGTAGCCCTCGGGATAACAGGTAGGGCGACTTATGGTAAAGTAAGACACTCACGAAGTTTGGGTAACATCGTATAATTAATATTAAACACTTAAAACTGGATAACGTTTATATACATTATGATATACTTATCATTAATATTATTACTGTCTATCTAAAGAGAGTATAAAAGAGGACATGATTCTGGTTAAGAATCTGACTCTTGTTTAAGACTGAATATGTGAACGTGACTGTGAATCTGTGAATATGTGAATCTATGAATGTCTGTCTCTTGCATTACTCTCGTTATATATCCATCAGATCATCCTCGTACTACTTAGGGAATGTTATACAACCCTGACATGCAGCTTGTGTTTGCAAACAACTCGCGTGAGCGAGGACGTATTTGTAACACGCGTTACACTTGCGTTACGGGAACGAGGCTGTGACCTGGTTGAGATTGTTTGCATACACACAAATTGCATTGCGTTATCGCAGTCCTTTCAATTCCTTACAAATATCTTTGTAACGATATGCGCGTTCATAGCTTAGCAGTCATGGAAGAAACTCTGATATGCTTCTCACAGTTTTTTCCGATAAAATTCTCTGACATATACCATAAGATAATCTCACACAAATCGGCCATTGAAAGATCGCAAACGCAAGGTGGCCCAACAATGAAAAATTGTTCACCAACAAAAGACGCTTCGTCTTACATTAACGCGGCTTAGCATAGTTACTTATAATGTGTAGATAACTCTACATAGCGGCGTTTGAATGTAGTTGTGTCCGTTTAGGTGGGTGATTAAAATATCGGGAACTTTTGGATACGACTTCGTATATATGTCCAAATCATTTTCTGTTTTTAAATTTTCGTTGATTGCATAAATACATCACAAAATACGATTGTTTGTATTGATATGTGATTTACATTTTCGTCACGGAGTACATATGTTGATTTTAAACTTCAAAGCAATCATTTCCATTTTGTGTGCTTCCGTGAATTATTAACCTTTTATCGGGCATTGTTTTAGTATCAAGGAAACATATTTACTCTGTAAAATCTTCCTTCTGATGAATTCCCTTGCGAACTAAATCAATAGATATTTCGTATTATTTTATTAAAACACATCATAAGATAATTCATTCTCTTATTTACTATGAAGAATCTTGAATAAATTCAAAATAAATGTTCTCTTATCAAGATGGTAGAGAATTGTAAACATTTTCGATTAACGAATAAGATTTTACATTAGCATTTACATGTGAAAAGCTGTTTGTCAAACTGTTGCCGTGATTGCTAACAATCGACCAAAAACATCATAATTGAATATAGGATTGTTTCAGCCTTTATTTGATGAAATTCCATTATAACTATTACACAGGCCTGCATTTTTCAACTCTTTGAATGTTGATTTAAAAATTTTAACTGTTTTCTAGTAATTGGGTAGTGCTGATTTCAAATCTGCTTTTATTTTTTTTGTATCACGTAAGGTTATTTTTCAAACCAGTAAAATCAAAAAATATAGAAAAAACACGATTTATTTCATTTATAAGCTATTTTTATATTATATTAAAAAAATACAAAAATATACGCATAGAAACTATTAGAAATAGTTATTTATTCTTTATGCTTCTTAAAAAAACGTTTTCGTTTTTCAGAAAAGCTTCGTTTGGTTGTTTTTCTGTCATATTCAGCTAAAGGAAGATCTGAAGGTAGTTCCTGGGGCAAGCAAATTTTTTTGTTTCAACCTAGACCCCAGTACTTCAGAAAGATCTTTTAAAAGTCCCAAATCTCTTACTAAATCATTCAGTTCGGCTTGTGAAAATAGCTGAGGTTGGTTTTGACCTGAGGTTGATGGTTCAAAATCACTATCCATCTGTACGGAGCCGGAAGTTGAAGAGGTTTCAATATCTTCTTGTAGTACTTTGGGGGGTATAGGTATAGGTACATGATCACTGTGAGGAACTGGTCTGATAGCTGATTTAATATTGTTTGGGTACAAAATATGTTTCAAAGTTTTTCTATTATGTCCCTTAATATCACAAAGACAAAAGTAGCAATCTTCATGATGATTTTGCGGTTCTCTCCAAACCATCGGTATTCCAAAAGGAAGGCTTTTTCTATTCCCTTTGGTCCAATGTCTTAAACCTTCGTCACATACCTTACAAACAACGTGCGGTGCCCAATCTTTATCTTGATCTCCTAATTTGATTTTGAAATAAGCATAATATGCATTTTTCACAAATTCACCAATTGGCCTCTTAAATTTTTTCAAGACGAAATATCCACAAATATAACAGAAATCATCTGGTTTGTTTTTGCAACACCGGCTAGACATATTTTTAAGCAATGTTTATTTATCAAATACCACGCACAACACTAAAGACAAATTAATTTTACTTGTTTACTGATCGACACTCAGAGCTTTAATGAAGTAAATGACATTAAAATATACATTTTGTTTGGAGTGATAAACTTGAAATCCTTCTTCGCAGTACTAATAAAGTGAAAGCATAATAAATAGGATTTAGCAGGTAAAAATTCCCGGAAATCTTGTCCAAAATTAATACATGTAATAAAAGATTTACATCAGGTAATGAGAGCCTATTTAACAAATTTCTTTAAAACTACAACAGAAAATCATTTTTGGGTTAATACCTAGAATTTGAAGTAGTACATTCATTTTAAAATGTATTACAACGCCTATTATAAGATCTTTTTTTTATTTTTTTCTTTTTCTTTTGTGCAAAAAAAAATCTGTGGGTGGTAGAGACCAACTGTATTTTAATTAGTTATTGCTATATAAAAACTGAGCTTAACAAACAAAAATTACGTCATCACAAATTTTATGCAGGCCTGTGTTATCGGGATAAAATAAAACAAATTTTAATGAATTTCACTACTTTTTACTTTACAAAGTTACGATCGTTTCGCTTACATAAGAGCTTCGTCAGACATATAACTAACTTATGGACATATCTTTACATAAATATACCGTAACAAACATACGTTTTGGATAGTTGAAGGAATGGATAGTCTTTATTACTTAAATGTCTATGAACAAAAACTTTTACAAAAATATTGAACTACGGTTCATACAATACCGTTCATAAAGTGATAAAACTAAGGATCTACATTATGTTAAAGAGAGATAGAGCAGCACTATGGAAAAATACAATATATGACTGATAATCAGATAAATAAATTAAGTAACGGTGAATTATTAATTTCTAATTGATCATTGAGGATATTATCAGTAGTGACCGGACGCATCAGGTCGAAATTACGATGGACCAAATAATAATAATAAATAAACAACAAGCAGTTATTGAATAGCACTATTCATTCGATTAACCACACATCTGGCTTTCGTCGTTGAATTGCGACGCAATTACTTTAATATTATAGTGAAATTCCTTTCTTCACGGGCGTAGATAGAAACGGATTTGCATAATTTATTTATTTAATAGTTTATATTTCGTGAGATAAATAAAGTACGGCGAGTTCTTTTTCTCATTGTTTTAACTGTACTGTTTTAAAAGTACCATCCTACGTAATTTTTGTAATAGATCCTATTTAATATCGTTTCATCGAATCTACTTCTCCCAATTATTTTGACGTAAGTGGCCCAGTGAACTTCATTAAGTTTCAATAACTTACGCATACATTTTTAATTTTCGTTTATTTAGATCTAGAACATTGTTTAAGTTACTTTTGAGATATGATAGGAACAACGTCGAGAATGGTATCGTGAAACAATGGCGAGTTGGATTAAGGGTCATACTGATTGTATGTCCATTGCCAGTGATTTCGAAATTCATTGCAAAGTCTGTAAAATATCGTTAAAAAATTCCAAGAAATCGCACGTAAAACGTCACTTAGCATCGCAAACGCATACATAGATATTAGAACCGTTGGAATCAGACAATGTTAACGAAGAACTCTGTGAAACTTTAATGGCGGCAAATATTCCATGAAATAAACTTAACAATCCCACATTCAAAACATTTCTCAAAAAATATACTTGTCGAAATGTTCCTGATAATCCACCTTACCCAAATAGTATGTTTCCAAGTGTTACACGAAAGCAGTAGAACGCATTAGAAGCCATCTTTCAAATCAGTACCTATGGATAAGTTGCCGACGACTGTCGATATATTAGGACGCTGTGTGGTAAATGTTGTAGCTGGTGTACTATATCCAACTATTCTATATAACGCATATGTAATAGCAACATAAGTTATAAATACAGTTACAGAAACAGTAGCTAAAACCATTAACGAGGACATGCATCAAATGCTTCATTCGGACGACAAGTACAAAGAAAAAATACTTTTATTTATCAGTGACAGTGCTGCATATATGTTAAAAACAGACGGACTATTAAAGGAAACATATCCTAATATGCTGCATATTACTTGTGTAGCACATGCTCTCCACGGAATCTGTGAATATATCAGAGACACCTTTTCGGAAGTTGATAGACTTGTATTCGCTTTTAAAAAAGTTTTCATAAAAGCACCATTGAGAGTAGCTCTTTACAAGGAAAAATTTCCATCTTTGTCACTGCCTCCCTCTTCAGAAATAACTAGATGGGGAACAACTAGTTTTAATGCAGAGAATTTCAATAGTTTACGAAATTTCGTTACATCTTTAAATGACGATGCTCGAAGTATTTCTGAGTGCAATCAACTAATAAAAATTTTAAATTTAAAAAATCAGTTGTACTTTCTTCAGGGGAACACTTTGGAAATTTGCCAAAACTAATCACTTATTTTGAAAATCGAAATCTCGTATTAAATGACAGATTAAACTCATTAGATGTGGCTATTAATAATTCAAAAAATATTCCAAGTGACTTCGGATATGGCCTTCGGCAAAAGTTAGACGCAGTTTTTAATAGAAATCCAGATTTAATAACATTGCGGCAATTGTGTATGGGGACAATGCCTCAAAATCGAACTGCTAAATACGATGAAATAAAAGAATATTTCCTGTAGTTGCGATGTAGAAAGGACGTTTTCTATCTACAAGGATGTATTTCATTCAAAGAGAACAAATTTTACAGAAGAGAACCTTGAGAAAGTATTGCTAGTTAATATTAATACTCCTTTTCTCAACTTGAACTACAAAATTAACTAATAAAAATGTATTTCGTATTTTATAGATCACCACCCCTTTGCTTTCCAATTATATAAATAAAATTAAGAACTCTTATAAAATCAAATTTTCAATAGTACGTCCTTGAGTGTGCGGTCCCTACTTATAACTATCTAAATAGACTCAACCATATCCTTTTAATAAAAATATTCTGCTGATGGGATGCTTGTAATGTTGAGAAAATCTTTGCATACGAGCAGCGTCTATATTCACTTTTAGAAATATCCTTATTACAGGATTTATAAGAATTCACATTGTAAAAAAAACATGACGGATTACCAATATAAAAAAGGAGATAGTCTTCATTTTTGCCCGGAAATATTGAAACAGGTGGATATAAACTAAAATATTAATCTAATGAACCACGTATATGGAGATGAGTGAAATCCGCAACAAGATCAAAGTTTGTAACGGATAAATCGCGAGAACTTACCCGCAAATAGAGATGTTTATATAAACTTAAAAATATTAAACAATCACTGAAAGTTATAATTTATGTTTTTTGTAATAATACCGATTAGAGTAAGTACGATAGATTTCCAGCAGAAGAACTAAAAGAAAAGTGCTAACAATATTCGTTATCTTCTAATATTGAAGACATTCGCCATCATATATCGTGTCTGTTCTGTTACTGTTAAACATGAAAAAAACTGAGTCAATATAAGAGATATGTGTCCTCATATTGACTAAGACGACAGGTCAGTCCAGTTATTGAATCAATGATTTTGTCCGTTGTGGAAAAAAACTGAATATTAAATGTTAAATACAATGAGGAATTTATGAATGCTTATTTCTATTGTTCTTAGACATATCTATGAATATTACTAAACTTAAAAACAATTCTAATTCATTTTCACAACTGTGGAAAACAATACATGTAATTTAAAAGTAGTTACGTATTTATTTGTCTAGAAATATTTTTTCCGTTTTGTATAATTCGTCCCAAACGTTTGTACAGGTAGGCGTGGGTAACGAATAAAAATCATATCTTGTATCAGGTACAGTCATAAATAAAGACGGCAGACTATGTGCCCCAGCAGTGGCGTTGCGTGGAGAGTTTAGCAGAACAACAGTGCGCTTACTTAAAAATAAATATATCGAATCCCTATACAAAACGTTAAGAAAAAAAATAAATAACTTACCCAACATGTTTACATTGTTGCAAAAAAAGCGGATGTGCGCGATGAAAAAACAGCACCATAATATATGTTTCTGTATTAGTCTCGGAAAGGTTCGTACGTAGCGACGTATATATATATGTTTACATACAGAGAAGGATTGTTCGACGTTGAGAGATGTTATATTTGCATAGTTAAAGCGCTCTTTGTATCTGTACAACGGATCTTCAGTATTGGTAAAAAGTTGCCCAATTTTGTAAAATATACATTTTTATCTAATACACTGTTAAATTTTTCACGGACACAATCACTTTTTTCATCTTCAAGGATATGCAGCACCAGTTTTACGTGGTCAATAATTGCTAATGAGTCCGATAAGGACAGGGCAGTGTTCTGTAAATTTTTTACTGCGTCCAGTATTGGAACGTAACTGCCGTAAATAATTTTTAAATTTGCTGCAACTTGAGGATTGTTAAATTGAACCTGGCTGAGCCGTATTGCAGCTGCATCCTCGGCATCTAGTTGTAAAATCACTGATTTAATTTTTTCAAAATGTTTATAATAATAAAATGCTGCTTCTAACCAAGTACCCCATCGTATAAGAATTGGTTGCGGCGGCTCGGGTATATCAGGACACAGCGAATGAAATAGCCGAATCCGTTTCGGAGATTTAAGAAAAACCGCTTTCGTTTGTCCTATCAGTTGATCCACATCAGGATAAGTTGTACGTATAGTGTTTGTTACAAGGTGTAAAGCGTGAAGCAAACATGTGACATGCAGCAGGTTTGGTTGAATCGTTTTGAGTAAGTTTGCCGTGGAACACATAACCTTGGCAGCATCGGTAACTAACATTAACACTTGCTTCGGTAAAATCTCAAATTTGTGTAGTGTTTCTATTAATACATCATATATCGCTCTGGCAGTACACCCTTGCATTCGTTTACAGGTTAGTAAATAAGGAGGAGAAGGTCCTTGCGGAGTCAGCGTCCGTACTAGAATGGCTAGGATGGACTGTTTTTTAATATCTGTAGTTTCGTCTATTGTTAACCACAGGAATTTTTTTTTACCGTATTTTTCGTACAATTTACAATTCTCTCACGCACTGACGGTACGTAATTCCGTAGCGTACTTCTTGCTGGTAATTTCCACGTAGGATTGTATTTCTTCCAAAACTGACGAAACATTGGGTGTTCCACTTTCTGCATTGGTATATTGGTCGCTATTAACATCATTGTTAAATCACACACAAATTTATTATATGATCTGCGTCCACTATTATTCGATTTATGTTTGTCACTATTTATATGTCTTTGGCACTGACTTGCTTTCCAAGTTAATAAAGTTGTTTCACAAACTAAACATTTCGCTACGGTACCGTCATATATTAAATCGGGAAACCGATGTAAAAATTTCTTTACTACGTTAGCATGTAACCGAGTCGATGCATTGTTTCTACGCACTCCCGACATTTTCAACACGATTGTGTTAACAATGTATCGCTTACAACGTCTCAACGGCAACTGAATTGATCGTCGTACGCCTCTACTCGATCCCGCCACATCACGCTACTGTTTGGGCACATAGTCTGCCGTCTTTAGTCATAAAGTATTCTCGTTTCACTGAAACAATTTTATTCATCAATAAAACAAACAACAATTAGATATATTCTAAAAATATTTCTTTGGAAAATACGTATTTCGACAACAAAGTTGGCATCATCAGTAGGTAAAACCTCAAAGTGTTTGCACACGGGGCACAATAAAACTAACACACAGAATCGCACATAACTTTACATGGTGTTCACGTGTACACTGACTTTAAAGTGAATACACAAACTTCTTAAGAAAACGACAACACCATGTGTTTATTCTCAACACCCTCAACCTTTTCTACCTCTTTTCTAAGAATAAAAACAGAATACTGTATGGTATAGGACCGTTGTTCGAATTAAACGTATTAAATTTGTGTTTTTAACGATATGAATGCTTTCGTATGCGTCGAGATCTCTGGGATTATTGATGTTCTTCACAAATTTTCACCCTTTTACCGAGATGTTGTGATCCGTGGCCAATTCGTGGTTTGCAGCGTTCGATTTTTCTGGTCGATTAAATTTAATATGTGGAATGTGTTCTTTAAAACGGGTTATTATTGACCGTTTCATTTGAAATATACAGGGTGAGTTTTTTTGAATGTTTAGCATTGGGATCTCAGAAACTACTGGAGATAGAAAAACGCTTAAATGGGGAAAGATGCGCAGTTTTACGAGTTTGATTTAAAACTGCTTTTGTTTCTCCGATAACTTTCATGGCTTATTAGATATTCAAAGAAAACTAAATTTTACGATTTTCTTTAAACATGCTTAACATCGTTAATAGTAATTTTAGAGAAAAAGTGTTCAGACAAAAGTTTTAGATAATTTTACGCCAAATAAAACTATGTAGCTAATATTTTTTTTTCGTTCACCATTATCGAGTTATGACACAAACTTGTGTTCTTTTAAATGGAAACCATAGTTGGTTTTGACATCATTAAAAAGCTTATTTTTTGCTGATTACAATGATATAAGGTTTGATATGGTTATTTTAAAAAATAAAAAGGATATAGGCATTTCTATGATTTTTCACTTTATAAGATAAAAACTTAAAAAAAAAAAAATGTTTGGTGTTTTGTAATTCAAAAAACGAAAAATCTGAGTTACAATAGTGTTCGTTGGAGCGGTCGAGATAAATATACTAACATTGCTTTCACGTTGAGTCACAGAAGTGAGAGCTGTTAATTTTTACTTTTAAGTCAAGTTAATTGTCAAACATTGACAATTAACTATTAATTAATTTAATTGTAACTTAACTATAAGCGGTGCAAACGGCCGTTAATCATAAGTTTGCATTGGCTATGGAATTTTCTAGCGTAGAAAAGCGATATGGTTGAATGTTACATTCAGTGCCAGAAAAATTCTACTAGAGCTGCTGAAGTTTATTTTGAAAATTATTTTGATCGACGTCAGCCGTCGCTACCTACTTTTAAGAGATTATGGGATAATTTAGCAGATTATGGTTCGTTCGTTAAACCAAAATCAAAAAAAGGGATGGATGAAGATAGAGAAATAAACATATTAGCAAATATCGCTCAGAATCCATCTACATCGACCCGACAAATTTCAACAGAAATGGGCTCCTCTCAACGCACTATTGTCAGAGTGTTGAAGAAGCATAAATTTCGTCCCTACAAATTATCAATATCACAAACTTTACATGAAGGTGATAACATCAGACGAATAGCTTTTTGTAGAAGGTTTAAAGATCAGTGTCAAAACGATCCACACTTTTCAATGAAAATATTATACTGATGAATTTCGTTTCACAAATTGTGGAATGTTTAATAGGCACAATGAGCACATATGGTCTTCAAACAAATCCACTTCACGTTGAACATAGGAGACCACAAATTAAATTTGGGTTTAATTTTTGGTGTGGTGTTATAGGATCAACTGTTCTTCCTCCTTTTATTTTTGATGGATCACTAACTGGCAATCGTTATCTTAAAATTTTTACAACAAGATTTCGAGGAAATGTTAGATAATTTAAATTTAAGAACCCGAGCAATGCTGCAATGGTTCCAACATGACGGAGCGCCTCCGCACAATCAACTGAATGTTAGAAATTATTTAAATTTGAACTTCCCTAATCAATGGATATGACGAAATGCACACATTGAATGGCCGGCTAGCTCCCCTGATTTATCAGTTTTGGATTTTTTCTTGTGGGGTGTACTAAAGGACACAGTATAAAAAAGAACATATGAAACAATCGACGATTTAAGAGAAGCTGTCTTAGTTGCTTTTAATAACATCGATAGGCGTAAAGTCCGCAATGCTACAAATTCTGTTGTGAAGAGATGCAATTTGTGTATTAATAATAATGGAGGTATCTTTGAACATTAATAATGTTGTGTGCCCTTAACAAAAGTTCTTATAGTTTTCATTTTATTGCTACATAAGATTTCAAAATAAGTTTTCTTTTGGTTTGTATTTTATCAGTTCGAAATTAAATTGTTTTCCATAAAAACCATATAAACATTTTTTTTTAAAGTTTTTATCTTATAAAGTGAAAAATCATAGAAATGCCTATATCCTCTTTATTTTTTAAAATAACCATATCAAACCTTATATCATTGTAATCAGCAAAAGATAAGCTTTTTAATTATGTCAAAACCAACTATAGTTTCTATTTAAAAAAACAAAAGTTTGTGTCATAACTCGATAATGGTGAACGAAAAAAAAATATTAGCTACATAGTTTTATTTGGCGTAAAATTATCTAAAACTTTTGTCTGAACACTTTTTCTCTAAAATTACTATTAACGATGCTAAGCATGTTTAAGAAATTCGTAAAATTTAGTTTTCTTTGAATATCTAATAAGCCATGAAAGTTATCGGAGAAACAAAAGCAGTTTTAAATCATAAAACTGCGCATCTTTCCCCATTTAAGCGTTTTTCTATCTCCAGTAGTTTCTGAGATCCCAATGCTAAGCATTAAAAAAAACTCACCCTGTATAGGTCGAAAGAAACAATTGTTGACAACTGTCGACAAGTGCATAACATTTTTCGATCAAACTTGGATGAGCAAACTGCAATTGATGAATATATTAATCTGTATTAAGTGTTCCATTTGAAAACACAAAATAAATAATACCACAATGGTCCCACTACACAACAATATTTTACTTCCGTGTAGCTCAGCTTTTGGGTTCGGTTTTGGAAATTTATCATTGTCCATCCATCAATGGACCAATATTGCTACATTCCAATGAGAGGCATTTCAAATTATCGAAGGGAAGATGAAAATAACTGTACCTGTTTCATATTAATTTCAGAATACAGCATTGGAAAGGGTAAGTCCATATTTCTAAATCTGAGATTTTATCATAAACCTAAGCTTATGTACAAAAGATAAAATCATTAAATTGTGTACATAATAAAATAATTTGAAACACATTTGAGTAGGTAAAAACCTCACCAATTTTGTATAATACTAAACTATTTTTAATAATATAAAATACTATTAAAATCTGGTGTGAAGAACACAATACAAATTCATATAGTTTGAAGGTATCCTCTCCAAAGACGTAGATACGTATTTCATCTTTCTACAGAATTATCGGTACACCCCTGCTGGAGAAGATACATTCACAAAGACAACAACTTCGCTATCTCATAGAAATTATTAGGACAGAGCGTAGAAGAACATTCAGCGCCGCACATTTAGAAAACACCGAAACAACTAGCACTGTCTACATAACAACTGTAGAACTAAGCAAAATGTTTCTATCAGACGGCACAGCCGTATCTGCAGAAACTGTATTAACGCGTCTTCACCCTTTAATGGACGAAACCGCATCTATATAACGAGTGATCATTAAAATTTTCGCTCAAATAAGCCACGTACACAAAAAGTATGTCCTAACTTAAGTTATTAGAAGAGATCTGTCATTATAATTTCAAACGTCATGATTGTTAAAAAATAATTTTAAATGCTGACTTTTATATTAAATATATTTATAATTTTTATACAAAGTAATAGAATATTATAAAAAATGTGTAAAATGTTGATCATTTTCCACCAAGCATAATCGCACTCTATTTCGTAGAGCATTGAAAACATTGATCAGTATTTGCGGTGAGTTATTGATGTGTTCACATTTTTCTATGATTTTATGTCTTAACTCTTGTAGATTATTAATTGGTGTTTCATAAATAATATTCTTTATATATGGCCACACAAAAAAATCCATGACTGCTAAATCACACGATCGTGGTGGATATGGAATCGCTGTATTTCTACTTATTATCCTATCGCCATAAAATTGTTGCAAAAACTGTATATTTTCAAGTGTAACGTGAGATGTAGCCCCATCCTGTTGAAAATATCCGACCTGGAGTTCATCATTAGTCAAATGATTAGTAAGAACACTGAGAATTTCGTTACGATATTTCTCCGATGTTATCGTGCCCTCAAAGAATATTGGTCCTATTAATCGGTGACGACTCATACCTACCCGTACGCCTATTTTTTCTGGATGTAGAGGAACTTCTCTGTAGAAATGGGGATTTTCACTGGACCACATATGCATATTTTGCGAATTAACATAACCTTTCAAATAAAACCAAGCTTCATCGGTGAAAAAAGTATGATTTAAAATATTGTCTGTCATTGTTTGAAGAAACCATTGGCAAAATTGTGTTCTTTTTTCATAATCCGTAGGTAATAGATTTTGTACAGAAGTTAATTTATATGGATACATGTGCAAGTCCTTTTTTAAAATTTTTTGACATGTTCCATACGAAAGCCCTACTTGTTGCGAAACTCTGCGAATAGATGTTTGAGGAGATTCGTTAATAATTCGTCTGACATTTTCAATTACGCCGCGACTTATCTTGAGAGGAGGGCCGCTTCCTTTTTTCCTTAAAATACTGCCTGTTTGACGAAAAAGATTTACACAATGCATTAGCGTATCACGAAAAGTTTTATAGCTAGGAACAGTATTTGGATGTCTCTCTTCAAACTCCGCAAGGCAATTTTCTATTGAATGCTGCCAAATACCATCAATTTTTTGAGATGTCAGGAAGTAACATTCTACCATAAACGCTTTATGTATATCATTAAAGGCCATTACTTTTTCTTTTGATGAAACTTTAAAATATATATTTGACACTGACAGATGTTTGAAATAACATCTTAATGACTAAAGCTACGACATAATTTTTATATACACGGCCAGCAACGAGTGAAAATTTTAATGATCGCTCGTTATAACAAAATAATTTGAAACGTACTTGAGTAGGTGAAACCTCACCAATTCTGTATAATACAAAAGTATTTTCAATAATATAAAATATTTTTAAAAATCTGATGTGAAAACTCAGTACAAGTTCATATATTTCTTCTCCAGAGACGTAGATATGTATTTCATCTTTCTTCTGAATGTTGTCTTCGTAATTTCTGTGAGATAGAGAAGTTGTTGTTTTGTGAATGTATCTTCTCCAGCAGAGGCGTACCGATGATTCTGTGGAAAAATGAAACACGTATCTACGTCACTGGAGAAGATACCTTCACAAATATATGAACTTATATTACGCGTTTACGAAACTTGCACCGGTATATACCGTACTCATCATTTGCGTTCTAAAATTGTTACCGATTAAAAATGAATTGTTCGAAAATTACACCGGTGTAAGTGGTGCATGCACCCGGTTTCTAGTTTTTGGATCGAAGTTGATCGTCGGTGCATACATTTGGTAGATAACCATAACCTCTTACACCTCTATTTGGTCGTTGTAATACATACAGAAAATATGGAAATATTGTAAAGCAACATTCGTAACATATTTTTTTATTGAAAACTGATAATATTGTGATGTGAGTCATGCATTGACGGCACCTGCTGTGCGACGTCAACACAGCCTAGAACCGTCTAGAAAACCGATATCGAAGCACCGAGAAAATCGTACATGCAAGAGTTTTCCTTAGGCCTATAAAAGAACTCTAAACGTGCAGAGAGATTCATTCAACGAGTGATCGCCGTCGTGTTGAAATGTGAAGTAAATATTGAAATAAATACTGTTATTAAATTTAATATAGTGTATTTTGTTTTATTATTAGTATAGTGTTTTAAATTACCGTTAGATTTATTTAAAAGAACCCACAAAAACAAGTATTTTACAATATGTTGTAAGAAAATCACTTATCTGATCATCTTCACTATCTAGTAGCTCTGTCGCTATAGCAAGTACAGTTTCTTGGTACATTTTAATCCCGTTAGGCACTCAAAATCCAAATTAGATCGCAACTGTAATAAAAACATTTTTAATTATAGGTTAGAAACTTTTATTCAACTTCACAGCATTCGGAAATTGGTTAACGCGATCCATTTAACGTAAAATCAGTTGATTATCCGGTACATACCTACCGGTTCAGTTGTCGTAAACGCTATTGTGTTCTTCACACCAGATTTTTAATAATACTTTAAATTATTAAAAATACTTTTGTATTATATTAAATTGTGTATATTTGTTGTTTTATTCAATAGTATTTTATTTATTTATTTATAGTATTTTAATCACGTTTCAATTAATTTTATTATAATATTCTACAAATATAAATCGTGTCCAAAAGTGATGCCATCATTTGGCTGATAGCATAAGATCCGAAATATACAATAATAGTATAATATACTACCGTTGATTCAAGGACTACCAACGCTTTTACGTTCAAACTTCTATAGAATAAGAAGCACAAATTTTATGAGAACTTCTATTTATTATATATGCCCTTAGTCAGTGGAGACGGCGTGGGTGACTAAACAAAAGATGGTAGGTAGCGCCACTCAGTTTCACTTACGGAAGCTCAAATCTGAAAACGGAGAAAAGGGAGAAAAGGGATCGCACGATCGTAGACGCATGTGCATACAGACTACTAAAAACATAAGCGAAATCCAAAACTGCGAAATGCTACATAGGATACCTGCAATCTGAAAACAAAAGTTCAAAGCAGCCAACTTGCTAAAGAGAGATAAGAAAGGCAAAGGAAAAACTAGAAAACAGTTAACTCGTATAATATCAAATTTAGGAAAAAAACGTTCAGTTATTCAGTTATATTTGGTTCAAAATAAATATGTTCAGCCTGTATATAATGTCACACTCTGTATTAAAAATATGTAATTTTAAACATTACCAAAAAAAAAAGAAAAAGCGTTATTTTACAAAAAATATAATATGCAAGGCAAGCACATTAAAAGAAAATATATCATAAAATAGAGAACTAAGGTATATACATATATATATATATATAGAGCTACTAGATAGTGAAGATGATGAGATAAGTGATTTTCTTACAACATATTGTAAAATACTTGTTTTTGTGGGTTCTTTTAAATAAATCTAACGGTAATTTAAAACACTATACTAATAATAAAACAAAATACACTATATTAAATTTAATAACAGTATTTATTTCAATATTTACTTCACATTTCAACACGACGGCGATCACTCGTTGAATGAATCTCTCTGCACGTTTAGAGTTCTTTTATAGGCCTAAGGAAAACTCTTGCATGTACGATTTTCTCGGTGCTTCGATATCGGTTTTCTAGACGGTTCTAGGCTGTGTTGACGTCGCACAGCAGGTGCCGTCAATGCATGACTCACATCACAATATTATCAGTTTTCAATAAAAAAATATGTTACGAATGTTGCTTTACAATATTTCCATATTTTCTGTATGTATTACGACGACCAAATAGAGGTGTAAGAGGTTATGGTTATCTACCAAATGTATGCACCGACGATCAACTTCGATCCAAAAACTAGAAACCGGGTGCATGCACCACTTACACCGGTGTAATTTTCGAACAATTCATTTTTAATCGGTAACAATTTTAGAACGCAAATGATGAGTACGGTATATACCGGTGCAAGTTTCGTAAACGCGTAATATAAGTTCATATATTTGTGAAGGTATCTTCTCCAGTGACGTAGATACGTGTTTCATCTTTCCACAGAATCATCGGTACGCCTCTGCTGGAGAAGATACATTCACAAAACAACAACTTCTCTATCTCACAGAAATTACGAAGACAACATTCAGAAGAAAGATGAAATACATATCTACGTCTCTGGAGAAGAAATATATGAACTTGTACTGAGTTTTCACATCAGATTTTTTAAAATATTTTATATTATTGAAAATACTTTTGTATTATACAGAATTGGTGAGGTTTCACCTACTCAAGTACGTTTCAAATTATTTTGTTATAACGAGCGATCATTAAAATTTTCACTCGTAGCTGGCCGTGTATATAAAAATTATGTCGTAGCGTTAGTCATTAAGATGTTATTTCAAACATCTGTCAGTGTCAAATATATATTTTAAAGTTTCATCAAAAGAAAAAGTAATGACCTTTAATGATATACATAAAGCGTTTATGGTAGAATGTTACTTCCTGACATCTCAAAAAATTGATGGTATTTGGCAGCATTCAATAGAAAATTGCCTTGCGGAGTTTGAAGAGAGACATCCAAATACTGTTCCTAGCTATAAAACTTTTCGTGATACGCTAATGCATTGTGTAAATATTTTTCGTCAAACAGGCAGTATTTTAAGGAAAAAAGGAAGCGGTCCTCCTCTCAAGATAAGTCGCAGCGTAATTGAAAATGTCAGACAAATTATTAACGAATCTCCTCAAACATCTATTCGCAGAGTTTCGCAACAAGTAGGGCTTTCGTATGGAACATGTCAAAAAATTTTAAAAAAGGACTTGCACATGTATCCATATAAATTAACTTCTGTACAAAATCTATTACCTACGGATTATGAAAAAAGAACACAATTTTGCCAATGGTTTCTTCAAACAATGACAGACAATATTTTAAATCATACTTTTTTCACCGATGAAGCTTGGTTTTATTTGAAAGGTTATGTTAATTCGCAAAATATGCGTATGTGGTCCAGTGAAAATCTCATTTCTACAGAGAAGTTCCTCTACATCCAGAAAAAATAGGCGTACGGGTAGGTATGAGTCGTCACCGATTAATAGGACCAATATTCTTTGAGGGCACGATAACATCGGAGAAATATCGTAACGAAATTCTCAGTGTTCTTACTAATCATTTGACTAATGATGAACTCCAGGTCGGATATTTTCAACAGGATGGGGCTACATCTCACGTAACACTTGAAAATATTCAGTTTTTGCAACAATTTTATGGCGATAGGATAATAAGTAGAAATACAGCGATTCCATATCCACCACGATCGTGTGATTTAACAGTCATGGATTTTTTTGTGTGGCCATATATAAAGAATATTATTTATGAAACACCAATTAATAATCTACAAGAGTTAAGACATAAAATCATAGAAAAATGTGAACACATCAATATATATATATATATATATATATAATTAATTCGTGACCTTGGTATGATATGGTAAATTCAATCAGTTGGCGATTTAAGGTCTGGCTTTACTTTAAAGTATATACGGGGTTGGGCAGAAGTAACGCATCAGTCTAATAATTCCGTAAATATAAACTTTAGAACAAAATGTTAACAAAAGTTTTTTGACAAGTTATTTTGTATTGGCTTCAATCATTTGCGTTTTTTTTTCATTATGATTACATATGACAGAAAAAAAAAATTTTTTTTTTAATGGAAATAATATTTTCTTTTAGAAAATTCGGAATCTTTATTAATTTCTGAATATGAAAATGTACTTTCTTCATGGGGTTAGATAATAAAAATATTGAGAAAAAATAAAATTTAATAAACGTACATTTGGACTAGTGCAGTGTTTTGTAGATTGCTTTGGAAATTGTAGATTTTTTGACTGTCATTGAATTATTGACGTTTCACAATAAAATAGTTTCCATCGTAAAACTTGCTTTTTTTAATACGTGTTTTGTGTGAAAATGGTCAAATTAACTACTAAAGAAAGAATAGAAATTCTTAAGATGGTCGGATATGGTGACAGGCAACGTTCAGATCACGAAGTTTGCACTTTATTCAATAATGTTTATTTGGATCGAGATCCTATAGCTCAATCAACAGTTTCGAGATTGGTTACTAAATTTAGAGAAACGAGCGATGTTAGAGATATACCTAAAGCTGGCCGACCAAAAGAAATCACTAATGAAGAACGATCTCTTCATGTTTTACTTGCTGTAACGGAAAATCCCACTATGTAAACCACTCAACTAGGATTAGAAAATGATATGAGTAGCAGATCTATTAGACGAATATTAAAAGCGAACAAATACAAGCCCTATAAGATACACTTACTGCACGAACTTAACGAAGATGACCCGGACAGAAGATTACAGTTTTGTGAAACAATAATGGAATCGTCCAATAACGATCCAATTTTTTTAAACAACATCGTATTTTCTGACAAACCTACATTTTGTCTAAATGGATTTGTAAATAGGCATAACTGCCGTTATTGGGTGACTGAGAATCCACATTGGATGCGAGAAAATCATACACAGCATCGCCACAAAGTTAATGTGTGGGCTGGCATTGTTGGGCAACGAATCATAGGTCCGTACTTCTTGGACCACAATCTAAATGGTGATGGTTACTTACATTTATTGCGTAACCATATTGTACCAGATCTGTTGATTTTATTTCCTAACGACAATCAACCAAGCATGCCAAACCGTAATCTATGGTTTCAACAAGATGGAGCACCACCACATTATCCTATTAATGTTCGACAGTATTTAGACACACTTTTTCCCGGTCGTTAGATTGGACGTCGGGGTTTTATTGATTGGCCCGCTAGGTCTCCCGATTTAAATCCATTGCATTTCTTTCTTTGGGGACACTTGAAGTCGCAAGTATACAAGGAGAAACCTAGAGGATTTGAGAGCAAAAATTACTTGTGAAATACAAGCCATACCACCTAATAGTTTACAAAATACAATTCGTCATTTTTGGGAACGTTTAGGACACTATCAAGTCGTAGAAGGACGTCACTTTGAGCATTTAATTTAATTTTGTAGTTTGTTTACTTTTATTAAATTTAATTTTTTTATCAATATTTTTATTATCTAACCTCATCAAAATAGTACGCACTCATATTCAGAACTTAATAAAGATTCCGAATTGTCTAAAAAATAATATTATTTCCATTTAAAAAAAAAAAAAAATTTGGCTGTCATATGTAATCATCATGAAAAAAAAACAAATGATTGAAGCCAATACAGAATAACTTGTCAAAAAACTTTTAGTATAACAACATTTTGTTCTAAAGTTTATATTTACGGAATTATTCGACTGATGCGTTACTTTTGCCCAACCCTGTATATTTAAAACAACCCTACATGTTTCGGCAATGATGCCTTTATCAAGGATATAAATTATAAATGACAGTATACAAATGTCATATAATTGAGTTGCTATGGATAAAATTATTCAAAGATACATTCCAATAATAATAAATCATGCCTTAGTATTCCAAAAACAAATAGACAACAAAAACAGGGAAAAGCAAGACACGAGTTATTATTATGTATGCGCCCGTGGAGCGTCTTAAGCGTCTTGTCGGCATTCGCCTTAAACGAGAAGGAAAACCACGAACACCTACTCGGACAACCAGACAGGAATCAAAACACGGAACAGTCAGCATGATAAGCAAATGTATATGATATTTAAATGTAATTGATATTTAAATAACTTAAGATATATAATTATATAACAAAAAAAATATATATATATTATGATGGTAAATTGCAGATCGTTACACAATTAAGTTATAGTATATACTGCTTAATTTTTTTATATCATTTCTGTTATTAATTGAATTTTTTTCCTGTTTAATACTAATCATTTCTTTAATTTCTCTTTTCATTGTGTGTTGTTCTTTATCAATTATCTGTGTGTTTTCAAAATCGAAATGGTGATCGCGTTGTAGTTTGTGTGTAGATAAAGAAGTTTTGTCTGTTTTAGAGTATTTGTGGGCTTGTATTCTTTTGTATAAATATTGTTTCGTTTGGCCTATGTAGTAACTATCGCAATCGCGACATGGTATTTTATATATGACATGAGTTTCTCGATTTTTTTCTATTTTAGGTTTAAGTTTTGAAAATAAATGTTTATTAGTACATATTACTAAGTTTATATGTTGTAGCTATATCATATTTTTTAAGGTGTATTTTTTCTGATAGTTGTGGAACCGGTTTCGATCTGTTTTTGGCCATCTTCTCGACGCCATCGCATAGGTGGCAGTGTGATAAATTCAACAGACTTTAAAGCTGTTACACATATTACGCGCAACAACGGATTATAGAAATGTCTCGGATAGTGCAAGAAGCCAACTCAAGATTCACCCTTCTGGTAAATGAAACGACATTAGACTTTTCAACATTTACACATCAGTTCACAATTTGATTTAAGCCCTTCTGTAGATGAACAGCATCAGAATTACTGTTTGATTTAATTAATATACATATTCGTATATTTCATCCGCGTGTGCCAATATCGAACAAAGAACAGATGTGAGTAAATCATTAATAAACATTGTTATAAAAAGAGGTTTAAGATTTGACGTCGCAGTGTAACATATGAGTTAAATCCATTGTAATCCATATAATTTGGTCTATTTTGCAGATAACGATAAGATATGTACAGTTAATACAAAGTAGCTATACTTCCGAGACAGAACTGGAATCAAAAGCACTCATATAAAACATCCATTTCACCACCTCGATCAAGTGCTTGTGCAATATCTTTAGTTATGATGGTTGTGTTAAGATTAGTTGTAGTAGATCCACTAGGCATGAAACCATGTTAATATGGCGACATGTAAGACAGTATTCCTGGTAAAATGTTATTATACAGTATCTGCTCAAACATTTTGAAGAAGTTAGAGAGAATAGCTACAGGTCTGGGAAATGAAAATGTTACAACATCCTTACGACAAAACTAGATTAACGTAAAATTGCTACACTACAACTTCTTTGGTGTAATCTTCACAAACTAATAAAAAAAACTGTTACGCTCGAAAAATTACTTTGAGATCTTTCGGGAATTTTTAATGAATTTATTTCATTATTGGCTTACGTAAAGACATCTTAGGCTTTTCATTCAACATTTCCGTTTATTTTTATTTTATTCAATTTTGTTATTAATTATCAATCGTTTTGGACATCTTCAAACTTGGTTTATTCTTAAAAATTTATTTATGTTCTAATATTTTGGTTGTCATGATATACTCGATATATTTTCCCGTTTTTTTATATACCTGGACGCTGTCCGACATTTTGGAAATTTTTATGCTTAGTCACGTTGCATTTAATATTTGTTATTAAATCTGATTTTGTTTCTCTGTAATCTATTCTATTATTGTGTAATTTTTATTAGAATTTTTCGACCCTGTTTGGGTGCTTACTAGTGCTGTTATCCGGATCCGGATAATTTTAGATCCGGATAATTTACTATCCGGATATCCGGATCTTGGTGTTATCCGGATCCACTATCCGGATCCACTGTCCGAATCCTGAGAACCGGATCTACTATCCGGATCCTAGGATTCCGGATCCACTATTCGGATATACTATCCGGATTCCCTATTCAGATATCGGATTCAATATCTGGTTTTCAGACCCAAGTGTGTTATCCAATTCTCTGGATGGTAATTCGTTGTCAAACGCTTCACTTCTAGATTTACTATCCTATAGTTCGGTTCCGTATGTGCTATTTTGAAGTAGGTCTTGCTATGTAATCTTAGAGGCAATTGTATGGATGTATATGTATTCAAATTTATAAATCTAGTTTACACTGCTGTGTATGTTTTAATGAAATGTAATATAAATTGAATAACGTTCTAGTTGAGAATAAAATATTCCGTATCTTTATTATTAATAATGATTATCAAGATTTATTCGCAATCATTAGTGTGTAGATATTTAAGTGTAAATGGCAAGCGTTATCCAAATGATATTTAATAAATTATAGTAGTAAATTATAGTGCTATTTTAAAGAGGTAACTGCCTGGCAGTTTGACTTAACATTTTCGCTTATTGTATTTATCTCAAACGTTTACGATTTACTAAGACTTCCTTTGCATGTTCGTAGAAGAATTGCTAATTTTTCACAACCATTTTGTTTGAATGAAGTCAGCTCATGCATTCACCTTTCTATTTTTTTGCCCTCGCTTATAATTTTTTCTGGGTTTCCTATCTTTAATATAACTACTTCAAGTATAGAAAAAAATCTTTTCTGTATTAATATTATATAAATAATAATTAGCACTTCTTACTGTTACCTTGTGGTATTACACAATTAATGAAAAATAAAACAGAATAACTTCGCCGTACCACTTTATGAATCCCACATTCATTGCATTATATCAATTTGTTTGAAAAATAATAAGAATTTGCTAAACTACCTATATGACAAACTTTAAAAACACTTGCTTACATCAGTGTACAGTTTAAATCCCTGAAATTTCTGGCATATATCTGTATATTAATACAGACATACAACAATAACAAATAATAAGAGAACGTTGTCTTATTGTTGATGTTTATTTTGCCATGTAACTTGTGTATATTTTCTACCTGAAGTAGCCACTGTGTGGTGAAACAATTGTAGTAGTTTACTATAAATTTAGTGAAACTTTTTAGTTCTTTGTTTTATTTATATAAATATGGAGTTTCACCATGTATCTACCAAATATATTCAATATTCTGTATATTTGTTTGTGATATATTTCTTAAATATTCACATCTGCAAAAATACACTACAATAAGTGGTTTCACAATTATTTAATTAAATAATTGAAAATAAAATAACATTTTATGAAAAGGAAAACTAAACAACAAATAGGTACTCCCAATTTAAACAATATTACTTTTTAAATTATTATATATAAACACCAACATATTTATATTCTTTGAAGAAAGACAACTTCTCTTTGCTCTTATCAAATCACCAACTGACGAAAATATTCTTTCCGAGGTATTGATGTAGCAGGAATCGTCAAATGCTTTCGAGCTAATTGATTTAGTACTGGATATTTATTCTCATTTTTCTTCCACCATTCAAATACGGATGCGCTTTTTGCAATTGGGTCCTCTCGCATATATTTATCTATTTCCCATGTTTCTTCCGATAACAGGGATTCATCTGGGAATAGATAATTAAAGACCTCGCTATTCGACGAGGTTGGTGGATTTATATCTGTTCCAGGTTGGAGATTTGCTAGTTCTGTCGATATAATTTTTAGAACTTCATCCTGTTGCGATGTACTTAAATATGCTTTATAGCGAGGATCTAAAAAACTACAAATGTTGCAAATTTTATCTTCTCTCCACCTTGTGGCAAATTCGTCCTTTAAACAAAGTTTAAACAGATGGAGTACTGAAGAATCGGTTTCAACGTCTGCTAAGAAAGTGTTCCTTAGCGATTTTATTAAAGGATATGTCATCGATAGCGTAGAATCTTTTGCCGACGATAATAGTGTAGTTAGAACCTCAAATGGTTTTAGAACCTTTAAAATTTCCTCAATTAAAAGCCAATCTTCGTCACTTGTTGATAAGTGACCTGCCACCTGTAAGGTAGTAACGGATCTATCAGAGAGAGCTCCTATTATTGCCGGGCGTCGTTCCAAAAGGCATTGGAACATTGTATAAACCGAATTCCAACCAGTTTTAACATACTGCTTCAGTTTTTTTTGTGGTAATTCCAACTGCTGCTGCTTATTTTGCAAGGCAGTGGTAGCTTTACTGGAATGGTGAAAATGAGGCACAATATTAGTATGAATTCTATCTTCACCTAAAGGTTTATTAACGCATAGTTGGAAGGAATGAGCAAAGCATCTTATACTGTGTCCAAATTCAAGCTCATTACTAATAGCGTTACATATATTTGCGGCATTATCATGAACAACAGCCACTACTTTATTAATCAATTTCCAGTTTCTTATTACTTTTAACAATCTTATACGTAAATTTTCGGAGGTATGTCTCTCAGCCATTTCTTCAGTTGTTGAAACCAAGCTGATATATTGCCAATCCTTTGATATTAAGTGCGCTGTTACGGTTATATATGATTTTGTTGCTCTCGATGTCCACATATCAGTTGTTAAACTTACGAATGTTATATCTTCTAAATAATTTGATATTTTTGTTTTTAGGATATTGTATTGCAACGTTAATCTACTAGTAATAGTTTCCCGCGACGGTATACTATAATTAGGTTCCAATAATTTATAATTGTATAAATTTTTGAAAACCTGAGTTTTCAACAAATGAGATAGGCAGCGATGTTATTAATTCGTTTCTGTTTTTCATATGCGCTTTTGTATGATACATCGCAGAAATCTTTGGTTGAACTAATGTTGGGTTAAATACGTCTGCATTATCACTTGTTTCTACGTGCATAGTAATGGATCCGCTTGATGTTGAAGAGAGAGAGAGAGAGAGGGGGGAGAGAGAGAGAGAGCAATACTATTGTATTCAACGAAAAATGTTAAATAAAACGGCCAGGCAAGAATTACTTCTTTAAAATAGCACTATAATTTTTTAAATAACATTTGAATAACACTGCAATATATACTTACATACACAAATGAAAGCGAATAGATCTTGACAATAATAAAGATACGAGATAGGGAAGTATCGGATAATGGATCCGGATATTAGATTCGAATAATGAGTCCGGATATTAGATCCGGATATCCGGATAGTGGACCCGGATCCTTGGATCCGGATATCCGGATAGTTTTAGATCCGGATATCCGGATCTTAATTTTATCGGATATCAACAGCACTAGTGCTTACTAATCTAATTAACCCCTTATTAACATAATTTTGCGAACACATTTTCTCTTTCCCTTGAAGCGCCCTCTCACGACTTTTGGTTTATCTTTCAAATACAGTTTTCTTGACGTTCGTTTAGCTAATTTACTTTGTCTTTTTGACCTTTATTGCGGTGTTTTAATTACCGTAATGACGCTTGTTAGCTTCGTGGCTCTCTCTTACACCTTGTTGGGGTTTATGCTAAATTAATTCCGTTTCTGTCAAAAATTATCGTTTTACGGTCTCGTGTGACGTATATCGGACCTGGAACCTTTCATTCAATCGTTTGTCGATCGCACTACGTTTGTCTACGTCGACAGAGATAGTCGTGATTCAGTTAGTGTGCTTGGACTTGCGGTAAGAGTTTTAATTTTCTTTTGAAACTTTGCTTATGTGCTTCTTTATCATCCCTAGGATATATTTTTGGGCGACCACCCATCTTTTACGTATTTAAGCCGATTTTTCTTCGAAAACTCAACGAGTACTTCACCAGGTGGTGGGCTTGTTTTTTTTTGCACACGCAATTTTTCTACTCAGCGGAGTATCTTAATCATTATACTTCTTTTGGAGGTGATCCGAAAATTTAATCCATTTTCTACCTGCGAGGGTGAAATTGGGTACGTCGAGGCTACCTTTTTCCTGAACCTCAAGCAAATTTTTACCCGACGCTTCAAGATGGCGGCATACCCACGCTTTCTTAGCGTGCATATGGCGGTGTAGACGCAGCATCATTTTAGTTGGCGTGGTATTGGGAAAAAACAGTACGTACAGCATCTGAGAAGACAATCTCAAGTAAGGATTGGGAAATTTGGGAATTGGGGGACGAAATCGAGAACTTGTTTAGAAGTAGGTTTTGAAAATCTTATTTTATTTTCTTAATTAAATTTTTGCTAATTCTATCTATTAATCTAAATTTCAAAACGTTTACACCTGGGTAAGGTTTTAGATAAGCTGAACTTTCTGTTTGAAGCAGACGTTGATTAGTTTTCTTTGCATTTAAATTGGCATCGTAGAACCCTGATTGTGTTATCGGGTTAGTTTCTCTCGGGATTTATTTTACTAGACCTAGTTCTGGTATGTTTACTGTATCCTTTATCTTTCCTGCTTAACAATGTCTGTTTGCTTACCTGATACTTTATTTTGTTGTAAATCAAAAATCTTTAATAGCTGTCTGGGCTAATGCATAAAATTTTTAACAGTTAGAGGCTAGAACACCTGGAATCTAGCATTCATTTTGTATTTTATAATCAAGCTGGTCGTCAGCTTCTCTCTCTTTAATAACGTCTCTCTTTAATATTTCTTAATTTAATATACACTGTAAACTATTTGTAAAGAACCACTATTACGTATACATAATTTGAGTTCTGTTAACTTATGTCTTGTTCTTAATACGAATATAACTTCATCTTTCACAGTTTTATCACCTGTGTATACAGGGTGTTACTCATTAATTTAGATGCACAAGCTATCTAACTTCGCAAGCGACTGTTGTTGCTTTTGTTTTTCCCCTCATATAAAACTACCTAGTCTAGACAATTTTTCTTAATAATTTTTATTTGCATTGAAGTTTCAATTTTATAAGATTTAATATTAATTTCAGTTTTCTTAATTAACGTATTATCACTGATAGTTTAAAATTTGAATCATCCTATTAATTCTTGTAACTATATCATTATATATAGCCTCATATATTATTATATTTCTCAATATAAGAATTAATTCAATAAATTAATTAATTATTTTATCTTATTGCTTGGTTGATTTCTATATAGAATTTGAATTTTGGCAAACTTTGTTCTATTTTGTTAAACACCTGTAAATTTGTGTTATATGGCATCTGATTACTAATCTTTTGATATTTTGGAACCTACTTAATAATAAACTTTGTTATTGTTGATGACTTGGGTTTGTTTGAATCCTGTCGTGTTGAGAGAAGCAAAGTCTCGTATTTGTATCTGAAACAAGGAAACAAGGAGGCTGACTCTCTCTCTGATTGTTTTTGAAGCTTCCAGGGTCACGCCTGCTTCCGTTTTCTAGGATTCTCTGCAGGTTGAAAACGGTGGCGTCTTTATCTACATCTAGCGATCATTTGGAACTCGCGACACTCTACATTACTTGACTGAGTTAACCGGCAGAGTACTTTCCTGGGGACGACCATCTTCAGATAGGTTCAGGCCAGTGGAGGAGAGCAAGCGGAATATCGCGCAACCTCCTTATTACTTGTCTTTACTTATTTTAGTCGCGTTGTGGTAGCAAAACACAGAAGATGGTTTTTATTATATGATTTATTTTATAACCTATAACTAATTTGCACCAAATTAATATCTACGCTTAACATACTCCTATAATCTTATTAATTTCTATGGGAAGTTGTTCATTTTCTAGTATCGTCACGTGATTTCCTTCAACTGTAACGATGTCTTCCACATTTTCAAATATTTTTGATAAATAATAATCGGATGCAACATTCGTCATTATAGTCACAGAGGCCTTAAATAAAGTCAACGGAGATTTTAGCTTTCCACCATTATACTCATATTTGTGAATAGCTTTTAATCGATTATAAGCAGATATGCACACTTCCTTGAGGTATGCTCTGGAAATATCCATATTGTATGGTGCTACATTTACCATGTAATCGATTTTCTCTTGGTACGTCCTCAGTTTCATTACGTCTTCCTGAAACAAACAAGAAATACTAAACATACACTAATCAAATGTATAGTAATTGACGAAAGTAATGTCTCCCTCTGTAAATAAAATTTTAAATTGACATGAATAATGACGCTTAAAAATTTTATTGAATATATATTGTGAAATAGAACTATTTTAAAGAAAGAACGAAACAAAACAAATAACCGATGACAATTATATACTTTTTTATAAGATACTAACAAAATGTACACTAATTAACAAAAGTAATGTCTCCCTCTATAAATTTATTTCCATTTAAAATAATTTCCATTCGATTCGCCGTAAGGTTTCAATAGAACATTAATGGATTTTTACTAGGTATTTAATTTTAAATAAGTTTATTTTAAATTAAATACCTAGTACGATAGTGAAAATTTAATTGTAATATATTTATTTAATTTAATCATTATCATACACGTCCTGGACCTTTGATGATATTTTACCAGCACCACAATTATTTTATTTAGAATAATTTCATTATTATTAGCACGGCAGCCGAAACCAGAAACGTGTAAAGCCAGTGTTTGTAAGAAGCCCTATATACAGGTGATGACAAGAAAGTGTATGTTTCTGACTTGCGTAGGATATGGAGAATATAGAGTAGTGGTAGTTGCGTATAGTGGCATTGCAGAGGTGAAAGTAGGCAATTCCAGTTGTAGCCGTGATGTGGAACCTTGAACATCGTACGATTGTCTTGCGACGCTTTTACGCAAACGGTGAATCAGTCACTCAGACCCACCGAGACTTTCGTTTACATTTTAACGGTGAGCGGTATGGTGCGATCCCTGATCGCAACACAATATTGCATCAGATACTCAATATTAACACTCCAGCATTACTGTTGAAAAAGAAACCCCAGGACGGGCAAGGACAGACCACCCCGTAGAATGTCGAGCGAGTCCTAGCCGTTCGATAAGGAAGTGGGCAGCAGCTCTTGGACTTCGCCCATCCACTTTACCATCGAACTTTAGATTTTGATGTCCAGAAAATCCACAAATCGTAAGTGACAGACCTCTGCACAGCTTACGTGTGGCTGCGTGGTGTGCGGTTAGTGAAGTAGGGATCATTGGTCCTTATTTTATTGAGGATGACGATGGTAATGCAGATGGAAATGTTGGAAGATTATTTATAGCCTGAAATGAGTCGTCGCCGCCTTGTAATACATAATGTATGGCCCAGCAAGATGAAGCAACAGCACATACTTCTCGCATTTCTATGGACATTCTTAGACGAACATTTCCTGGAAGAGTAATCTCTCATTTTAGTGATATTACTTGGCTATCACGTTTGCCGGACCTTACCATTCCAGATTTTTTTCAATGGGGATATTTAAAATCTCGAATTTATATTAACAAGCCGTGCACTACACCGTAACTTAATGAATCTATTCGCCAAGAAATCAACGGCATCCCTAGAGAAATGTTAGAAAATCCAGTGCGAAGCTTCGAAGAACGTCTCCAACGTTATGTTCAAGAAGAAGGACGCCATCTTACAGATAAAATTTTCAAACATTAGTTTCTTATGTGTTCTTGTGAACTTCTTGTGCGTTTAAATTACATACCTTAGGATATATATTGCTAATAATAAATAAAAATTTCGTTCATATTTGCCTGACTACCCGTTATTTAAAAAACATGCTTTTCCCGGTAATCAGCCTGTATATATCTTCATAATCTTTATATTTTATGATATATATACACCTGACTTATCTAATTTATCTATTTTATCTTTGTTGTTGTTTAACATTGTACTTAATTTTGTTTTATTAACCCATATTATTTTAATGTCTAACTTTCTTAACATTTTATTTAATTTATCTGAGATGGGGTGAATATATGTAATCGAATGCCATATAGTTTGGTCTATTTATTTTATTTCTGGGTATAAATTTTTTTTGATATTTCATTCTCTGTGTTTTAGCATATTATCAATGGTTTTGGGATTATATCCATTATTTTCTACTGTCATTTTAACAGTGTTTATTTCGTCTTTAAAGTCCTCAGTATTTAATAGTATGTATGTTGCTGTATGTAAGTAACTATGACATAGCCGAAACATATTGCTATGAAATTCCGCTTTGATATAAATTAAATAAATTAAACGTAGTACAAATAACCAGTAAGCGTTATCAAAACAGGTTATGTCTTGTATACACCTGGTATATTATGTGATATAATTTTATTTTCAATGTATTATGTCAATAGGTTACAGGTTATCAATCATATTTATGATCTAATTAGAGATAAAACGCATGCTTACGTATCAAAATTTTATAAAAAATCTAGTCTATTGTAAAAACATGGCCTCTTCAAAAATAAAACCAATTTTTTTTGACAAACAAACACTGAAGGTGAGTCTCAGCTTACATCAAATCTCGTCATCACAGGTGGTACCATCTCGTACATTTCCAATTTAAAGAATAAAGCTAAATAAAAAAAACGAGCGGACACGATTTGGGCACCAAACTACCTGGCCCTTTAATCCCCAGTTCATCTCGACAATTACCTATCCAATCAAATGAGGAATTTTCTAAACTATTCGATATGAATTTTACAAGCAAACAGAATGATTGGCTATAGAAAACCCATTGAGCCCTTTATTGTCCGATATCTTTGTGAATAGTTGAGAAAACATAATAAGCAAACACCCTTCTTTCAGGAATTGCATTTATTGGGTTAGGTACGTGGATGACATACTAATTTGATTTAATGGTACAGAGAGGCAACTAAACAATTTACATAATTTTATTAACACGGTTCATCCAAATTGAAATAGAAGAAAATAAGACCATTAATTTTTCAGATCTAACAATAAATCATAAAACAAATAAACATGAATTTTCAATGTATAACAAACCAACACACACAGATACAACTATACATGCACGATCTTTTCATCTCTTAACACAAAAATCATCAGCTTATCAATCAATGCCTTATAGATTAATTAACGTTCCCCTGAATAAACAAAACTATGATTTAGAGTTAAATACAATATAACGGGTGTTCAGAAACATTCGTAGTCAAAGTAGTCCTTGAAAATATGAAGTCATGTCTGTTATAGATTGATACATTTACTTAATACAAGTTTATAGTTTATCATACACGCAAATGTCAGTTTAGTCAGTCGAAATATATTACTTTAATATGCCATATTAATTAATATAAACTAGTCAAATAATGATTTTAGAAGGTAACAGTAATTAATTTGCAAATTTCAAATTAAGTATTTTGATATTTTAGAGAATTCTTGCTGAACAATAGCACCTCTTCATGCGATAACTGGAAAAAATTACATAATCCAATGAATATGCTATTCATTCTTGTGTAATAAAGCTCATCTAATCTGTAGTAACATGTAATAAGACAATGCAGAATTAAGAGGAAATAACTTTACAAGTAAAGGTTTTATTCATTTTATAGTGACAATAGTATCTAGTTATCGTACTAGTTAAATATATTAACATTCAATAAATTATTGTAAGAAATTGCTTAAAATAAATTTGAAACAAATAAATTGTTTGTAGAGTCCTTAGATTACAACCTTATAATATATATCATAAATTGTAGTTGTATAAATTACCAACAATAATGACCATAATTATAAAAGATGTTGAAAATGTCCACCACCTTCTTCCAAGCATTTTACGCACCTCCTCCGAATGCTACTAAATACATTTTGCAGTATGGGACTATTTCTAATTTCACTAATTTTATTTATAATTCTGTCTTGGAGATCTATATAATCTTGCGCTGGTACTTGATAAATTGAATTTTTTAAAAAAGGCCATAAATAGTAATCACACGGTGTAAGATCACAAGATCTTGGAGGAAATTCATGATCGCTGTTCAAACTAATTAAACGATTTCCAAACACTTCTTGTAACATATTTATTGTTTCCCCCGCTGTGTGAGCTCTAGCACCATCTTGTTGAAAGTATCCCAAAGCTAGTTCATCATCGCGAAGTTGATTAAAGAAAAGCAATAGTATTTCCTGTCAATATCTTTCTGCAGTCAAGGTACCATTAAAAAAAATTGGACCAATAATCCTTCTTGTACTTATAGTGCACCAAACACCAACTTTCTGAGGATGTAAAGGAGCTTCAACATAAAAATTATTGGGCTTTGTATCACTCCACATTCTCATGTTTTGCGAGTTAACATATCCACTAACATGAAACCATGCTTCGTCTGAAAAGAAAGTTTTGTCTAGGACATCATCATTAAAATTATTTGTAAACCATTCGCAAAATACTACTCGTCGCGGATAATCAATATCGAGGATTTCTTGCAAACAAGTTATACGATATGGGAATAACTGCAAATCTTCTTTTAAAACTTTATGGCAAGAACCAACTGACAACCCGATTTGTTGAGCAAGAGTTCTTACTCGGAAGTTTTAGGGGCATCAGTCATTATTTCTCTAACATTCCCAATCACTTTTTCTGTCCGGACTTTTGGTCGCCCACGACTCTCTTGGCGTCCCACACTACCAGTTTGTCGAAAAACTGGAACAATTCTGATTAGTGTACACTGAAAAGTATTATAATCAAAAGCAAGGTTGGGAAATTCATCTCGAAATTCTTCCAAACAAGCTTGAATTGAATACTTCCACTGGCCATCGATCTTTTGACCATTTCGAAAATATGCTTCAACCATGAATGCTTTGTATACGTTAGTAAATAAATACCATTTTCAAAATTAAAAAATATAAATTAGTATCTTCGATATTAGATTCTGCCAATTTTTGACAGACAACAGTTGACATTTAATAATTATTACAAATCAGATATTTAAGTAAAGATATACGATTTTTTGATCAGAGCCCACTTGACTTCGAATGTTTCTGAACACCCGTTATAATACAGCGATAAATAATGGCTTTACGATAGAGTTAATGGCCAAACTACAGCAGTCAAAAATTCGATCCCTAATTTATCCCCGCGTAAAAGACAGTAGAAACTATAATTATAATTCTAATACTTACATAGATAAAATTTAAAAAAATATAGCGAACATAATCAAATCAAGTGAGAACGAGACCATTTCGTTTAAAACAAACAATTCCTTACAAAAGAAGCAATACCAAACAATAAAAATAAAACGGACAGAAAATCACACTCAGGGGTGTATCAGTTGATATATGAATACTGTAAAAAAGTGTGTATAGGTCAAACAGGAAGAACCTTCCAAACTAGAATAGCGGAACACGAAAGAAGCTACATGAATAAGAAGACAGATTCAACTTTTGCTAATCACTGTTTCGAATATAACCACAAATTAAATTCTAATTTCAAATCATTACATGTAGTAGATAAAAGTAAAAAATTAAATACGTTAGAAGCTTTTGAAATTAATAAATTTCATAATTTAGGGATAATTTTAATTAACCTGGTAGAGGTAAATCACTCTCCCCTACTCAACTTAAAACTACAATAGGTCCACGCTCTCTCAGATTATATTTTTTGTTTCTCATCTTTATATTTATGTTTATATAAACAGCTACTAAATGTAAATTTACAGTGTATATTCATCCAATTGATGAAGCCACAGTTGTGTAAATTACTCATGTAAAAGTGTTGGATAAAATAAAGCTAAACACTAGTACCCGATTATTATTATAACAATAACAGGATGTGCGGATGTTCACTAACAAATAAACTATTTTGCTTTATCTGCTTATTTTTTAAGAAAGAGGTTAGTGCGTGGAAAGAACAAGGGTTGAATGATTTAAAGCATATCGCAGACAGGGCAAAGAAACACGAAAATTCCGTTTCTCACATGAATGCATGCGTGGATTTTAGTGTTCTAGGCAAAGTGTCCCGTGAACAGTTAGACAGTGCTTATTTGCGACATAAAATTAATTACAACAAAGATCTGGAAAAAAATCGTCATATTTTGCGCCGCTTAATTATGTGTATAAAATTTTGCCGAGCTTTTGAATTGGCATTACGAAGCTACGATGAGACATTGACTTCGGAAAATCCAGATTTTTATGTAGGCTTAATCAACTTTGCAGCTGAATTAGATGCTGTTCTTGCAATATATATGAAAGGTTCGCAAGTATTTAAAGGCGTCTCAAAAACTATTCAGAACGAATGGCTAGACGCAACGTGGCAAATTTACAAGCAGGAAATATTAAGAGAAATTAAATCCGCAAATTTCATTACTTTGGAGGCCGATGAAACCTCAGACACCTCTAATAATCATCAAATGGTTGTTATTACTCGATACGTGTTTAATGGACAAATTTTTGAACGCTTTTGGTCTTTTTTTAAGCCGGGTGGACATAATGCTGGTGTATTAGCAAAGGCATTGCTGAATGAATTGCAAACTATTCTTAATTCTCCTTCTGAGTCTGGAAACAATAAACTAATCGCTCAAAGTTACGATGGGGCGTCCGTAATGAGTGGTAAGACAAATGGTGTCCAAGCTATTATCAAAATAACATTTCCACATGCACATTATATTCACTGTTACGCGCATCAATTTAATTTAATTATTGAACGAGCGGCACAGTGCTACAAAGATCGACTGAACGCATTGGCGGTCCTATCAATAGAAAGGAAGTTCATCCAGTCATAGACGTCTTTTCCAGCATGAAAAATAGTAGACTGGATTTTATGTACAAAAAATAGGTAATTTTTTTTTTTTGGGCCCACCCTCTTTCATAACTCACGAGCCGCCACTGCAAATGACAATTCACTGTACCTTATGTTTCTCAGCATAATCCACCGGTAAATAGCGCAGCATTATGGAAGTTATTGTAATTATCTGGAATAAATCCTCATCTTCCGCTGGAAAGTACAGATTCGTCAGACGCACCAATAACTCTGGAGAACCGTCCACAAAGATAACTTTAGCTTGTTTTCCGTTACTCTCTAATATTTGTAACAATTCCACTGTTACGGCGCAACCAAAAGAGTAGGCTAGTATAATTATGTTTCCGGTAACGGTTTCAAAATACTACGAAATAAAAAATGGGGTTAATATAAGTAGAACGTAACACGACTAAAATAAACTCACGGGAAGAATAGAATTTGCTACCTGCCCAACACTATCCGCTTCGTTTTTAGAACAGAATTGTAAACATGACACATGAGCTTTCAGCCTCTCGCACAAAGGCTCTAAAACACAAGCCATTCCTTCTATACCAGGTAAAATAAAAATATGTGGAGCATCTTCGTTATCCTCCACTAACGTCTTCATTTGCATCACAGGTACGTTAGAGGTCTCTTCATTTCCAATGTAGCGTAGGAACAAATTGACGGATTCTGGGAGCGCAACTTCTGTCGACGGATTTTGCGTTGGAATGTCCATTTCTTGGGCGTTAGATAACTCTTTAAGTCTAAAATACACTCATGAAATAAATTAAATGTTGTAAAAGTGAATAGTTACCTAGATAGTGTCATTCCTCGTATGTCTTGCGCCGTTAAAAATACTTCATATTCCCGCTCTAATGTCTGCTTCACTTCGACTGCCATCATGGAATCCATACCCAATTCGGGAAAAGTGGAATGCATACTGACCGACTTCAAATTAGAGACTCCTGTAGCATAATTCAATTAAAATAAAAATTAAGTTTTTGACGTATTTTTATAATCCCAGTTAGTACATAATTTGTGTTATAATTATACAATAAATGCTTATTTCTTTCTTAAGACATCAGCATTAATGCTGTCAGAGATATGTCAACAACTCAAGAAGATTGTTAGTCTCAAGTTAAAGGCCTGAGGATAGATAACTTGAGGTGTCCAAGAAGCCTCTTCCACTGCGATTAAAAGTTAGAGCTGCGGAGTGGGTTTCCCAGTCCTCGATGTTCATTGTTCGACAACATTGTTCAATATCAGACACTAAGTCCAAAATACAGTCTTTGCCTGGAACCGAAACTGGAAGTAAACTCCACGTACAATGTACGTGCTCCAAACTATGATTGTGGAGATACCACATCGATACATCGTAATAATTAGTGATCATTTTCTTAAATTTTGAAACATAATTTTGACAGGATATAGCACCGCGACGATCTATCGTATTGTTACACTCGCGTATTTCTTTTGGAGAACTCTTCGAAAGGATGTGCGTGAATATGTCCGTGCATGTCCCATATGTACGTGCTATAAGCGAGGACCACATCAAGAACGCGCTCACCTACGACCTCATCATCCAATGAGACCGTTCCAAACTTTATCGGTCGATCTAATTGGACCACTACCGAAAAGTCGAAGCGGAAAAAGGAACATAATTGTCTGTACGGATTTATGTACGCGCTGGGTTGAAGCTCTCGCAGTTGGAGCAACGCCGACGAAAGCGATCGTCCGTTTCCTGGAAAACATGTTCACCCGATTTGGATACCCCCAGTGCATACTAACAGACAACGGACCGCAGTTTCGGCCCGGGACATGGAAAGACGCTGTGCGTCGTTGGGACGCGACGCACTGGACGACGCCCGTATATCACCCACGCGCTAACCCAGTAGAACGACGGAATCAAGAGATCAAAAAAGGGTTACGAATACACCTGGTTGAACAAGACACCGCTAGGTTGGATGAGCGGTTAGACGCGGTGTTGTTTAATATACGAAGTCGTCGCAACGCCGCCACGGGATATTCACCATCGAAGGCAGTATTCGGTAACGAATTGCCACGCCCAGGTGACTGGAGGGAACAACGATTAACGGAACACGAAACAGCCGAGGAAAGACTGGCCCGACTACAATTAAACGAGCGAAGATACAGGGAACAAAGATATGTCAATGACGACCCTATGCCAGTGACATATCGTCCAAACGAAAGGGTGTTAGTTGTGACAAGCCGTTCGCCGCCAGGTGGTTAGGCCCGTACCCAGTCGTTAAAGCCATTGGCGACACGTCTTATTTGATAAGACGCAATGGCGGCCGTCCAGTTAAGTACCACATAGACCAATTAAGGCATTACAACATCGGTAACGCTATACCGCCCGTAGCGCTGGAACAAGACCCTTAGTGCGTGTAAATAAGTCGCCTTTCCCCCGCGGGAACGTTTAAAACGCCGCGAAAGACAAAAATTAGAAATTAAGTGCACCGTGTAACGAAAACTAACTCTAATTTTGTGCCAGTGTGTGTGTCATCGGGGAAATGGAGCACCGTTCAGTCATCGAGGAGCGATAGTCATTGGAACTCCAGTATTCTTGGACGAGAATACGCGAAGAACACCATACCTGCAGCACCAAAGTTAGGTCTTATTTTTAGTTATTCTTTCTTTCGTAAATAAACATTTGTAGCAATATCAACTTAGTAATATTTTATTTTTAGCTATGTTTTTTTGTCATTAGTATAAGAGTGTTTAGATTTTTTTCTTTTTCCTTTCAACTGTAAGAATCAGATAGGGCAAAATATTATGTACCGGGCTATGACTACCAACAGTGCGACTTAAGCAATCAGACCCGTTCCCGCTTCCTCGTGTTTTATTTTAGATTGTTTTTTTTTTCCTCCGCGGATGTCAATTTCATTAAACGCGATTAACTGGAGTTCTGATGCTTAAGAGCGCGCCCTCACCTTGCGCGATCTTTCCAGGTTTTATCGCAAGCACACGTGTGCTAAGGTGAAAGCGACGTTAAATCGGTCCTGGCCGTGTTTTTTGTGTCCTAAAGAGTTAATGTACGCTGACCAGATCGAACTCTCTCTCACCACTAACATGTCATGCACCACGAAGGCTGTTCTAAGTGGACTGGAATGTTACACTCGCGTATAACCAAATAATTCAGTTTAAAAAAGACATCGCTTTTTAATTGTACGCGCCTTGTTTTTTTTAAACACTCAGTATATACAACCTTCCAGTTGCATTCCTTAAAGAGAAAGTTCGACCGTCACCACATCTGTGCGACCGTGATTCTACGAAAAGCTACCTACCCTCCGTTTAACCGCGAAAACTTTCCGTTGTTAGATGCCTAGGAATTAGCGTGGGTTTTTTATTCATCAAGAGATAACTCGCTTCTAATTTAGATTCAGTTATAAGCAAGGTACGAGTCTTTCAGATACATTAATCCCATTCTTCTGTAAAAATCTCATACGTCTAGATTATAGCTGAAGCAAGATATTTGATAGTTTGTCTAGAGTGTTTTTCCCGCCATTTTCAATAACGTAGTAAATTGTCGTTATTAATCCAGATATCAAACGACACTCGTAGGTTAATGTACATAGAGTTATTCAAAAATCATCTAGACACATTTTCTTTGGTGAAACTACGTTCCCCGGCAATTAATAATTAATCGTTTCACCTGGGCATGCCTAACTTCGTTATAAATACTCCGAATTGTCTACTATGAGATATCATTCGAATCCATTTTTTATCGCCGATCTCGCGAATATATCTCTATTAATCGATATCTCAATCCCGCGAGACCCATACCCCTCGCGGTGATATATAAACCTCAGCATCCACCTACTCTATCTTATCTCTCCAGTGCTCCGAATTTACTAGTTCAGTGCTTGTTCGGTGTTTTCTCTAAAAACACTATCAACGTTTCCTGTGCCCCATCACAAGAAGCCCGTAGCAGACAATTACAAGCTAAGTACCCTTTTACTTTCTCTAGTTATTTGTTTGTTTCTCAATTTCGTTATTTATCCCTAATTAAATAACTCAACGGAGGTGACCCTTTCACTAAGTTTAACGTATCTGTGTATGTTGATTTTAAACGGAAATTAACCATTGATACACACGTGGCGAATCGTAATTATTATTTGTTGTATTTGTTATGTTTATTTATAATCAGTGTAGTGTGGAATATTTTTGTGTTACTATTAAATAAAGCGCTTAAGGACACTCTGCTCTTTCATTACTTATTTAATTAATACGAATTTTGTTGCGGCCTGCAAATACGAATATTTATTCTACCCCGACGCCGCCGGTTTCGTGTATCAACCACCATTGTACAATACTATTATCATTACTTTTATTATTTTGATTATCATTTATCATCGCCCTAATCCTAGCCGGAATCGCAACATACAGGGCGGTAATAGTATCATAAAAAAATAAACTGAGAGCAATCATAAATCATAGTTGTAATGTTTTGAAACTTCGTAAAATTTGTTAAAACACCATGTGGGAAAGGATTCCTTTAACTTACCGTTAAAGAAAATAATAAAAGCACTGCTACTGCCTAGACCCGAAAATGATTTGAAAATTAATAATTTGTTCTTGAGAGAGTCAAATGAGTTTACATTTAATTTACAGTACCCGTCTGACTCGTCATAGAAACCATCCGCATCTAAATGGAATATCTCAGTTGTTGAATTTTGAATTTCTTCTATAATCGCATGCGGCACATTATTTGGAGCAACAACTTCTATATTTTGAACGTTAAATTGAATTGACATTGTGTTTGCTTGCCTACGGCTTCGATGCACAAGTGATAGTGTTGATATCTACTGAGCCGTATATATTAAATTGTTGAGGCCGCTGGTGTGGTGGCCTCCTTTTTTTATTTTCAGAACTTGTTGTTGCCGCTGTTATGACCTCGATTTTTAATTTACGTGTGAAAGCGAAAAAGAGGTAAGTGTCTAAAAGCTTTGGTTTTTATCCACAACAGCAACGGCGGCAGGGATGAAAGTAAGCGCGGAGGGGGGGGTAAGGGAAGACACTCATGATCATGAATCATGACGTACTCGATTCGATTCGATCGATCACGAAAAATTTAACGTTCAAACAATTAATACACGCCATAGGGTTGTCAACATATTCGACGTAAGGAGTATTATTGATATTAACAGAAAAAAAAAAACATCGCAATAAAATCTGTCTAGGTATTTTATAATTATTTTTTTTCAGATCAATGATCTTGAATTATAACTGTATTTCGGTAAATATAGAATAAAGAAAGATGTGGACCTACTTAAACTACATTTTGGCGCTAAAAATTTGGAAATTTTTAACGAATTACAAAGAAATTTCTTTTTTGATTTTCCGTTACACATTTATACATATTCTTTAAATTCGCATAGATTTGGCGCTATTCGGCGGTAATCCTGTATTATTAATTATAATTATTAATATACTTAACTAGTTTTTCCATGCAACAAAGAAATCGTAAGAGAAAAAAAATCCTCAATCAATCCAAAATTAAGTACATTATATGTAATTCTTCAATTCGTGATTTTGTCTCATTTACTTTAATTTTCCAGCTCCTAGGTTAAGAATTGCAAAAGACGTCTTTTTAAGATTATTGGGTTATGATTGAATTCAACTGTTTCTGGGATTTTCAGGTGAATTTGCATCATTGGCAACGGCGACGTCGGCCAAAATGGAAGCAATGCCAAAAATGAGTTTCAGCACACCGTTCCAGCTTGAAATCTCAGAGGCAATCATGGACAACGATCGCGGAAGTCTACAAGTTAGGTGATTGAATACAATCATTGATATCATAAGTAAAGGCCGGATTATATTTAAAAAAAAAACTGAAAATATGCGCATAAATATGCAGATGTTTTAGCCTAAATACGCACTTCCTTATGAAAAATATGCAGGTAAAAAAATACGAGTAATGTTAGAAAATGGAATACTGTAGAAAAAAATATTCTATTATGTTTACTACAAGTTTATTTAGAACATTTTACAACAAAATTAACTATGAGAACAATTTACAATCACATATTTCTCAAAGTTTTCAACAGAAAAATTGTGACGCTTGTCTGAAAACATGTATTTATACATTGAAAAGGTTCGTTCTACGTCGACGCTTGTTATAGAAGCATATTTCAAATTGGAAATATCATCTAATCTCAACTCAATATTTTCTACTGAATAACCACACAAGATTGTAGCAATGTCCTTTAGCTTTTTAAAACACTCATTTTTTTTCATTTTTTTCATATTACACTTAAAAATTTTTCATACACTGACTGTCCCACTCCTCCTTTAACATTAAAACATGACTTTTCAAATTTGTTTATTATTTCAACGCTCTCGATTAGCGACATAAATTGTTTTTCTAACTGCAATATAGAAATGGAAATAAAACTGTAATTGGTTTTAAAAAACGCCAACTGTTGAGGTATTTCTTTTTACTCGAATACACTTTTTGGGCGTCTATCACAGATTGTGCATTCCTATTAAGATCCATAATAATTGTCTTTATTCCTTCATAATGATATGCATGAAAAATAGCAGCCTTCAATCACGTTCCCCATCATGTGATTACTGATTGAGGAGGAAGCGGAACACCGGGTAGATGTTGTTTGTAAAACTGAACTCGTAATGGAGAGTTTAAAAATACTTTCTTAACACTACTAATTAAAGTATTTACTAAGGGAAAATGGTTTCTGACTTCTTCTGCAACACGATTTAGTCCGTGCGCCAAGCAAGTTGTGTGAATTAAATTTGGGTAAAAGATTTTCAAGTTTAAAGCTGCCTTCGCCATGTATGGTGCAGCATCTGTCAAAAACAATAGAATTTTCTCTTTTGGAATAGATTCCGGTAAGAAGACAGTTGCCAGTTCCTCCTGTATAAACCTTGTTATTGTCAAATTATTTGCCTTTTCCAAGTGTTTGGATGAAATTAAATAAGATTTTCCAAAAATAACTTGACATTTAAATTGTTTAATTTATGTAGTGGAATATCTGTCGACACAAACATTTGACACAAATCTTCATTAAATTGTTCTTGTTCCGATTTTTTGGAAGTTGATGGCAAACATTGCGGTAATGTTTGCTGACTTTTCTTCGCCAACTTCATCTTTGTTAGTTTTGCAGCATGAGATGGAGTTTTCATATGTTAGTCAACTTGGAACTTTCTCTCACTTGTAATTTGCAATAAAATATCACATCATCGATTGTTTTCTTATAAAATAAATGTTAGTAAAAGATAAAGGAATCATTAAAAACTTAATTAATTAATTAATAAGAGGAAATAAACTTAAAATTTTACGCACAATCTACGCAAAACACTTTTTCTCCATCCATACGCAATTCTGAATAAGGTGCAATCCATCCAGGCACAGTTGCTATTTTTGGCATTGTTGCTGTTATATATCACAAGTTGTGATATATAACTTGTGAGTTGTGATTCACAACTCACAAGTTTACACTTCGAAAATCCAACGTAAAATGACGTTTAAAATAAAATTGCTTTCGAATATGGGAATAAATTTCTCCGAATAGCAAAGAAACACATATACTCCTAATTTTCTGGTAAAATGTATTTTTGTATTTATTTAGAAGTTTTAAGGTATTAGCTTTTCCTGGAATTTTGTCTCGGCCTGGATGTATGGGAAGAGCATTAATAAATTCTTGGAAACGCTTATCGGAAAAGTAACGGGAAGAGGCTTAATAAAATGCTATTTTTAATTTAAAGAGGGCTGTTTAATTGTTTGTTTGGTTGTTTTACATCCACGATATATTTTTAGTAATGCCTATAATTAATTTGATTTAGTAAATAAATAAAACTCGGAATACTTAAAATATGCAAAAATGCTGAATTACTACAAAATATGCAAATAATATACAAAATGCATATATGCAAATTTATGCAAACTGCATATAATATGGCCTTTAATTATAAGTATATGTAAGAAGTAGAATTGGGTTCAGCACGCTCTCTTGCGACAAATCAAATTTTACCGAGTAAAATATTTTGTATTCCCTAAGTTTCTCGGAAATATAGGTCTGAAAGATAAGATTTTAGGATGAAGATGTAATTTAGTGAGCGCAGTTTTCTGATTTTATATAGAGCTTGTAGATATCTATGTTTGGCAAATAATTTGGCAAGATTTTGTCTTATTTTATAAGTTATCCAATAACATAAAAATAAATTATTATTTTCCACATGTTCCATATATTAGTAGGTTTAATTATTGCCACACTATTACTGATTAAATTAGTGTAGATGTGGGCATTTTAGCTGCTTGGATAGGAAATCAATTCGTCAAATTTATTTAGATTATCTTTTGGCGCATGCTTTAGTATCTCTTATATGAATTTTCATATAAAATATGTTATGCCCAGATAAAAGCAGACAGTTTCTTTTAATGAATTCCCAAATAAGTCGATTTCTTTCGTCTCCTATTACCAATGTTAATTAAAACAACTTGGCCATGATTTAACACAACAATAACATCTTGCGAAAGGTATGCAAAAGCCTTCATAAAATATTGCAATAATATTTTCCTTCAAGTCTATGCGTAAATAATTGAACTAATTAAAAACAATTTTCCCAGATAATTAATGAAAATTCAACATAAATCAAAACAAAAAAAACTACCGTTTTCGTTTACTTTTAACATTACTTTCTTAACCCTTAGCTTCCTAGTGGTTGAAGAGCACAACCACATTTTTAAGTTTTTTTCCTATCTTCCTTGTGGTGTTATACACTAGCCACAGTAGGTGGAGTCTAAAACATACTCCCACCCATCGACTCCTGCCTTCGCGTTTGAATCAGTGCATCATTACAACGGTTATATCTTATTTTTTACCACGTGGAGCATGCAGATGTGACAGTAATTGTTTATAAAATAGATTATGGGCTTATTTATGAAGATGGCTGGTAAGTAAATGTTAAATATTAATAAAAATGTATGCCTTGCACTTATAGCAAGTGAGAATATTTGTTTACCTTAGTAGATGAGGTTATGTTTTATACACAAATGTGGTGGTCGCGGCACAAAACCACAACGAAGATATTCATATTTTTATAATAATATTTTTGTCAGCTAAAAACTCTATATACTCTATTCAAGATTTGGAAGCGCTTGGCCAGGACGAATTGTATACATTGGTAGAAGATATCCCTTCTGGAGATGAGTCGGACATCAATGATGAAAGCGAGAATGAAGATGAAGGTGTCGTGGATCAGCCATTTGATATCAATGCAATGGATATCATAATTGCTGGTGAAAATTATCGTTTTGCAGAAGATGATGGGTGGGATAGCGAAGATGAAATTCCATTGATCAACATTCAAGCTGATCTGATACGGGAAAACCAAAGGAAAAATACTATATGGACTCATGACCCACATCATACACAGAATATTCCCAGACGTACTTTCACTAGTGACAGTGGGTGTAGTGTACCTGAAGAAGTGGAAACACCAACAGATATTTTTTTACATTTATTTCCAAACACTTTGATAGAACACATTGCATTCCAGACAAATCTTTATGTTTTACAGAAGAACGGTGGTAATCATAATTTCCAGAGAACAAATTCTGACGAAATAAAAAAGCTTATTGCTATAAACCTTTTTATGGGGATCAGACGCCTGCCAAGCTATCGAGACTATTGGTCGTCAAGGTTGGAACTACGAGATAATTTTGTATCTTCCATAATGTCAAGAGATAGATTTGACTGGTTACTGGCGAACATTCATTTGAACGATAATGCACTACAACCACAGCGACAAACTGTAGGATACGATAAACTTTACAAAGTTCGGCCACTGCTAGACAAGCTTTCAGATACATTTCTTCTTTCATATCAACCCTAAAAAAATCAAGCCATTGACGAGTCTATGATCAAATTTAAAGGTAGAAGTAGTTTTCGCCAATATATGCCGTTGAAACCGATAAAACGCGGATATAAAGTGTGGATTAGAGCAGATGAAAGCGGCTATGTGCACCAATTCCAGATTTATGTGGGCAAATCCAGCAATGAAGTTGAGAAAAATTTAGGTGCTCGAGTGGTAAAAGATATAACTCGAAGTTTAGTTGGAAAAGGACATCATTTATATTTTGATAACTTTTTCAACTCAGTCGAACTAGAAAAAGACTTGCACGATGATATGATTTAAGCCTGTGGAACATTTGGAAAAGGTAGAAAAGACATGCCAAAAGACTTGAAAGAAGACAAAGCCATGCAAAGGGGAGATTCTGACTGGAGAGTTTCAACTTGCGGATTAACATTCTTGAAATGGAAGGATCGAAAATCAGTGTTCTTGTTGAGTAATTTTCATGATCCGTCTGTTGTTGAAACAATATCAAGAAATAATAAAGATGGTTCACGAGAAGAAATAGCTTGTCCCGTATTAGTGAAGGACTACAGTAGCTGTATGGGATATGTGGACAAAATGGATATGCTCAAAAGTTGCTATGACATTGATAGAAAGTCCAAGAAATGGTGGCATCGCATAATGTTTTATTTTATTGATGTGGCGTTAGTAAATACATTTACAATTTATAAAAATCGATGCAGTGAGAAAGTTGAAACTTTGAAACTGTTTAGGTTGTTGGTTATAATAGGCCTAATTGGTGCTGATCAAAATGAACAAAAGAAAGGTAGACGAAGCGCTGCACAACCTCCAAACAATTTTAAAATTACAGTACCATACGAAATTAGGTATGACAAATGTGCACATCTTCCAGTTCATGGAAAATCAAGAAGATGTGCACTATGTAGTACACGTGCGAAACCCCACAGAACCGTTTGGAGCTGTTTTGTCTGCCAAGTAGGCTTATGTCTAAGCGAAAGCAAAAATTGTTTTACACAATTTCATACCAAGTAATTTTTAAAATAAATTAGTTTTATTGAGATTTTGTGCCTCATTTTCCTTGTGGTTACACCCCGAGACTACAGCCTATAAAAAAAATCAAAATTTTGATAATTAGTCTTGTTGCATTTTCCCCCATAAATAAAGCCTAGAAACTATATTTTTCAATAAACAAGACTTTATTGGCATTTTTAAAAATGTCGGCCTCAAAGGGTTAAGCAAGCGTTTTAAAAAATATATTGATTGTGGAAAATCCTTATTTGCTTTGATAAGAGAAAATGATCTTCTATTTAATGGTATAACATTCTAACACAAGTAAATAAATGACAATTCATAAAATGTTACTGAAAACTGTTAAAAGCATTAACGAATGAACTGCTACTCACCTAAAATATTTATGGTAGCTTCAAATAGATTATTCGCTCTGCCTCCATATCTTTTCTCTGCAACCAACATGCTACCTACTATTGGTTCATTTTGTTTTAAGAAGTTGTCCATTACTTGGAGACAGCTGGAGATTCTTTGCTGTAGAGTACCTCCTATTATTAATTCTTTATGGTCATCTTGCATTTTAGCCACCAAGCCTACCTAAAAAAATCAATTTTATTATTATTAATGTTGACCATAATAGTCAAGGTTGCGACATCTTTTGGTAAAGTATATACATAATTATTATTTATGATGTGTTACATAATAGGTACTATCTGGGCAGTATTCATATATCATTGCTTTTCTATTTCTATGGAGAGATCCACATATTTCTAAAACTTCGTGGTGTATTTCCTCACAACATTTGTGCGATATGTGTTGAATATTGTGTTGAATAAACTTATCTCAGCTCCTATCCCAATAGATTTTTATTATGTATTTCATTTCTGAATACTCTCTCGGAGTCGTATTTGATGTACGGAATTGTTTTGATTATTAATTCGTATTTGAACGCGCTGTTAATAATCCAATTCACTAGTATTCACAGAAATACCAATGTGGTACTGCCTGTCAACTTTAAATAAGGTACATTTAAAAATCATAGCTAGATCTTTTGACAAAATAAAATAAAAATACACACACAAATGATGTTTGTAGATTTACATTATATTTAAAAAATATCTATGACAGCTGTTTCGCTACACAGTAGCTTCTTCAAGTATAACAATAAACTAATGTTACATACTAACAAGTGTTCATTTGAAAAGTCAATCTAGTAGCATGTGATTTACTGAGAACATTTTGAAGTATGTCGTAAATTAAAATTTACTACTTAACCTACGAAGTCGTATATTTTGACAGTTTCATACATACAAATAAATAACAAATAATAGGTATTTATTGAAAACTATAACAAATGTTGAAAATGTTGTCCTTCATGATCAATGCACTTTAAAATCCTCCGTTCAAATTTTCTGATGATATTCTGCAACATTACTGGATTGTTATTAATTTCCATGCATTTCTGTTCGATTCTCTGTAGTATATCATTCAAATTCAATATCCGGTGTTCGAAATATGTTATTTTTTAGATAGGGCCACAAAAAGAAGTCGCAAGGTGTTAAATCGCATGAACGTGCAGGCCAGGCAATTTCAGTATTTCGACTAATTATACGCTCATCAAAAAATTCTCTTAAATAATCCAAAGATTCTGCAGTACAGTGACAAGGTGCTCCGTCTTGTTGGAAATATGCATTTTGTAGTTCATCATCATGCAACTGATTGACAAATGGTTGTAAAATTTCCGTACGGTACCTTTGAGCATTTAACGTTCCCTGAAAAAATATTGGTCCAATGATTCGCCTTTGGCTTATCGCTGCCTAAACACCAATTTTCTCTGGATGTAGCGATTCTTCATTAATTACATGTGGATTTTCACTTTTCCAAATTCTTGTATTTTGTGAATTTAGGTATCCCGTTTTATAAAACCATGCTTCAACAATTCTTGTACTGCTGTGACACGGTATGGATAAAGTTACATATCTTTTTTTAATAACTTGTGAGTTGTATCAACAGAAAGGTTTATTTGTTGACTCAAATGTCGAACAGATGATTGTGGTTCATTTTCCATTATTTCTTCAACACGATTGACAACTTGAGGTGTACGTTTCATAACTGCTCCGCTGCCTGATTTTCTTAAGAGACTACCAGTTTCAGAAAAAAGTTTTAAAGTTCTATCCAAAGTATTCTTAAATTGTATAAATTCTATTACAAAATGCTCATGGGCGTACCGATGAGCCTGTAGAAAGGCGAAATACGTATCTACGTCTCTGGGGAGGGATATGTTCGGACACGTTCACAATAATATTAATAGTGAACCTGTATTTGTGTTCTTCATACCAGATTTTTAATAATATTTTATATTATTAAAAATACCTTTGTATTATACAAAACTGGTGGGGTTTACCTACTCATGTATGTTTCAATTATTCTGATAAAAATGTATATATTTAATATACCGTATGTGTTAAATATCATTAGGCATAGAGAATCAACATATGATTACATATAATGTATACGTACATGAGAAAGTCAGTTCAATGCCAACGAAGACCGCGACGACTGACGATTGTTTCCGATACCGATTGACTGGAAATTTTGCATTCAGTCTAGCTGCGGCCGTTATAGTTTGAAAGCGTACAATAAAATTAATGTATAATGGCTCTTTATACACCCATTGAGAAGCTTCAGTTAGTAAAATGGTTTTATGCTGGCAAGTCTGCAATGGAGTGCATGAATTTGTTTGCGCTGACTTTTGCAGACCGTTCTGTACCTTGCAGACAAACAATTTATAATATTATAAATAAATTTGAAATTTGTTTCTGTCTCAATAACTGTACGAAATGCAAACCAAGAGAGGTATCACCACAAAAAAATTGAGGAAAGAGAACAGCGAGATGTATTGATTTGTAGTATTGTGGAAATGGATAACACGAGATCTACTAGAAGTGCTGCCGAGGAATTGGGTACAAGTAACACAACTATTTCACGTATTTGGAAACGTAATGGTTTAAAATGTTTCAAATATTCGAAAACTCAAGAAATATTTCCCGAGGACAATTTTCGGAGAATGGAGTTTTGTCAAGACGTTATGGAAAAGATACATCGAGATAAAAATTTCATTAAAATATTCTCTTCACCTATGAATCAACTTTTCCATAACACGGAAAGCACAATCCCTCTGTTCTTCGATATTGGGCTTCGGAAAATCAACACCGGCATTTTGCAAATCGCACTCAGTATCCTCAAAAACTAAACGTTTGGGCAGGTATTTTAGGTGACCATTCTATAGGCCCCTATTTTATTGATGGTATATTAAATGGCGACAAGTATCTCGAATTACTGAAAAATCAAATACTTCCCGCCATTCAAAACATTGGAATAAATCAGGAAATCAGCACATAATGCAGTGAGGGTAAAGGAATTTCTAGGAAATACTTTTACTGACCGTCTTATTACTGGAACAGGAAACATTAAATGGCCCCTGCGATCTCCTGATCTATCTCCAAATGATTTCTTTTTGTGGGGATATCTAAAAAATATTGTTTATACTCATGAAGCTGGTAGAGCAGAAAATCTAGTTGCCTTGAGAGAAAAAATAACTGAGGCTGCGAATTCATTAACTGCCGACATGTTAGCAAATGTAAGAGCTAATTTCTACGACCGCCTAGGACAATGTCTTGCTGTGCAAGGAGGAATTTTTGAACCTCTTGTATAATTTATTATAATTTTTAGAATCCTTTTTTATTTATTTTATTAGGATTATTCTTTAATTTTATTAGAATTACGCTTTTGTTTATGCGACGCACCGCAGCTTAAAAATTTCCTGCATCCACTGAAAGAAATAAGAATAGCAAATCCCTTGCAATTCGTAAATGTTATTTTAGAAAGCATTACAAGTACCTATGTCGATGTCAAATGATTACTGCTAACTTGTATTTGCGAAACAATCGGAGACAATCGTTGCCGGCTGTCGCGGTCTTCGTCGGCTTTTCCATATACATATACATCGTAACAGAAGTCAATCTAGTAGCATGTGATTTACTGAGAACATTTAGAAGTATGTCGTAAATTAAAATTTACTACTTTACCTACGAAGTCGTATATTTTGACAGTTTCATACATACAAATAAATAACAAATAATAGGTATTTATTGAAAACTATAACAAATGTTGAAAATGTTGTCCTTCAAGATCAATGCACTTTAAAATCCTCCGTTCAAAATTTTTGATGATATTCTGCAACATTACTGGATTGTTATTAATTTCCATGCATTTCTGTTCGATTCTCTGTAGCATATAATTCAAATTCAATATATTCATTATTGTTCATATTTACAAACCAATTACAAAACTGTAGTCTACGTGGGTAATCAATTTCTAACAATTCTTGTACTGCTGTGACTGCTGTTGACTCAAATGTCGAACAGATGTTTGTTGTTCATTTTCCATTATTTCTTCAACACGATTGACAACTTGAGGTGTACGTTTCTTAACTGCTCCGCTGTCTGATTTTCTTAAGAGACTACCAGTTTCAGAAAAAAGTTTTAAAGTTCTATCCAAAGTATTCTTAAATTGTATACAATCTATTACAAAATGTGGAAATTCAACTTGAAATTCTACCATGCAATCTTGAACTGAATAAACCCATAAACCATTAATTTTAGTACCACTTCGAAAATAAGCCTGGACTAAAAAAAAATTATGTTCTAAAGTGAAAGCCATTTTAAAACTGAGAAGCAATTTATTTAAACAAGAATCGACGCACGATTATTTTATGCACTAACTGATATTTGTGATTGACATTATCAAATGTTATTTGGATTTACGTTTACGGAACAACAAACACATACTAATATATTTGCGTCTTCATCTATCAAAATTTCAAAGTAACCTAGATTGACTTTTCAAATGAACACGCGTTATGTACTCATACGTATTCCCTATGCCTAATGATATTTGACACATGCGGTATATATATATACCGATTGGTCCAGCTCGGAACGGGCCATAGTCAGCAATGAGTGGCAACAGCGAATCCCCTCTACGCGCAGCTGCTTCAATTTCAGCATATTGCAGTTAAGAATTTAGTAAGACTTAAACCGCGCAAGGATATAGTCGTTTGCATATTCGTTCTGTATACGTAATTTGCCCATTTGTTTCAGACATAATAAGGTCCAATTTATTATTATTATTGTATTCTTAGCTGCTATGGAAAAGTAATTTTAAGTAATAAAAAAACAATAACGTTTTCTAAAAGATAAAAGTAAAAAAATCAATAATTCTGCAAAATAAATTTAAATTTTAAGAAAGCCACTCAATATAGGATTCGAAAATACCGCCCTCTCTTCCCAAACAATAGCCGAGCCTATTGTAAAACTCCCGCCTCACTCCCTCGAGATTTCTAGGGGTTATTGTCTCGAAAATTCTAAACAGTTTAACTTGCAACTGTTGCAAGTTCGGTATTGTTAGAAGACCGTAAAGATTTTCTTTGACATAACTCCACAGAAAAAAATCGTAGGGATTGAGGTCGGGTGATCGAGGTGGCCATATTATCGTACCCCTCCCGGAAATAACACGATTAGGAAAAGTGTTTTCTAAAAACCCTCTTACTAATCTGCTGTTATGCGCGGGACAACCGTCTTGCATAAACCAAATTGTATCAAAATCGACGTTTAGTTGACGGACAGCAGTAATAATTTGTGTTCGCAGCAAATCTAAATATTTTACTGCATTCAAATTGCTGTCGATAACAAATGGCCCTATAATGTTATCACCCAAGATACCCGCCCAAACTTAAGTTTTTCGGGGTATTGAGTTTTAACATTACGAGCAAGATGTTTGTTTTCTCGAGACCAATATCGCACGACTGAGGGATTATGCTTGCCATGACGTGGAAAAGAAGACTCGTCGGTAAACAGAATATTTTTTATAAAATATTCGTCCCTGTTAGCCTTTTCCATCACGGACTCACAAAACTCCATTCTTGCAAAATTGTCCTCGGGAAAAATCTCCTGGCACTTTCGAACTTTGTAAATATTTGTTGCGTTTTAGAATCCGCTTTACTGTACTTCTGCTAACACCGATTTCGTCTGCAATTTGCCGTGTACACTTAAGGTCGCCCATTTCAACTAACGAACAAACCCTCACGCCTCTCTCCTCCCGATCGGCAGGTATTAGAGGGATATGAGGCTGTTCGTCAATTTGTTGGCATTTGCGGCAATTTCCGACTACACAGCCATATTTCCTAAACGCATTTACGATCCTTTCAATCGTCAAATGCGAAGGAATAGGCCGATTTACGTACTGTACAGCAAATAAATCAGCGGTTGTTCGACAGGAATTGCCGGCAAGATACCACGAAACTATTTGTACCTTCTCTGCGGTTGTATACACTGACATGATAACTACCTTTACGTATGCGCAGCTAAATACAAATGACGAGCAATCTGTTGCGCTCGACCATCGGACTTATGTTGTGCAGCGGAGTGGCATCGTACACACGTTGCCACATCGCATTACGTTCCATACGTATATTGTTGCCTATGGCCCGTAGCGGGCTGGACCTATCGGTATATAGTATCAATATACAGAAGAAATAACTGCATTTTTACTGATATTTTACCTGACATTTATCGATGTTTAAATTAAAATTATGTTTTTCGCACCACTAAAAGAAAACACTGATATTTTTTACAAAACCTAGACATCAACGTATCATGAGATGAAGCAATATGTTTTGATATCATTGCTGTTCATGTTGCAAGCTGTTTACGTTAATGGTATCCGTTTCTATTTTATAAATGTACTTTCCATGTGGTGGTTTACTTTTTGGCATATTCCTTAACTATGTCGCGTTAGGAATTTTTGAGGAGGGATCATATTGGCAAGCTTCAGAGATGCTAAACCCTTACGTATATGTATGATAGAACGATATGAGGTACTGGTTTGGACTTTTCCCAGAAAGTAACTTCTGAGGTTTCATATCTGCCTATAAAGTCTCAAATACACACTGGATATTTAAGACTTCACGTTTCATGAGAGGTGAAACATCTCGAACGAGCTCTGCTGGTGATGTGCTCTTTACTTTTTGGATTCCATTATGATTCCTATATCTATATCACGATGCTCTGTGTTCGTCTATTTTATAATCCCAAATACGTATATAAGCAGCGAGGCATAGTTGTTAATGTCCGCTGGCGTATTTCTTGCAGATAGTTTTGATTTTAGAATAGATCTCTTGTCAGTCTGCAAAAGTATTTTTTTAACGGCTTCTTTAGCGTTTTTTGTCATCAATGGCTCTTGCATGCATGTATCCCAAATATTTATAGTGTTCTATTTCCTTCATTCCCGTGATCAACCCTTGCCTTCTCTCTACCTCAAATTCCTGATGTTTTGCTCCTTTCTGCTCCTTTTTGTTGCAACTGATCCTACATTTGTAAAAATCAAATTCCATCCGTATATCTCTATCGAATGTCCTTAGACTATTCTTGAGATCGTGTTCTTGATTCTCTTTGGAAGCATACAATTTTAAATCGTCCATGTACCAAAAGTACGAAATCTGAGTGGGTAAATTTGCTATCTGTCAACCCTTGTTCTCCGAGTTTAGCAGAGGCCTCGCATAAAACAAAATCACAATGGGCTAAAAGCATCCCTTTGGAATGTGTCACGTTTAATTGATATTTTACTTGCATTTATATGTGTGGTTGATGCTCTCAGGACTAAATTTGTTTCCATCTCGTCATGGCGTTATTAAGAAGACGATATGCTCGTCAACTCTATACAATTTAAGAACGTTTAACAACAAATTATGCTATACACCGTCAAATGCTTTCTTATATTCTATATATGACACGTAGAGATTCTCTTTTCTTTTTCTGCCACTATTAATTTATTTTAATTATAATTATTATTATTTTAATAATTTTAGCTGTAAATACGATTTCTGCTACATCCTAATTTTGTTTCAATTTCTAACATTATACTTTTTAGGAATTAAACGTGAATAAAAGCAATGTTAACATACTTCTCCAATCGCTCCCCATTGAATGGCTAAAGCAGGATATCCTTCCCTCTTTCTCTTCTCGCAAATTCTTTCCATGACGGAATTAGCCATGCCATAGTTAGTTTGGCCTATATTACCACGGCCGCAAGAGATCGATGAGAATACAACAAAATACCTAAAACATGATCCATTGAATCTGGAAAGTTACATTAAAAATATCAAACGTTAACGCAACCTTATGTTCGGACATAATTTTCTACTAATAGTGTCTAAATTCTTTGTGCTATGCGCTTTGGGACTTAAAGATGCCTTAAAAGTTTCGACGGTGTGATTCTCAAAAAGAACGTCCTTCAAAACTGCCGCAAGATTAAATATGCCATCGACTGGTCCTAATTCGTTAGCAGCATTTAATAATTCTCTACACCCTTCTTCCGTTGATGCATCTAAAGTTGTAGTTAGCACGTTAACTCCATAACTCTTCCAAATTCTGAAATGAAATTGCTTAATAATGGAGTGGTAATCGTTGATCATTCATACCTTATCCTATATTTTTGGTATCCGTTACACAAACCTGATCTGGATGTTAGAATTAAATTCTTGGCACCTCTAACGACGAATAAATCAGCTAATTCCAAACCGAAGCCACCGAGTCCTCCACATATTACATAAGAACACGATGGATTACAAAAGAATCTAGAATTTTTTTAAAATTGATAAGGTATTGGTAAGACTAGGAATTACGCTTTTGCACCTTGTAGAAGCAATACAGAGTGTTGTAAAACAACGTTTAAAATCCTTAAGGTCATGTAGTACGCTTGAAAATAAAGTTAAAAGTCTTAAAACACATCGGTCCGCAAATCAACTGTTTACGAGATAATAGCAAGTTTATTGGAATTGGAAAATAAATTCTCATATTTTTTAAATTTTTCAGGTACATTAAATACTCAACAATAACACATGCAGTAAGCATGTGTTTATCGGTTTTGTTTGCTGATAAGAGTGGTCTTAATGTCACCTAATAGTATATTGTATGTCTTAACATACAATATAATTAAGACCACTCCTATCAGCAAACAAAACCGATGAGATTCTAAGCTCAAAGGGTATGCTTGCCGCTTGCGCGAGAAGTTTGGTTTCGGCTACGCCTCAACCATAATGCAAAAGCGACAAGTGCGCTTTTAGCTCAAAATATACATACTATTTTTTCAATGACTAAGCATCTTTGTCAGGTTAATGAAAAATTCGTGAAGTCACACCTATCCCAAAATGTGTGAATCCATTTCACTTTTATTGGAGCTCGTCAACCAGTGGCGGCTCTTTAATGAGAGCAAGTGAGCAATTGCACCCCCTGGAATTATGAAACAAAACAAACCAAGCGGCGACTAACTGTGAAAGTATTTATTTATTATGTATATTATGTATTCATAGTTATTGACGAGGAATGTGGCACGCTAACAACGTACATACACCGATCGTCGTCACAGATATACTGAGCAAAGTCCAACTGTTGCTCTGTTAAGGCATTAACATTACATTGATGGTGGGGAGAACTGTATTTTGCCGTACTTCAATGTCGTATAATACATAGCGTTGGAGCAACTGAACCAGACTGCCCTCGGGCGTTGTTAGAATGAATTCCGTGTCTTTTTTAGAGAACAACGCGTTTTCGCGGTTAACGTATGATGAAAATTATCGCAGTAAAAAATCTTAAACGGCCGATGCCTCAATTATGTTTAGAAAATAAACAATATGTTAAAGGTAAAGACGTTATAAGAAAATTCAAAATGAATATTTATCAGAAAAATAACTGGATTTGTGGGTGTGAAATTAAAAATACTTTGTTTTGTTTTCCGTGTCTTTTGTTTGGTGGTGAACCGTCTTGGTCAAAGAACGGAATAAGAGACTTAATTCATCTTAGTGCTAAAATTATTAAACATGAAAATTGCGAAGGGCATTTGAAAAATATATTTAGTCTAAGAATGTTAGGAAAAAATAACATTCAGAATGTTTTAGATTCATCATATAGAAAAGCAATTCAACGACACAATGAAAAGGTAACAAAAAATAGGCATGTGTTAAATTTAATAATAAATTGCATTAGATTTTGTGGCGCGTTTGAATTGGCACTTCGGGGTCATGATGAACAGCAAACGTCGAATAACAAGAGCATTTTTCGGGAATTGATCAATTTTACGGCAGAATTGGATAAATCGCTCAGACTCAGAGATCACATCGAAGCAGCACTGGTTTTTAAGGGATTATCAAAAACGATACAGAATGAGCTGCTTGATACAATGTTGAACGTGTATCATGAAGAAGTTGCCAGTGAAATTAAAGCAACCGACTTCATATCTGTGATAGCTGATGAAACCACAGATGTGTCCAATCAGTTTCAGTTGGTGGTTGTTTTAAGATATATTGTGAACGCGAGACCGGTCGAGAGATTTTGGAAATTTCTTCTGCCTAGTGGGCATGATGCTAATTCTTTATCTGCCTCCATCCCTAACGAAATTAGTTTGCTTGTTGATGACCCAGAAAAACTGATTGCACAGAGCTATGATGGGGCAGTAGTCATGAGTGGTGCTATTAACGGCGTGCAAAGATATTTCCAAGACCAGTATCTAAGGGCTAATTTTGTACATTGTTATGCACATCAGACAAATCTAATTATGTCACATGCTACATCGAGCAGTAGTAATTGCAGAATTTTTTTTGCCAATCTGACGGGATTATGTACATTTTTCTCCACTTCACTACAACGAGCTGCAAGATTGGAAGAATTCCTTCAGAGAAAAAGCTTACCTCGTTCTTCAAAAATAAGATGGAACTTCAATTCTAGGACAGTGAATACAATATATGAGCACCGAGAAGAAATAATTGAAGCTCTAGAACAAATCGAGGGAGAAGCTAGTTTACAAACTTCCATTTTAGTTTATTTTAGAGGAAGAAAATTTTATCTATGGGTTAACTTTCTTTCATAAAATTATGCCAGATGTGGACATATTGTTTAATCAATTAGAAAATGTCAATACAGATGCATTAAAAATCAAGAATAATTTAGATAATTTTGAACGCGTTATTGGAAAAATTCGAACCGAAATCGCTGACACAGATAATCAGTTGGTTAAACAAAATGACCCAGAACTGACTCCTCGACCATCAAAGCGGCGAAGAGTAACTGATGGTAGCCAAAGAAGGAGGGAAACTATTGAAGTGTGCGATATTATTTAGCTAGAAATAAAAACTAGATTTCGGTATACAGGGCACTTAATATTAGCAAACTTAATTTACTTTAAACAGTTCTTTTCAAAAAAAAATTTCGGAAGATTGCCTTAAGCAAGCAATAGAATTTCATCCATGCCTCAATGAAAGCAGACTACGAACTGTATTAAGCGTTCTATATTCTAGAGAAGAATTTAGGCAAAATATAGAAGTCGGTGCTGTAGGTCTGCTAGGTCTTCTGCTGGATGGATTAAGCGACACCTTTAATGAAGTTGTTAAGCTTTTAAAAATTGTCATTACAATCCCAATGACAACGTCCGAAGCGGAACGCCAGTTTTCACGGCTGAAGAGAATAAAAACTTTCCTGCGAAATACAATGAAAGAAGAGAGATTAAATGCCCTTACTATGTTATCTTGTGAAAAAGAATGTATAAATGATTTCCCAAACTTTAATGAAAAAGTGATAGAACTGTTCTGCAAGTCAAAGACACGTAAAATGGACTTCGTTTATCGGCAGATGTAATTAAACTGTGTAGTGTAATATTTACTATTCCCTCAAAACAAACTCTACAATGAACAGTACCTGTCTGGAACAGTACGTCGGTGAAATTTATAAGGATTGGGTAAGTGTTTTTGTATTACACTTTTTAATTTTGAAATTATGCACTCCCTATGTGAACCACCCCGAGACGCCACAGTCGTCAACACGCAGTATCCTGGACATACATGACTTTTCACCTCCATACTTGGCGTATACTGACTGTCCCGTAAGAAACGTCAACAATCATAATTCCGTTATTTATTGTCCGATTTTATTGAAACAAAAAGTAAATTTAATATCATCAAAAATACTACAAAATGGCAGTGTTTTATTTGTTTTCATTAGTGTCAAACGATAGTCAACTTTATTATTTTAAATGGCAACATTTTTGATTATATTTGGATTGGATTTTGTTTTCTGAATTCAACGACGTATAACATGTCTATTTTTGATAAACGTTTATTCGAAAAAAAATCATTTTAATAAATGATTTTTTTTCGAATAAACGTTTTTAAACTTTGTTTTTAATAAATTTTCGAATGTATCATGAAGAAGACACAAAACAAACTACTTTACAATAATTGTTCAAATTGCACGCCACCTTGTTCAACAAATACCTCACATCTCCTAATTATACTCCACGACTCACATTTAAAAGACAAACGGCAGGTACTTCTTGACCAGTGTTAATAATTCTTTGTCTTAAAATACCAACATTTTCTTAATTTGTTAAATAAACTCGATCTTGTAGATAAGCCCACAACCAAAAATCGAAGGGTGTAAGATCCGGTGAACGCGCAGGCCACTCGATAGGACCGGATGTTCCTATCCCCCTATTTCCAAATTGAGTCTTCAACCAACAAATTGTTTATTCAAGCAAATGCATAAACAATAACATGTGTATTTAAATGAGTTGAATAAATAAACATCGGTACGGAAAGAAAAATATCGGAATAAAATACGTACAAAATTAATATAGACAACGGCAAGGCCAAGTTCGATTAAAATGCACATCATTTATTTTATAAACAATTACATACGTGACATTGAACTAAAGTATGTCTTAAACGCATTCATAAAGTTTGCAGACTAAAGAGAATTCACATTAATATACGAGGAGCATGATATTAATTTTTATTTACAAAGAATTTCAAAATTTTGTTGCAAACGCCTTACCACTAATAGAAGTTGATTCCAATGATGTAAAGGTTAGTAACGGGACGACTGATAGCATCCTTATCACGTCGAAGGCAGAATCGACGACAGAGACCTATCGATCGTACCATTACGAAACCGACAACAGCCACAGTTTCCACCTACTCCAGGACTGATCATCTTAGGGTTGTGGAACTGTTGAAAAGGAAACCAGCCGAATCAAAAGAATTTCAAGTGACGAAAAAGGCAAAACTTCAATTCGCTCCAGAGTCGTAATGAAGCATGCTGTTCAAGGAAATGGTCCTATGTGACGGAAACGCTCTCACAATTTTTTTTTTAAGAGAATGCAGTTTTAACAAAAATGTGTATTGTTAATTGGTCTCTAGAATTTCTGCATTGAAGACAAAAGCATACAGAATAAGGGAATTGCCGCAGTACGTGCGCCCTTACTGTTGTCAAGAATTGCTTCGCAGATCGTGACATACACGAAATATGTGTTGTCCGGGAGAATTCACGTGATTTCCTATAATAATGTTTGCCATAGAGCAAAAGAGAGAGAGAGAGTTGAATTATTTTCAAGTGAATATGATAAAAGGGAGCGCAAAGAATTGAAGACAAACAAATCAAGCATAAAGAATTGAAGAGAAACAGTCAAGCAAACATGAAGAATCGAAGACGAAGAATCGAATGCGAAAAAATTAAAGAAAGACAAGAATTACAAACTACGAAATAAGTCAACTATTCCAAATTACTACTACATGTTATGGAGATAGAACTTTAAGAGAACAAACTTGAGACAGTGTTCAACGGCCCCTTTGACTATTTATCATTTTACTTTACAATTTTACAATTTACAATTTAAAATTTACCATTTCAAATTTATCTTTTACGATTTAATATTCACAATTTATAATTTTACTATGTGTAATAATTTACAAAACCTTTGTAATGTAGAGAAAATAATTTCAAATAGATGTCAAATATTTAGATAATAAGTAGATGTATCCTATTAATGTAAATTATATCTGCACTTAATACATAAGAAAATATAATTAGATATAGAAATATTTAGCAAAAGAAAAGTAAAAACGGGTTACAACTCCCTTTTCTATTCTTTCTCGCCGGATGGAAGGTGTAGTAACCAAATCGAGTGATGTATTGTACTACTTTTCTTAGTCAAGGTACGACCCCGGTCTTATTTCTATTGTATATAAAACACGACCTCGGTACGTCGTACAGCCTCGATATGTGTTACACGCTTTCACCACGATTGTTGATCTTATACTAAGGCCACTAGTCAAAAGCAGCACACTCTGGAGTATATAAGGTGATCCTTCCGATCACAAGGGACAGTGAAGACACAGTTAGATATACAGTAAGATATAGCGAGTGTAATATATAAACCTCCTTTAGACTACTGTCTATTTTGTTATTATGTATATTATTGTTGTTGTTTTGTTATAACGTGTTAACTAATTATACGATGTTATCCAAACGTTGCCAGTCTATTATTTAACATAACGGCGAATCTGCGTACTAACACAGGGATGTGCCCCTTCAGGACCGGGTCACATCACATGGCGATCTTGCTTTAGTTAGACGATCTGACATCACATGTCACATGGCGACGCTGCCACGTCCCACATCACATGGCGATCCTGCATACGTTAGACTTCACGTCTGACATCACAAATCAGTATTTACTCTGGCGTTGTGCGTGGGAGCCCCATCTTGTTGATAAAAAAATTCTATTTAAATCTGCCAACGATAATTCATTTAAAAAAATTTGGAGATTTTCGCTAAATAAAGTGTGATATTTTTCTTGATTTAGGCAACCATCTATTAAAAATAGCCTGATTAATTGATCGCCCAAACTGCCACACCAAACATTTACACTAAAACGTCTTTGAAAATTATTATCAATGGCAAATCTCGGATTGTCTTGGCTCCATTGTCGATGCATGTTTCTATTAACCATTGTTTCTATTACCATTGTTGCTAAAAGTGCATTCATAAGACCAAATTATCATTCTGTAAAAATTCGGGTCTTGTTCTAATGCATTTAAATAAAAACGACAAAACTGTATTCTCCGGCCAAGATCATTTTGTTCTTATGCATGAACTTTTCGAGCTATGTACGGTATAAGTTTGTGTTCTCCTAAAATACCATGGACTGTAGTTTTTGATACCCCAATATTATGGGCAATTTCGCGAGTCAAAATTCATAAACTGTCTTGTACTGCAGGAAGAACATCTAATTCCGTATCTTCGGACAATTTACGTGGTTGTGTTGTAGGGTTTGTTAAATGATCCATAATTTCTTAAATTCGTTCCAATTCTCTGAAATATTTTCGAATCAGAATCTTCTCTGTTCGGAAAACGAACACTGTAACAACAAACCGCTTGAAGACGATTTTTATTACTTTCAAAGACCACTTGTCCGTTAACTGATTCTTATTCATTTTTACAAAAATACGTTTTTTTATTGTTGCAAAACGTTCAAATAGGACAATAAAGACGATTTAATAAATTTGCACTGACACTTATTGAAGTTTATCGCATTTCTGTTATTTCATGGCACGCGAAAATTTATAAATAATGGAAGACAAAGATGAAATTTATTGTGTTTATTTTTTTTCAATAAACGTTTATTAAAAATAGACATGTTATACATCGTTGAATTCAGAAAAAAAAATACAAACCGAATATAGCCAAAAATATATATGTTGCCATTTAAAATAAAAAAGTTGCATTAATGAAAACAACTGAAAACAAATAAAACACTTCTATTTTGTCGTATTTTTGATGCTATTAAATTTACTTTTTGTTTCAATAAAATCCGACAATAAATAACAGAATTATTATTGTTGGCGTTTTTACGGGACAGTCTGTATATGGTCAGTATAATGAACTTATAGATTCTTATTAGAGACTTATTCTTCTTAGACTTATAGAACTTATAGATTTTGCCAGCTACAATAATATGAGGATTATGAACACATACTATAAACACAAAAATATCCATAAGATTACCTGGTCAGCCAGAGGGCAAAGCTCTATAATAGATTACTTCCTTTCGAACCAAAAAACAGCATCATTATTTGAAGATACAAGAATATTCAGAGGAGCAGACATTAACAGCGATCACTACATGCTAGTAGCAAAAATAAAACTACTAACTAGATGGTACAAGCAAAAAATAAATGTAGATAACCAAAAACTGAAGGTCTACCTTTTGAAGGAAGATTCGATAAAAACACTCTACCAACAGAGGTCACAAAAATACAATAAAGAAATAAAACCAAACAAGAAAATCAATGACGAATAGAAAAATATCCAAGAGATAATAATGACAACGGCTACTGAAACCCTTGGATATCGAAAACAAAAAATTAAAAGCAAGAAACTGAAATACTGGAACCAAGAAATCAAAGAAATGATCACTAAAAAGAAACAAGCATATTTGACATGGACACAGAACAAAACAGAAGAAAATAGAATAGCATATAAGAACATAACAACTGAAGTGAAGAGAATATGTAGAAAAAATAATCAAGATAGTTGGGACCGATTGATTTCAAATGTAGAAGACGATATAGACGGGAGACAGGAGTTCGCTTACAAAATGATGAAACACCTTAATAAAACCGAAAAAGATGATGCGAAGATCAACATAATAAATAAAGACGAATTGCTGGCATATTATACAAAGCTCTGGACAAAGGAAGAGAAAATGGAAAATCCAGGAAATAGAAACGAAGAAGATGATGAAGAGGATAGAAGTGTAGACCAGAAAGAAATGAGAGAACTAGAAGAAGCACTACAAAAAACAAAAAACCGAAAAGCCCCAGGACAAGATAATATAAACCCGGAACTTCTCAAATTTGCCCACATAGAGGTGAAATCAAGATTCTTAAACTACTAAATAAATGCTGGAGAACAAAAACAATACCTGACAGTTGGAAGATCGCGAAGATAACACCAATATTTATAAAAAGGAGACAGATCCAACTGCGAAAACTATAGAGGCATATCCCTGCTAAACACCGCATATAAAATATATTCAAAAATAGTGACAGCCGATTAAATAAAATAACGGAAAATATACTTCTGGAGGAACAGACGGGTTTTAGAAGAGGAAAATATTGCACTGACAATACTTTTACAATTAAGCAAATAATAGAGAAACATCGAGAACATAACAAACAAACACATATGTTGTTTATAGACTACAAAAAAGCTTTTGACAGAGTAGTAAGAGAAAAACTATGGGACATACTGGAAAGACGAGGAATACCTTTACATTTGATTAAAGTTATTAAGAGTATGTACAAAAACTCAAAGATTACCATAACCGATAGCGAAACGGAAGTGGCAACCGTCAACTTAGGACTACGACAGGGTTGCAGCCTGTCACCTATACTCTTTAATATATATATATTGATGACGTGCTACGGGAATGGCTGACAAATACTAAGCACTACACACATGACCTAAACAGACAAAAATACCTAATGACCATACTCTTCGCCGACGATCAAGCTCTAATAGCCAGTGACGAGGACACACTTCAAAGAGCTGTCTACGACTTAAATAGAATAACCGAGAAATACAATCTAATGATATCAACAGAAAAAACTAAAGTATTGGCCTTCAGCGGAAACGAAACAGTGCGATCAAAAATAATAATTAATAATAAGCCAATAGAACAAGTAAAAACATTTAACTTCCTCGGATCCACTATATCGTATTTATACGATGACACGGATATACACGAAACTAACAAAATTCAACAGAATAAATGGCACCATAGCCAGAACACTAAAAAATAAAGTGAGGAAGGACACGCTGATAAAATTCTATAAAACAATGGCAATCCCATGTGGTATATATGGGAGTGAAAGCTGGACCATTACCAAGGCGAATGAAAGAAGAATCCAAACATCGGAGATGAGGTTCCTAAGAAGAGCAGCAGGCTACACAAGAATGGATAGGAAGAGGAACACAGAAATAAGACAAGAACTTGGAGTTGAAGATGCGAACGAGATGATAAGAGAATGCAGACGTAGATGGAGAGAACACGTAGAAAGGATGGAAGACGATAGGATACCCAAAAGAATGTGGAAATATAAGGCGAAAGGAAGAAGAGCGACGGGACGCCCACGGAAGAGATGGGCAGACCAAAAATAAAGGTCGTAACAGGCTCAACAGGCTGTAAATGTAACAGGCTGTAAATGAGAACTAATGAGTTGCTACACAACACGCGACCAAAATAAAATAAAGCAAGTAATAAGGTGGTTGCGAGATGTCCTGCAAGTTCTCCCCCTCTGGCCTGAACCTACCTGGTGATGGTCGTCCCGAGGATAGTACTCTGTCGGCTAGCTCAATTGAATAGGTGAGTGTCGCGAGTCCCTAGGTCGCTTGATGGAGGATAGACGCCACCGTATTAAAAAAAAACCCTGCAGAGACCCCTAAAAATACGGAAGCGGGTGGGGCCCTGGTAGCTTCAATAAAATTCCAAAGAGGAAGCCCCTTATTACTTGCTATCGATACAAACAGAACTTTGCTCTTCTCAGCACTTGTAGGAAAATGGATCCAACAACCAATCAAAGTCAACAATAACAAACTTTATTAACACGAAGTAGGTTCAAATTATATATGAATAGAAATCAGTTGACGTAATACACAAAATTCAATTGGTTATCAAAATTGAACAAAGTTAGCAAATATTCAATAATAAGATAATATTAATTCAAATTTTAAGCGCCAAAACTGTAATTAAGCTAGTAATTAAAATGAGAACGAATAAAAAGTTACAAGTCTCACAGATTATCTTTTTCCCTAACAAAATTATAAAAGCAACGCACCAGGCGTAAAACATTGAACTCCTATCAATAAAATTCACTCGTCAGGTCCGTGTGGACCTATTATTTTACTGCCTGAATATACAGGGTGTCCTGTATATTCAGGTAGTAAACTAATTATTAAGTTGAAATATCTGAGACACAATCCCAACTTGAGATTAGCAGAACACAAATTAAGTGTACGTAATTTACGGTTCTTTACAATATGGTATACAGTTTAACCCTTTATAGGTTTGTGGTCGCTATATTTGCCACTTTTATTTTTCTTATTTTTAATCACGTAGAGCCCTCTACTAGTAGATAGATGCACGCAGTATATATGTCATGCGCCTTAGCATAGTTCAAACTCCACCTCTAGGCACAAATCCTCAAACACCATTGGCCGATGTAAAAAGTGGTCTCTATATTAGCCACTGTGCGTTAAAGTAGTTGCCGGATTAATCACATGTTTTTGTTTTCTCTTGTGTTGTGTGTGTGTTTTAGATAAATATGGGTGAGTATTAACTATTAATTATTCTATATACATCTACTTAGATGTTATTTCATATGAAACGACAAATATCAATTATAACCTACTTTTAGCACCTACATATAAAGCTTGTGGTCCTTTATAAATCAAATACTTTTTACGCGACTACTAAGATACACATACTGACGAATAAAAAATCTATATACTGAGTATTCTTTCTCTTTATTATTTGCAGATAAAATAGAAAAAGCTAAAAGAAGTCTGAACATATCAGACTTTGCAGATATGAATCCTGAAGAAGTTTATGATTATCTTGACAATGTTTCAATCACTGACGAGCAAGCTGCAAATTCAGATGTAAAAGGAGATAGTGATGCTGAGGACGAAAAGTTATATACAGAAACAAGCTCCTATTGTACTTCTCGTAGTTATCTGCAGGTATCCACTTCTTCGGCAATGGAGTGGGATAGTGATGATTCCATTGCTGATCCAACCTATGAAATTGATGATACTCCTGTAAAACGTGTACCATTTTTCGATGATGACAGCACTTCGAAAGATCAGGAAGATACAAATATTGCTTCGGGACGCTATGAAACATCGTCACCTGAACCATCTTTCAAGACTTACGTTTGGTCAAAAGCTGCATCTGAACCAACAACATTCAAAAAGTTTACTTATAAAGAAGAATCAAAACCTAATTTCTTGGTTGATTTCAATTCACCGAAAGAAATTTTTTATCATTTATTTGAATAATGTAAGCAGATCCTCTTGGTAGAAACAAAGCGATATGCATTACAACATAGTGTTGATTTGAATATGTCTGATAGAGAATTTGATGCATTTCTGGGTATTCTAATTATAACTGGTTTTCATAGTTTGCCTAGTCTGAGGATGTACTGGTCAAGTGACCCAAATTTCCAAGTCTCGCGTGTATCCAAAATAATGTCTGTGAAACGTTTTCTACAGCTGCTTAGGTACATACACGCCAATGATAATGAACGTATGCCAAAAAAAAGGAGAATGTACCTATGACAAGCTCTACAAAATAAGACCACTGATAAATTCCCTGACAGAAAAATACAAAAAGTCATTTACCATCAGTAGGCATGCCTCTATTGATGAAAGTATGGTGGGTTTCAAAGGTAGATCTTCTTTGAAACAATACATGCCTATGAAGCCCATAAAAAGAGGCTTTAAAACTCCAAAGAGGAAGGTGCACTGGGAGAAAGAACAGTTTTGAATTTGTCTCAACCCCTGCGAAATACGGGTCGTTGTTTGTATTTTGATAATTCTTTTTCAACCATACCATTGATTGAAAAACTATTAACTCAGGAGTTCTTTGCTTGTGGTACCTTTCGTATAAATAGAAAATTTTATCCTAAAGAGAACTTAGTTGTGGACAAAAATTTGAAAATGGGAGAATCAGGTTTTGCTCAATGCAATGAAATATCCATGGTAAAATGGAAAGACAGGGGTTCAAAGCCAGTTGTAATTGTCAGCAACTTTCATAACCCAAATAGTTCAAGTGAAGTGAGAAGAACAAATAAAAAAGGAGAAAAAGAAATGATTAGATGTCCGGAAACTATCAAAGATTATAATAAACATATGGATGGAGTTGATCACTTCGACCAACTAATGGAATACTACAGTATATCCAAGAAATCGCGAAGATGGTGGGTAAAATTGTTGTACTACTTCATAGATACAGCTATAGTCAATTCATTCATTCTGCATTGTCAAAACAGAAAAAACTCGAATAGGAAGATTATACCCCAAATAGAATTTAGAAGTATTTTGGCTAATCAATTAATCGGTGATTATGAAGGATTGCGAAAAAGAGGCCCGCAAAAAATTACAAAAAACCAAAAAATTGTAAAGCAAGGAACCAATCGAAGTGTGACGGTGGCAAATACTCTCCGTCAAGCAAATGTAGGATCTCACTTACCCCATAAAGGCACTTACAGAAGATGTGCTTTATGTAGCACTAAACAGTGTGTCAAAAGATCCAATAAAATATGTGGCGAATGCGACGTTGCATTATGTTTAGAGTGTTTTAAACCTTTTCACGTAAAATGAAAATGACTAGAAAGTTTTTGTATTTTGTTTTCTTTTTATAAGACATGTTAAGTTCACAATAAAACTATTTAGAACGAGATTATTATAAATAATTTTTGTTTGTACCTAAATTTAAAAGTGGCATATATACTGACCACTAACCATAAGCAATATTTATGATTCCTAGATGGACTGTGGCATACCGTGTGTCCCAATTTCGATGCTCACCATTGGTATCTCGGTTATTAGAAGATATAGAACAACGGTTAAATGGGGAATGTTTTGCAGAATTTAATACTCGCGGCAAATCTCATTTCAAATTTGACCTAACTTTTTAAATTTTTAAAATATTTTGAAAAATCAAAAATTTGCCGATTTCGTTATTCCTCAATAACTCGATAACGCTTAGTCTGACCTCTTTTAAAGTTTTACATTGTTGTGACACTTTTTTAAAACAAATTATTTGATACAAACAGAAACCCCCGATTGTCATTTGTTTTTAAGTTATTACCACTATCTTTTGTTTTTCATATGGCGGCCATATTGGATTTTGGGTTTGTTAGGTAGTCCTCAAAATGTGCTTTTCAACGATGTATAACATGCCTGAAAAATTTTTATTTATAAGGAAAATATTAATAAAAACGTAAATTAATCTTTAATATGAAATTAGTAGGCTGAAAAATTAAACACCAATGTCAAATGAAAGTGAAAAGATATTCTAAGTAATACTGTAAACAAACGAAACGATAAAAAAATTATAGAAATAAAAAGTAAAGATACAGAACTTAAAGTTCACATTCACTTAAAGAAATTGTTCAATATGACGACCATTCTCTTCCACACAATTTTGACACCTTGTTCGAGTAGAGTTACAAACTCTACGTAGCGTGTTTCCGTTTACTGATCGTAGCACATCACTCTTTGTTCTAAAATTTCCCGAGTTTCTGGCGGTTCAAAATCAAATACTTCGTTTTTTGTGGTACCCTATAAATAAAAGTCAAGCGGGGTAAGGTCGGGTGATCTCGCAGGCCATTGCACGGGTCCATTATTTGAAATCACTCTCTCATTAAAGTTTTCTCTCAAAAAATGCTGCACGTTACGAGTGTTATGGGCCGGGCAACCAACTTGCTGGAACCAGATGTTTTGCATGTTCTCGGGAATAATAATTTGCCTCAAAGCAGGCATTATCTCGTTTGTTAGTAGCTCCAAATATCTGTTACCAGTTACATTGTAATCAAAGATGAAAGGACCTATTAACTGATTATCTAAAACGAAGAAAAGAGTTTAAAAAAAAAAAAAAAAGTAAACAAAATGTCATACCAATTAAACCGCACCAGACATTAAAACCAAATCGAACTTGAAATCTTCTTTGATTTACCAAATGTGGATTTTCAGTAGACCAATGATGATAGTTATTCCTATTGAACACTCCACAATTGGTAAATCGTGTTTCATCTGTCCATAGTATTTTCCTAGGAAAATTAGCGTCTTATTCACATTTTTGAAGGTACCACCTGCTAAACTGTAATCGTCGGAGATTGTCATTATCACTTAAACCTTGTACAATTGTTGGTTTGTAAGGGTGATACTTGTTTTTCGTCAAGGTTCTGTGAACAGTAGATTTTGAAATCCCTGTTTCTCGAGTCACACGACGAACTGATGTGCTGGGATTGTTCCTAACGTTCTGCAAAATATTATTTCGACGTGTATCAGCATCATTAACTTCATAGTTAGCTCGTTTTTGTTCGAAGCTTCCAAAGTTTTTTAATTTGCTAACTAGTCTTCTAAAAATTGTCCTGTGTGGCTGTTGTCTTTCTGGAAAACGCTCTGCATAACTCGTGCACGCATTTATAGTGTTTCTATTTGCTTTGAAATACACTTCCAACATATCAACTTTTTCTTCGTTTGAATATGTATGTGCCATTATCAATACTTATAAATCTTAATACTTGACAATAATTACTTATCACTAACTACAAGTAGCTTTAATTAACTTATCTCTGCAGCACTAATTGTACTTTGACAGGTTATCGTTTTATTTCATTGTCAGAATACATTTGTCATTGACGTTTGACGGAACATAATGTCTTTGCTAGTGATACACGCTCAGAGGTTAGAATTATCTGACATTTGATGTAAAACCAAATACAAATCTCAACACTACTTTTAATCCTGCGCGAACTTACCCCTCCTCGCGCCAACTTAATTGGCGTTTGCTATACTTAGAATATCTTTTCACTTTCATTTGACATTGGTGTTTAATTTTTCAGCCTACTAATTTCATATTAAAGATTAATTTACGTTTTTATTAATATTTTCCTTATAAATAAAAATTTTTCAGGCATTTTATACATCGTTGAAAAGCACATTTTGAGGACTACCTAACAAACCCAAAATCCAATATGGCCGCCATACGGAAAACAAAAGATAGTGGTAATAACTTAAAAACAAATGACAATCGGGGGTTTCTGTTGGTATTAAATAATTTGGTTTAAAAATGTGTCTCAACAATGTAAAACTTTAAAAGAGGTCAGACTAAGCGTTATCGAGTTATTGAGGAATAACGAAATCGGCAAATTTTGATTTTTCAAAATATTTTAAAAATTTAAAAAGTTAGATCAAATTTGAAATGAGATTTGCCGCGAGTATTAAATTCTGCAAAACATTCCCCATTTAACCGTTGTTCTATATCTTCTAATAACCGAGATACCAATGGTGAGCATCGAAATTGGGACACACGGTATATAGTGACCACCTACTTTTTTCAAATGTGTAAACACAATATTTTTTTAAATATTTTTGGGGGTTTCTAAATAACATATTTGACTCAATTTTGCCAAAAAAAAACAAAAAGCTCAAGAAATGTTTTGCCCTATAAAGGGTTAAAATATGTAATATTAATGAGTGACGTTCCCCCAAGATATTGAAAATAACAAAACGTAAGCACGTCTGAAGGATCTTTGCCACGTAAATTAGATCTACAATTACTACAACTGTCTGCCAGTGAAGCTGACGATCAGCTTGATTATAAAATAACAAATGAATGCTAGAAACCAAGTGTTCTAGCCTCTAACTGTTAAAAATTAAATGTAAATAGCCTTGAAGCTATCAATGGTTTTTGATCAAAATCTATGTAATGTCTCAGAATAGCAAACAGATGTTGTAAAGCAGTTAAAGTAAAAGATACAGATAACAAACTAGATTAAAATCTAGTTAAAATTTAAACCAGAGAGAACCTAACCCGATATCAACTATCAGGATTCTACGTTACTAATTTAAATGTAGTGAATACTAAACAACGTCTGCTCCAAACTGAGAAAACGGCTTCTCTAAAGCCTTTCTTAGGTGTAAACGAGATAGAATTTAGTCAAGTTAATTAAATTTGCAAAAGTTTGAATTTAATATAAAAATTAGATTATCTAAACCTACTTCTCACTGTGTTCTCAAAATCGTCCCTACAACAGACCTATATGGAAAAGCCTTCCACGAGATTGCACGGTCTATCCAATTTCAAAATTATAATTGGGTAAACTATAAGCTGCCACTCACGCCGCCATGTTGCCTGAGAACGACATCACGCTAGAGGACGCCATTTTGGGACGCCGTGAAAATATGATTCAAAAATTCTAGAAAAAGGTAGCCTCGCCGTTTCCAATCACACCCTCGAGAGTGGATTGTGGTTTTTTGCACGGATCTCCTTCCAAAAGATCGATTTTTAAAGATGCTCCACTGCGTGGAAAATTGTTAAAACAGCCACCCACGTGGTGTGGTCCACGAAGAGATACCGAAGTATGATTGGTTTAATTACTTAATTAATTGGGCGGTAGCACAAAAATATATCCTAAAGAGGATAAAAGAAACGCATAAGTAAAAATTCAAAAGAAAATGATATCTCTTACCGGAACGACTAACTTCACTCACAAAAATAGAACAAGACCAATATCGGCAACGCTCTAGAACGAAATACCGACCGAACGAGAGACACGATATACCATTGAGGCCCGATATACGTCATACATGATCGTCGGCAGATTCAGGGTAAGGCGCCATCTATCGAGCAAAAGATGTCAAGCAAAAGAGGTTGCCGATCTACAGGGTTCGAAAACATATTAAATGATTAGAAAAGCAAGAAGAAGCCAAGTTGATCGATAACACTGGCCTACAACCATTTTGGTGCTGGAGATTTTAGACCCGATTTGAAGTATGTTTTACATGGCGATATCAAAAATGTTACCCGTTTTCTTCTGTCAGCTCTAGTTCCCGAGAAAAAAAAACACAATTCACGAAAAAATATGTATTTTATTGACATTAAACATCAAGAAATTGTCTTTTGAGTGATTTTCTAGAATGAAACTGACTCGGGCAATCTCGCATGATTCCCCAGCAATAGTCAGCCATCATATGACTGTCCCACCTTCCTTGGTATCTATTCTCCATTGTTTTTAGATCTTGGTGGAAACGTTCCCCTTGTTCTTCGCTTAGATCTCCTAAATTGTGTTGGAAATGATGTATATGACTATTGAGCTAGTGTAATTTTATACTCATATTACAGCCTAAATCTTTGAATCGCACCAACATTTCCTCTACTAGTTCTACATAGTTGTCAGCCTTATGATTTCCGAGGAAATTTTGTGCAACTGCTACAAAAGATTAACCATCTTCAAGTCGACGCAGATCACCCAGTTATGTTCAATATATTTTATTTTTTGTAAAAGATTTGAAATTACCTCATATTCTTCTTTTACACATGTTGAGTGAGCAATTGGAACGGGAGCATATTTATTTCCATTATGTAGAAGAACTGCTTTTAGACTTCGTTTACTACTGTCAATAAAGAGACGCCATTCATTAGGCTGATAGATCGTTAAACCCATGAAAGCCAGCAAACCACTGACATTACAGCAATACACAAAATTTTCATCAGATGAAAAAAACTTCAATAACTTCCCCTCTCTCGTGCGATATGTAGACACTCGAACATCTGAGGAAAGACAATTTTTTTCTTTTAATCTTGACGCTAGTAACTCAGCACGTTCCTTCGAAAGATCTAAGTCTCTGATGAGGTCACTAAGCTCATTCTGCGAAAATGGCTTAGGATCTTATGTTTTTCCGCAGTATTGAAAGTCATCATTTACTTGGGAAGAAATAGGTATTTCAGCTTCATCCTCCTGAGATTGCTGCACTACCTGGTGAAAAGTTGGTATTGGAACATTTTCTGAATGAGGAACAGGTCTTTGTACTGAAGAAATATTGGGGTATTTCCATTGATGGCGATTGTTTTTGTTGATGCCCACTATATTAATCATACAAAAGTAACAGTCGTCATAATGATTTTTTTGTTCTCACCATATCATAGGCACTCCAAACTTCAAAGACTTATGTTTCCCTCTCTCCCATTGTTGCAAATATTCAACGCATATTTTACAAACACTATGAGGCACCCACATTTTATCTTGGTGTAGAATTTCAATACCGAAGTAAGCAAAATACAAACGACGCACTGTGTTTGTAATCGATTTACGCTGATTTTTCAGTATGTATTCACCACAAACATAACAAAATATATCAGGATCGTTAACACAACGTCTGGACGTACTAGCCATAATGAGATACTAACACAAACTTTATCGATGATATTGTAATAATGACTAGTTACGAACAATACCATAACAAGACCGACAACAATTCACAATGAGGGTAGTAGGTAAACTAGAGCTGATGAGTTAAAATGACGTATGTCAATGTACTGTACATTACCTACTTTATCAACAATTCAAACAGAGATGCTCCAAAAATTTTTTTTTTGTAGGCCTGTGTAATTAATAACAAAAATAAATATAATTGCAATAAACGAAAATGTTGAATTATGAAAAGCCTAAGATGTCTTAACGTAAGCAAATAATGAAATAAATTCATTAAAAATTACCGAATGTTCTCTGGGTAATTTTCGAGCGTAACAGAGTATTAAATCCCACTTTACATGCAAATGTCGTCTAATGTGTTGCGTTAATTTCTACGTTTCAACAAACTGAGTTTGCACCAGTATGCAGAAACGCTACACGCCGCGACGCCACCTGATTGTTAGGATAATGAAAAATTCGTGAAAAGTCACGTCACATCAAATACCTAATTATCCATGTCTGAATGTGCCTTTCTATGGCAACGTTTATGTCATAAAAGAAATAAGAATTATTTTAGTTTTTCACCAAAAAAAAGTCAAATAATTTGAGAAATGTTGACGAGATTGATATTAATTACATTCCACGTCATATTAAAGAAGTTGTAAGGAACATAACATTACTTCCAATAATTTTTTCGACCGTACTCCATGCCTTAAGATTTTGGAACGTCCTAATGTGTAAAAACTCACCTTGAAGTTGCTTTAAACAATGTCCTTGGAACTGGATAGATCTTATGGTCTTCTTCATCTCTAATCTTAATTAGTACTTTACCTATATGTTTTCCCAGGCCCATAAATCTAAAAGCTTGTTCTACTTCATCTTGCTTAAAAACAGTCCTTGGTAGAGGTTTGAGGGCACCTTTTCTTATTAAATCATGTAGCTCATTATTGAAAACATGCATTGGAACTAATAACAAGTAAAAAATCTTATTTATGAAAAGTACTTAATCCTTTTACGTACAGTTATATCTCAAAAACTCCATATCCAATGATATTCCGATAAATCTAGCATCTTTTTCCAGCAAGCCGATGGCCAGAGCACTATTATTCGATAAATCGAATTTTCCAATTTCCAAAAATCGTCCACCCCTCGCCAAACAACGAACAGAAGCCAAAAGTTTTTCCTCGGCCAGTGAATTTAAAACGTAATCTACACCTCTTCCATTTGTATGCTTATAGATCATAGTTTCGAACGTTACATCTCTGGAATTACCGATATGTTTCTCTTCAATTTGCGGATAGTGCTTTTTAAGGTATTCTCGTTTCTCTGGTGTGCCTACCGTCACGAATATTTTAAGACCATAATGTAAAGATAGATTTATCGCTGCTAGACCAATTCCTCCAGTTGCCGAGTGTATAAGAATGCTTTGACCAGGAGTAGGATTCAAACGCTACGAAATATTTTAAAAAAATGAAAAATTTAATCAAAAGTTGCAGTCCTTAATTATTAGATTGTGTAATGGGACACCTTACGCCCATCTTATTTCAAAGCAGTTATATCCATTTGTAAAATTTTAAAGAATATTAAAATTAATTTATTTAAACTAAAAAAGTCACATTGTATAAATTTTAATGCTTTTCCCGCCATTAAATATTATTGCAAAACATTTCGCAATAATATTACACACGTATTTCAATCAGTTCCTTCTATGCCAAATCATCATTTTGTATAGTTAAGTGTGTATAGTTAGCCATACATAAAATCTATTAGAATAACCTAGTGTCACATATACGAATCGTTAGAATCACTGTATTGCATCATCCACGAAACCAATACGATCAAAAACTCTATAAGAAAGCCGGGGAATCACCAAGAGAAAACCGAAGTTAGGACGCATCAAGGAAAGCGAAACGAAACACTGGACTCAAGTCAGTCAAACGAGTCAAACGTGCTGCCCCTTAACGTGATAATAAAGTGAGGGAATACTGCAATAAAAGTACTTGGCTCAAGGGAGTCAATTGAGTAAAATGTGCGACCCTATAAAGCAAGAGTAAGAAAGGGTTAACCGCAGTTTGTGTACTTAAGTACCATAAGTACACAGTGTAGCAAAAGTATCACTTGCCTACAAGTGCAGTCATTTATTTAAAAGTGAATCACCACGCTTAATACATCAGGGCTCTTGTCTGGAATACCAGGCACCCTGAGGCGTGAAGAAACAGTGTTAATACAGTGAACAAGTGCATCACTCCAGAAGCACCGAGTCAACGATAAAGTGAAATGGCCATTAGTGCTGCGATGTAAAGGCTAGTCTTTATAAATACTGTTTATTAATCTGATCAGACTAAACAGTTCAAATCTGTGTTAAATTTACTGTATCTCGCCCCATATGTATATTAGTATTTAGTAAACTTTTCAGAATAACCCTAAGTAAATTTGTAATTAATCATATGTAAATTAACAAGCTTTATTTATCATTATAAGTATATTTAGTAATCATTTGTTCTTTTATTTCAATTCATGTAATCTAAACTTACTGGAAAAGCATATTAAACAAAAGAAATTGATCAAAACATTTATTAAGTTAAAAAAGAGGGATTCATTTCCTTTCACCTTAGTTTTCATACACGCTTTGAGAGAGAAAGGCGTAAGTCGCATTTCGAATTACCCGCTTTATTTAGAGTCTTTTTTCTATATTTCTCCGCTATTTTTTTCTAACCGACAATTTTATAAGTACAATTATACTTTAGAGGGGGTAATCCTCTTGGCGCCCGACAAAGCGGTAATTGAATAAGTCAATTACTCAATATTCAACTTTAATCTATATCTCAATATTTAGGATAACTGCGGCATTTAAGTATTTTCAGCACCAAAGTTATCGGTTGTACAGCAACCTCGAATCCCTCGAAGCCCGGGACATTATTAATATAACGCCCAATGTTAAGGGTTAAAGAGGACTGTTACAATTGAGATAGTACATTCACCTCCTTTTATAGAACTAGTCTCTTATGTTCAAAGAACTCAAAAACGGAACACCGTTTGTAGTAGAATACAAAGTTTTGCTACCTTGACTACAATTCGACGGTAGACGATGACACCCAATAAGATGTAATGTAGCAAATTATAATGCAAAACAGACGTTTTGGTCCAGAATAGCTCAAATTGAACATCGGATTTTATTTCGCGCCAATTTTCTAGTTTTGCTCATACTAAGATTTTGGGATGTCTTCTTTTACCGTAACGACTTAACAACTCCTTCGTTCTTTGACTGCTATGGCTTTCAAGACTTGTATCAAAAGATTGTGTTTGCTCTTTCTGCAAATCTTCACGCTGAAATCTTTCCCAGTGATGCAAGATGTTTATATCACGGGAGATTGTTGGTTTCCGCAGTGGATTCTTATACGAACAGATACTACGGTGTGTTACAATATTTTAGCGATTTATTGGTTGACCCTGGTATCCTCCGCATTAATATAACTTATAGCTACGTCATCCGATTTTTGGGGGAAGAATTTTAAAATGCGCGCCTGGTCTTGCGTCATATCCGTTATGGCCGTCTAAGGGATTAGTAGTATCACCTGTAAGCTTACAGGATAACATTTTTGCAATTTGGATATGTTGCTTTTTATTATGTTGTTATTCAATTACTTCGAAAACTTAAATATTTTGAAACAATAAAAATTTTCAAAAAATTTTTGTGTATACAATTATGTCTCGATTTTGCTCTATTCTTGAGATATGTACTATTATTTGTATTTTTTACCAAACGTATGTGTTCCAGTTAGCTATGAATGATATACCTGACATTCCATTTAGACAGTAGCTCAATTTTATGTCAGAAGTCTAGGTTGTTAAATTCTAACTAAAACTGTTTCTACCAAAAAAGGATCTCACATTAAGATAACTAAAAGTATGAAAATAATAAATTCTATAAAATGAAAGTATCTACTTAATTTTTATCATAAGTAAAAACACAAGAGCTTTTTTTTTATCGGATAAATTTCTCTTTGTAACGAAATTATTTTGCCAATCAGTAATTTGACGAGAAAAACTTACATGAAAAAATCGCGAGACGATAGTCGAGCGATTTTTTCTAATGTAAGTTTTTCGAGCGAAATTACTGATTGGAAAAATATTGAGTTAAAAAGAAATTTATCCGATTGAAAGAAAAGCTCGAGTGTTTTTTGGCAAGATAAATTAACGACATGAATAAAACTTTTTAAATTGTCTCCATATTGACGATTTTGTATTTCTTGTGTTTTGCAGTATTGATCTTTTGATATTTGTTGAAATTTCCTCAAACCGACTCGTATTTTACGTTCAACGATACTTAATAGTTATTACCTGTCAGCTGCCAAAATAAATTAAGTGATGCAGGGCTACTAGATATGTAACAGGAAGAAGCATTTTTATCGGAGGAAGAAGCATTTTTATCGGTGATAAAAAGCTATGTAGGTTTTTATCGCTGTCAAAGTGACAAAAATGTCACCCGCATATGGACATTTTTATATAGGAGTTAATTTATCTAGAATTAATCAACTGACGGAATACGAGCGGTTGACTTTATTAATTATTATTGGAATTGGTGACAGAAGTAGGTCGTTTAGAGACGCAAGAAATTTCTTTAACGAAATGTTTCCTAATAGAAATTCTATAAGTGTCAGTACCGTGAAAAGAACCTTAGATCGTTACGACAATTTGCAATCTATAAAAAAATCGACGAAAACGGGTGGGTCAAAAACTGCTACGACTCAATATAAAATATACGAAATAATGGAGCAAATAGTAGAGACTTTGACTTTCCTAATTATAAATACTAATAACCTTCATTTCAGAAAATATGTAATTAAGTATTGAAGATAACCGTATGCTCGCTTATTAATTAAAATGTGTTAACAGTTTTTGCAATACTTACTCCTAGTGAATGCAAAACTGTACCATAAACGACCATCGTGGTTGAAGCCTCTTCCATAGTCCATTCATCAGGAATTTCATGAACAATGCGTTTGTCACATAAAGTCATCGATGCTAGAGCTCCATTGGAACACATGCCCATTACACGTTTACCTCTGAAACAAGAAAACGTATTCAATGGGGAATTTTAAGAAAAAAAATTTCTAAATAATTTACGGGAGTTTTGTTGAGGTTAATATGCAAACAGATGTGCTTAGAACATGCTAGTCTTACCTGGAATTTCTACCAGCAAATTCAATACCTTGAACGCATTCTTGTTCAATTCTATCTTTTGTAATAGCATTAGCTGGTACTTTGCCTGATGCAGTCATCAAGTCTCTGAAGTTTAGAGCAGCGTAATATATCTGAAAAATATAAGTAATTCTTTCGATTAAAAAAAAAAACTAAATGCACACATGTGATTTACTACTGCTTCTAATGCTTTTGAAGAAAATCTCTTTTAATTTTAGTAAAATAATACCCTCAGTATTGGAAAGCCCCAATTTTATAGTAAATTTTCCAAAAAGCAAATGATGATTGGGGTTACCTCGTCATGTATGCCCACTGAATGACGTGCTTGCTTTACTTCCATTAAGATGTCGGTCTAGCGAAGGTGAAAATAGTATAGCTGTTATTTTTGTAGGCTTAATATAAGTTTGAGCTTAGCTTAGCACCGAAATTATCGGTTTTGTGCCTTCCTCGACATTTATCGCGTTTTTAAACAACTATAGGTAAGTGACGCTATCGCCATTTTCTTTGCGACAATCCTGTTCAATTATCTTCGCGTTTCCTTTTTGTAATGCATGAATCATTTTATCTTTAGGGCACCTTCTTACCGTCGAATAGCCTTGTTACCGTAGAATTACCTTTTTCTTTGCGAATTAATTGGCCACCGTCGAGACCATTATCACAGAACCTTGGCTGCCGTTTAGAAGATTTAATTTGTTTGGGAACATAACTGAGAGTTTTGCTAAGCCCGCCATCGGAGGTCACATACGATTGCAGCGTGGGCACGAGATAGGTGCTTCATATTTTATGTCCCGATTTTGTTTTCGTTGAATAACGTATTTTAACCAGTAATATTTTTAACACTTATTATTTTAATTAAAGTCACGTTAGGCATTATTTTATATTAGTTTTTGCCTTTGTTACTTAGTATCTAATTTGAACGTAATACCTAATAACGTGTGTTCATTTGAAAAGTCAATCTAGCTTACTTTGAAATTTTGATAGAATAAGACGCATATATATTAGTATGTGTTTGTTGTTCCGTAAACGTAAATCCAAATGACATTTGATAATGTTAATCACATTTGTTATTTATTTGTATGTATGAAACTGTCAAAATATACGACTTCGTAGGTTAAGTAGTTAATTTTAATTTACGACATACTTCAAAATGTTCTCAGTAAATCACATGCTACTAGATTGACTTTTCAAATGAACACCCGTTATTACGTACAACATTTCTCCTCATCTTATATTGCTGTCTGTACCTGTATAACTATTTTGCGTCATATGTATTTATAATACATTTCATGCATATAAACGTAGGTGTAGGTTTCCGCGGTCGTTTTCTAAATATAGATCTCGGTTTCCGGGTTGGAACAGCGTCGAGTTAGGCTTTTCGTCCACTGTTGCAAGGGACATCTTCAGGGCTGTACGTAAATGTTCGTCGATTCGTAGTAGCTTGAAGAATGCTAGGACAGAGATCGGCACAACTTATAGGGGGGGCGGGTCAAGTGGTGGCCTGCTATTGGCTGGAGACAATGAGCCAATCGCATACGTCGCACGTAGAGACAAATAACCGAATTACGACGACAAAAATGGAATTTTTTATTTTGTTAAATGTAACCACTATTGCACTTAATATGTTCTATATACCAGTACGCAATCAACCTATAAGTATTTATTTTTTTAACGCATCACATTAGTCTATACGTGCGTTCAAAGTATTATTATCTGTTACACGCACTTATACCTGTCAGCAGCATCTATAGCGTTTATTGTTGCTACACTCGACAATTTTTTGTAAATTTACAGTTTAAAGTTTTTTAAATATATTTTTAAGCATCAGGTATCTAATTTAATTTGCAGTTATTATTAAAATAACAATTATATGTAGTGTAGATATAGTATAATGTTTTTATTATGAAATATATTGAAAAATTTACTTTAGCTAGAGCTATAAAAAAAGTTCCAAACAGTTCCACGACTTTTCCTTATAAGTTAAAAAAACAACTAGTAATAAGTGTAAAAAAGTCAAGTGGAGGTCCCCCCGTTTCCCCTTTCAATAAATAGAGCATATTTTCCTTAGGTAGTACACCTAATTCTGAAAATCCCACATGCAAATGACATTTTTTTTAATTCGCTAAATTTTTAATTCTGTGCAGTCTCCTCACAAAATACTTGTGTGCACCACTGATGTATACTTAAACTGTTACGAAAAAATATAAAAAGGGGAATTCCGTAACTAAATTGTAACTAACAGAACCGCAATAGCTAAATTTTTCATTCAGTGCAGTCTTCTCACAAAATACTTGTGTGCACGAAAATATATTAGAAAGGGAAATTCCATAACTACATTGGGTGTACTGAGATCTGTGCTTTAAAGAAGATGAAAATGAAGAGAAAGGAGTTATTTAATGTACTGAAAAACCAACAATTTTATAATTTGTCATCATCAAAGTGTAATGAACAACTATTACAGTATATTTCGGGCAAAATTGGTGTTAGTGAGCTTTCTGAAGATTTAATAAAACAAATAAAACAGGAAGTTAAAGTGTTTGTTTCAAAGATGTTTACGAAGTGGCGTGAGTGTAATTATATGTATGAGCGTTTTAACAAGAAGCACATAAACTGGCTTGACGAAAACCTAAAACTCCCGGAGATACAACCACCACTGCTTCCATTATCGGTAGGAACACATTCAGAACAAAAGATGCGAGGCAGACCCGGAAAATCATTTGAAGAAAGTTCTCATCGCAGTAAGCAAAGACATGTAAGAGCAATTGTATCAGATCTTAATTCAGAAAAATTATGTTTGGCTGCAGAAACAAGCTTGGTGAAATCAGGCAACAGAAGTGCAGCTGATGTTGTGAAGTTAGCCATCAATTCTTCACCCAAAAGTTTAAAAAGATTGAAATTGGCACATGATACTTCATCTTCTGCTTCTGTAAAACCTTACAATCCTGAAGAAGCTTTAGCTCTTATAGTGGACCTTGGATTGACAAAAGAGGATTATATAACGATGCGACTTGGAGCAATAGAAAGAGGAGCTAATATTTATCCCTCATATCATGTGATAGGAGAGGCCAAAAGAAAGTGTTATGCAGCAAATATTGAGATAAACGAAAATGAGGCTGTGGTACCGCTTCAAGATCTTCTTGCACATACTACGCAACGTCTGGCACAAGTTCAGACTGATGTGATACTACAGTATATTTCCACTGACTGTGATACAATTGAAGTTTATTATAAATGGGGCTTGGATGGCAGCGGTGGACACAGTATATACAAACAAAATTTTGCGAATAATTCAGCATATGCGGACTCTAATATAATTTTATGTGCGATTGTGCCACTGCAAATGTGTGAATCTAATAGCAATAATGACAAAATATTTTGGAAGAACATGTCACCATCATCGACCAAGCATTGTCGACCAATCTCATTCAAGATAAGAAAGGAAAACGTCCAAAATGTGAAAGAAGAGTATAACGAAATTCAAAATCAAATATTGCAATTGGAGCCCACATCAATCGTACTTGACGGTAAAGAAATAAAATTTAAACATATCCCTATATGTACAATGCTGGATGGAAAGACTGTCAACATTTTGAGTGATACTGCAAGTTCACAAGCGTGTAATGTTTGTAAAGCTACTCTCAAAATTTTAAACGATTTAGAAAAATTAAAGAATAGAGTCTGTAATGAAGACACCTTTAAGTATGGGATTTCGGTGCTACATGCACATATTAGATGTTATGAATATTTACTACATATAGCATACAAATTGGAACTACAGAAATGGCAAGCAAGAGGTGACAGTGCAAAACAATAAGTAAAAGAAAAAAAGGGTGAAATAGCAACTAAGTTTTATGAACAAATGGGCCTTGTTGTTGACCAGCCGAAACAAGGTGGAGGCAATAGCAATGACGGTAATACTGCACGAAAATTTTTTAAGAATCCTTCGCTCGTTTCAGACATAACTGGAATTGATAAAGACTTAATAGAAAGATTTGCAAATATGTATACTGTCAATGATTTCTTGTGGGCATGACATCAAGGAAAAAGTATTTAAAAACTATTGCTTTGAAACAGCAGAAATGGCCATTAAACTTTATGGCCGGTACAAAATGAGTGCCACTGTTCATAAAATTTTAATTCATGGAGCTGATATTATAAAATCTTTACCTTTACCAGTAGACCGACTATCAGAAGATGTAATTGAAGCAAGTCATAAAGAGTATAAAAATTTAAGACAATATCACTCCAGAAAAACTTCAAGAGCCAATACCAACAGTGACATATTTAACTGGATGCTGGTTTCTTCGGACCCTGTTGTGACCGATAACCGAAAAAAAGGTAAAAAAAGTAAAGCAAAATTTAATGAAACTGTATTAAATATGCTAAGGCTGCCCACTTTCTGTGGCAACGAAGAAGAGAATTATGAACAGGAGTTTGATGACGTCCAAGACTATGAAGATGTTAATATAGAATAAAATAAAAATTAATATTATGCCCCCGTATGCCATCTTGATAATTAAAAAAAAATGTGAAACAATTAATTATAATTCTTATTATTTTAAGTAGTATCATCACCAGTTGATCAAATTTAAATAAAATCTTAAAAAATATATAATTATTAATTCTGCTTTTTATAAGTAATTTGAATTTTTAATTTTTAAAAACTGACATCAAAAATCCCTTGTAATAAGTTTTAAGCGAACTCGATCAATTTTTTAAAAATTGTACGCCATATTGGATCCGCCATTTTGAATTTTTGAAAACTAACTTCAGATTCGTAATCAGCGACCCTAAAAACCTTGAGGTACCTAGTTTTATTAAAATTTATTGAATCCATATGAAGTAAATAATTTTGTCGCACTAAATTTTCAATTTGTCCCTGTGTGCGTCGTGTGGACGTGGGATTTCGTAGTTAAATTCATTAGAGTTTACCACGTTGGATGTAACGTATAGCCATCGTCTCTATTAAGATTGCGGGGATATTCGACTTTCAGTAGATTTCAATAGATTCACGGATTTTCCTAATGAAATACTGCGATTCACGGTACAGAAATTTGACATCTTTGAATAGAATTTGATGACCGGAATTTAGTTTGTGTTCTGCCAGCGCTGAAGCGGCTATATTTAACGGTCTAGTTCAGCGTTCATGTTCGAACACACGCACGTCGACCGGGCGCTTTGTTTCGCCAATGTACACACTGCCACGCGAACACGGAATGCGATATACTCCTTGTGCTTGGAGCGGAGATATTTTGTCTTTAACAGAGGATAAAAGGTTCGAAACTTTAGAATGGGGTCCGAAGACGGAATGCTTACGAAATATATCGATAGACGTCTTGTCTCTTTTGTTCATATTGAATACACCATTTGTTCAAATATACGGACAGGTCAAAAGTTTTTAGACATTTAGTATTTTCATAAATAGATACATATTCATTGTCTTGGTATTGACGTATTTACTTATTTATTTGGTATTTTTTATAGTATATATTTTTGAGTCAAATATTTATTTACAGGGTTTCACCCAGTGTTATGTTATATTAAATTAATATTTTTACTTTACCATTTTTATATACGAATACGTTCAGAATAAATATTGGTTACATGTTATTTGGTTGTTGTTTAAATTCTTAGCTTCTTTGGATGGAATCCTTTATGTGGGCGCCCTTTTTAAATATAGTCAGCTTAACAATGTTTCGTCTTCACTCGAGCTAGATCCGTGTTACTGACTGGCTGGCTTGTAAGTTTACGCGTTGTGTAGGTAGCACAATACTTGCGACTTCGACCAATTTTAAAAACTGTAATCCCTAGAATTCACCAGAAATATACGTGGATGACCTTGAAATTTAGGACAGGATATATTTCGTCAAATTTTTACATGTAGAAGTCCATGTAAAAACTGGAGTACAAATTTTCTGTAATACATGGTTCAAGAGACATTGTTTAATAAACACATGTAATTTATAGTTAACATTCTGAACTTACAGCAAATGAGAATTAATGAATATTAAATCTCATTTTTACATGTCAATGTCGCCTTATGTGATGCATTAATAACTACAATCCAACAAACCAAGTTTGTACTAGCATGTATAACTTGACAAACTTGGTTTGTCGGATTGTAGTTATTAAATGCATCACATAAGGCGACATTGACATGTAAAAATGAGATTTAATATTCATTAATTCTCATTTGCAGTAAGTTCAGAATGTTAACTATATATACACAAAGTAGAGAAGTGAAAAGCCATACCTGTCTTCGAGATACCGTACATTGATAAGCTTCAATTAGAGCGAAACGCGTCTGTACGTTCCCGTTGATGGAGTTGGCTTTTCAGTAATTTTTAATTATCCTAACAACCAGTAAGATCGTAGTCGCGACGAGGTGTGTTATATATGCTAGTACAAACTTGGTTTGTCGGATTATAGTTATTAATACATCACATAAGGCGACATTGACATGTAAAAATGAGATTTAATATTCATTAATTCTCATTTGCAGTAAGTTCAGAATGTTAACTATATATACAGGGTCCGGCAACGAAGCGGGGACGGAAGATTACACGCGTATTTGAAAGTTAGTCAAATATTTAGTCATCGGATATCTTTCCGTACCATCAAGCGCACGTTTTAAAAATATTTTGTTTTATACAGGGTGTTCCAGATGGAAATGCCAGATTAAAGTTGCATTTTTTTAAATGGAACACCCGGTATATTAATAGATAAAATGATCTGCGCTTGAAAGCTGGTTACATCGATATCATGTTGTATGGGTCTAAAGTTGATAGTTTCTGCGTAAATAATTATTTTACTTGAAAAATTGATACATTTCAGTAGGCTATTCTGCATAAGGAAAATCAAAAGATCGGAAACCAATAGAATAGAATATTTTCTACTAGTATGCACTTTCGTTGCTACGTGAAATAAATTCTGCAACTGTTCGCGTTATACAGGCTGTTCATAATTTCGCAAAATCGAAGATATCTCGTAATTTTTAAATGGAACACCCTGTATATCTTTAGCTTATTGCAAAGCCCTTTTACTACGCTTTCTATTGATACCTCATTTGATGCACCTAGGATGGATCATTTGCTAATTATTTCTTTTTAGAGTTGAATTAATGAAAAATGCTTGTATTTTTAGTAGCTAATTTGCGCTTTTAAACCTTCTGTAAAATCAGATATTCAACAAATTATCCATAAATGGTCTATAACAAGAAGAAGCCCCATTAAGTACGAGAAACAGTTGGTTTTCACTCAGCGGTGAAAGCAAACATTAAATTAATATAAAGTAATATAGCATTTTCAATAGATTCACTGCTGATCAAGTTATCTGGTGTCAGTTTTAAGCTTGTATACTTAATAACCAAGTTATCAAAAATTTCGTTCCATCTTACACAGTATTTCGTTCAATCTTTAAATTGCCATAATGACTAATTTTAGTATTCAAGAAATGGTGAATATGATATTTATTCTTGGGAAGTGTACAAGAAATTGTCTAAAAAGAAATAATTAGCAAATGATCCATCCTAGGTGCATCAAATGAGGTATCAATAGAAAGCGTTGTAAAAGGGCTTTGCAATAAGCTAAAGATATACAGAGTGTTCCATTTAAAAATTACGAGATATCTTCGATTTTGCGAAATTGTGAACACCCTGTATAACGCGAGCAGTTGCAGAATTTATTTCACGTAGCAACGAAAGTGCATACTAGTAGAAAATATTCTATTCTATTGGTTTCGGATCTTTTGATTTTCTTTATGTAGAATAGCCTACTGAAATGTATCAATTTATCAAGTAAAATAATTATTTACACAGAAACTATCAACTTTAGACCCATACAACATTATATCGATGTAACCAGCTTTCAAGGGCGGATCATTTTATCTATTAATATACAGGGTGTTCCATTTAAAAAAATGCAACTTTAGTCTGGCATTTCCATCTGGAACACCCTGTATAAAACAAAATATTTTTAAAACGTGCGCCTGATGGTACGGAAGGATATCCGTTGACTAAATATTTGACTAACTTTCAAATACGCGTGTAATTTTCCGTCCCCGCTTCGTTGCCGGACCCTGTATACACAAAGTAGAGAAGTGAAAAGCCATACCTGTCTTCGAGATACCGTACATTGATAAGCTTCAATTAGAGCGAAACGCGTCTGTACGTTCCCGTTGATGGAGTTGGCTTTTCAGTAATTTTTAATTATCCTAACATGTAATTTATGATGGAGTATGACTAGCTTTAAGAATTTATAATTCACATAGACGTTTTTAAATATTATCCTTTATACTTAGTTGTAAATTTGAATATTCGCTCTATAACCAACGCACCCTGGTACGTATCTAACTTCACACTACATAATGATGCCGAACATTGTTCTTCGTTTAGAAATAAAAAACAAGATTCCACTTTTGCGAATCATCTATTAGAAGAAAACCACACTTTCAACAAAGATTTTCAAATTCTGCATTTAGAAAATAAAGGCAACAAATCAAATTTACTGGAAAGTTTCGAAATCAATAAATTAAAACACTCACAATTTTTTTTAAACGACCAATTAGATTTAAATAACTCACCTTTATTAAATTTATTTACTTAAAATCTGTTTAGACGATAATATAAATGTATATGTAGATTATTAAACAAATTTTATGCGTAAACATGTTTAGTACCCTATAATATAACAGTTAGGGCCAACCAGATGTGCCACATTTTCTCACTACCGACAATACTTGCGTAAATTCATAGATTTCTTTAAAAACATTGTAAAATAAATACCAACCTTCTTGTTTTATATATATATATATATATATTCAATTTAGTTTGTAACGTACTCTTTAGATCTAAGCAACTGAGGAAGCCACTGTGCTGGCGAAACAATTGTCGTGTTACGATTAAAGATTAAAAGTGAAGATTAGAACCGTAGTTTTATTTCTATTTTAAATTATGGATCTTCATCAAGTAAATGTCGAATCAATTATTCGAAGAAGAAACTATTGTAAAAACAAAACTTACATAAACGAATTCTTTATCATACATTTCCTGATACTCGTCCGGCTTTAAGTTTCCTTCTAGCCATGTCAGAGTAGATAAATCACCTCTGGTCGTAACATTTGAGTAAATATGTTCACATTGAACGGTTTGTTTATCAGGTAAAAGCAAATGCCTGTAAGTTCCCCATGCACCATCCTTCCAAACATTCATAGTCATATTCTTATCCAATTGCTTTCTATAAAAGTCTAGATCGGGGTCGAATTTTGGAGCTCTATCCATGATCAGAAATGAATGTATTTTGCTACCGGGGGTTTCTCGTTGCAAACATGTGCAAAAACCTAAGAACCCATTTATATCTTCGTCTTGTGAATAGAGAACGACCTCATCATGATCTTTGATTTGTTTTTGTAATTTTGGAACCCATTGCAGATCATCTAATGAACTAGAAAGGTCAATGTAAGAAGTATTGCTTGATTTTCTTGTAATTAGTTTCAAAAGAACTAGCATTTCTTTATCATTCGTATGACTGCAAAGGACTTTAAATGGACTTGCGTGGAATTTAGACAAATCGGTTTTTAGATTTTCCCTTGAAATAATATAACCTTTCGCATCTTTGATTACGTTAATTGCTACCGCAGCCTAAAATAAAAGTAATTGCAGATGAAAAGAAATCATTTTTGAATATTTTCGTCGTATACCTACCTCAGTGGTCTCTAAAAGTTTTGAAACTATAAGTATTAAGCAATTTGACTCAGTGCTCAATGCTTTATTCTGAACAGTAATTCTAGGAAGTTCTACCGCTTTACTCGTCAAAAGTGTTATATCTTGCTGTATCGAAGGTAAATCATCTAGTGCCTTTTGTACCATTGGGCATAATAAATAATGTCCCTCCGGTTCTCCTACACAAACTTCCACCACCTTGACTCTCAACAGGTTACAGTTTTCTAAAACTACCTGAGAGAATATCTTAACGGACTCAACAACATCTCTATGATCTTCGTTAGGGATGAACTTTGAAACTTCCAGAATTGGATCTCCGCTCTTCTTCCTCGCAATAATACTTGCGGCCAAACCTCTCACTTCGATACCTTCCGATCTGTATATTCCAATTAATTAGCGAAATTACACCGAACTTAAGTTCTTATGAAAATCTTACCTGATAACATTCAGTTCGCTATACAATCTAACCGGCACCATATTATTTAATCGTTCGCAGGTTTTAATATGTTTTGGCGCATCTACAACTAGATATTCTATACCTGTGGGAATGTACATATTTCTGGTATCTTCTTGCAAAATTGCCAATTGTAAGAAGCAGTCCATGTAAGCAATCCAATTGTTATTCCAATGGATAATTGCCTGTGATGAATCCTCAGTACTTTTTTTTATGCCCTTGAATAATCCTCTAAAAAAGATTTTATTTTAAGAATTCTAATCCACTGAATAAAAGGGTACTTACGTGTAATGATAACCCCGTAGTCTCATCTCATTGTAAACATCCTTCTCCGTCATGCAAAGTTTACTTTCTTGAAACTCTTCGTTTGGTAAATCGATTAATGTTTGTTCATCGCTTTTTTCATATATTTTACCTTTCATTACAACGTCACCCCCATCTGTAATCTACAAAATATGTATATTTAAAAATATATTTAAATAAAGGCTGGGCAAATTTGAGGTTAGGAAGTAAATTGGCTTAAAAACACACTTTTTTTAACAAATTCAGTTTTATTGATACCAATGTAAAGTAGAAATATGGGAATTAATAATGGAATATGATGTCGGGCAAATGTCCACCTCTAGCACGTCGGCAGACGTCCGCTCTTTTCACAAAATTTTGAACCACATTTTGCAACAAAGCTTTGCTTATCTCGGCAATGCAGAACCGAATTTCATCTTTCAGAGCGTCAGTTGTTTGAGGTTTGTTCACGTAAACCCGGTCTTTCAAATGGCCCCAGAGAAAATAATAAAGCGGCGTTAAATCACAAGAACGAGGCGGCCAATTGACATCGCCAAATCGAGAAATTACGCGACCGGGAAATTTCTCATGCAGTAACTGAATTGTTTGGCCGGCTGTGTGGCTTGTGGCGCCGTCTTGCTGAAACTAAAGGTCATTGATGTCAACATTAGCCAATTGTGGCCACAAAAAAATCGGTTATCATGGTTTGGTAGCGCAGATAATTCACGGTGACGGCATTTCCTTGCTCATTCTCGAAAAAATACGGGACGATGATGCCGCCTGACCATAAACCGCACCATACGGTTACTTTCTTTGGATGTAATGGTTTATCGAGGACTGTTTGTGGATTTTGTGAGCCCCATATGCGACAATTTTGTTTGTTTACATAACCGCCTAATTGAAAATAGGCCTCATCACTAAAGATGATTTTGTTGAAAAATGCGTTGTTTTCGTTCAGTTTTTCAAACAGCCAATTCACAAACGTTCGACGCAAACAATGGTCGGCCGGCTTTAATTCTTGAACGAGTTGAACTTTATAAGCGTGAAGATGAAGATCTTTATGCAAAATGTTGCGCAAAGTGCCTCTGGTGATGCCCAATTGTTGCGAACGTCGACGAGTTGATGTTCCAGACTCATTCTCAACACTTTGCTGTACAGCGGCTATGTTTACATCACTACGGCCACTACGAGCATATTGTTTTGGTCTATTGTCAGCAACAGTACCGTGAGCCTCGAATTTAGCGATTAAATTACGCACAGCGGTCTCAGAAGGAGCCTGATTGCGAGGAGAAGCTGCTCGAATTTTTACGAAGTGATACAGTAAAATTTTCACCATTTTGATAGTAAATTTTCACAATTAAAATTATTTGTTCAAGAGTGTAGCGTTCCATGGTTAAAATTTCCCAACTTTTTACTAAATAAATGTCAAAGGATGACAGCACAATTCTTGAAATTTCATCATTTGACAGCAAAATTAATTCCTAACTTCAAATTTGCCCACCCGTTAGTATTGATCAGTTAGGCTTCTTGGTTATGTGAGCAGTTTCCAAGATTGTTTAATGCTTATTGTTTTTAAAAATTTTAAAATAATGTGCAGAAAGTGATTCAATTATTGGCTTCCAAAAGTCGATATTGCGTTATACGAATGGTTCCGGCAAGGGAGCCCAATTTCCAGTTCAATGATAATGGAAAAGTTCTTCCATTCAAAATTACATATAAGTTCAGGATGTGAATGTTCTCGAGGCTGGTTACATAACTTTAAAAATCGACATGAAATTCACAAACTCAAGGCTGGAGGAGAAAAAGCACCTGCCGATTATGTATTTGCCACAATGGCCACAATGGAGGTGAAACAAGCCTTTTTTTAGAAGTGCTTCCCTGAAAACAGTTTGGTTGCTATTATGAGCATTTCTTAGATGGATTATTATGCTCGGCAAGGAATACCTGCGGGGAAATGAGAGGACGCGGTGGAACTAAGCAGACAGCTTGGTGGAACGTCGAAATTAAAAAAGAAGTTAAAATAAAGAAAGAAAAATGGAAATAATACCTGGGAAACAGAACAGAAATAAAATATGAGCTTTACAAAGAACAAAGGAAGAAAGTAAACAAGATGACAAAAGAGGCAAAAGAGGAAAGCTGGACAGAACTCGGGAATAAGATAGAGCGCAGCAGCAAGGAAGACCAAAAATTATTCTACAAAATACTTAAAATATTTAGAACAGGAAAAACGACAAAACATGCACCAATTATGGATAAGGAAGGAAATATAATAACAGATGATACACAGACAATGAGTAGATGGAAGGAGCATTTTGAGGAATTGCTAAATATAGATAGAAATGTAACTGAGACAAACATAAGAGAAGAAAAACAACGAATAACTATTGAAGATGAGGAAAGATTGGGACCCATAACCAAAGACGAAATAATAGAGGCTTTAATCACACTGAAAAATGGGAAAGCCTCAGGACACGACAGAGTAACCACTGAAATGATGAAGAACGTAAAAGGAAAAGGAATAGAAATATTTTGGCAAATATGTAATAGAGCATGGGAAGAAGGTAGAATACCGGAGGACTGGAAAATTGGACAAATAGTGCCAATATATAAGAAGGGAAATAATAGGAAGTGCAGCAACTATAGAGGAATAACGTTACTAAGTACAGCAGCGAAAACCTATGAACGCATATTGCAAAGGAGATTGCAAAGATACGTGGAACCAACACTTGAGGAAACTCAAAGTGTATTCAGGAGAGGAAGAGGGGTTCACGACAACATATTTACTGTGAAGCAAATAATTGAAAAAACAATACTAAGCGCAACTAAAGCATATTTCGCAATTGTAGATCTAGAAAAAGCTTTTGATTGTATAGGAAGAAAAAAAGTATGAAATAACTTGGAGAAGAGAAATGTTGACAAAAAGCTAATAACAGCAGTAAAGAGCATGTATACAGAAAGTATAAACTATGTAATCAGTAAAAATAGAAAGTCAGACATTTTTGAAATTAAAGACGGTTTGCGACAGGGAGGAGTACTCAGCCCGGTACTGTTTAATATTTTCATTGATGAAATAATTAAGAAATGCAAACCACACATGAAAAAACTCAACGTGGGATTCAGAAACCTAAAAGCAATAGAGCTAACGGAGTGTGTATTCGCAGATGATGTTGTCATTATGGCTAACACCGAAAAAGGGTTGCAAGACAATGTAAACATATGGAATAACATATTAAAGGAGAATGGAATGAAGATAAATATAACAAAGACAACTGTGATGATAGTAACAAATGGGGAAAAGGAAGAATTGAATATAAAAATCGACAACCAAAGGATACAACAAGTTGAGTAAATTAAGTACTTGGGAGTAATACTGGAAAGAAATGGTAATCAAAACATTGACATAAGTGAACGTATCAAAAAATCAACAAATCTATACCATGCAATGAGATCAGCATTTATAAGGAAGAAAGAGATATCAAGAAAAACCAAGATGACGGTATACAAAACAATATTCAGACCAATATTAACATACGGAAGCGAATCATGGGTACTATCAAATAGAAATAAAAGCAGAATACAGACGATTGAGATGAAATTTCTGAGGGGAGTGAAAGGCATAACAAGAAATGACAGAGTAAGAAATATTGACGTACGAGAAGAGCTACAAATAGAACCCATAATGGAATATATAGAAAAGAAACAATTAGGATGGTGGGGACACCTACAGCGTATGAGGGAATGTACACAGACTAAAAGAGTATGGACGTCCAAAATAATAGTCAAACGAAGACCTGGGAGGCCGAAGCAAACATGGGAAAAGGAGGTAGCCAAATTGATAGAGAACAGAGGAGAAACAGTACTGAACGCAAGAGAAATTGCCAAAGATAGAAAAAAGTGGAAAAACTTTGTACAAAATACTGACAATACACATTAGTTAAGAGATAAATATGTAAAATCCCTACACTGAAAGGTAGAAAGGGAACTTAGATTATATATATATATATATATATATATATATATATATATATATCTTAGATGGACATAAGATTTAAAGGAGAGAATTACAGTATTGCTTTGTGCTAATGTAAACCGTTTGTTATTGGAAAAAGTGCTCGCCCAAGGGCCCTTAAAAATATTCGAGAACTTTCCGTAATTTACAAAGCTAACAGAAAATGTTGGGTTACAAATGACATTATTCCTGGAATGGTTTGAAAAGGATTTCGTGCAAGAGGTGAGAGCGTATTTTAAGCAAGTTGACTTAAAAGAAGATAGGCAAATACTCTTGCTATTGGATAACTGTCCGGCATATCCAGAGGTAGAGAAACTAATGGCTCAAAATGTTGTTGTGAAGTATTTATCACCAAATTGCATATCTTTGATTCAGCCGATGGACCAAGGTGCAATATGAAGTTTTAACAGTCACTATCGAAAAACCTTTTTTAGTTTTAGTTACTTTTTCAGTTTTGAAAAATGTTTGGAATAAGCTGCTCTGTCCTCAAAGCGATGATGGTAAGTGTAATATACCCCTGTGTACAAAGGACTAAAACAATTTGATTCAAAAATATATTATTTTCTTATTGCAGAGATAGAATCTATCGATCATATAACTCCAATAGTAAATATAGCGGACAACTTGACCACTAAAGATGTAGAAACTTGGCTTAACTGTGATAAAGATGTTCCTTCATTTTCGATTTTATCTGATGAAGAAATTATACGTTTGACAAATCACTATAATAAACCTGAGACAGAAGTGAGCTCTCAGGAATCTGATGATAATATTGTTTCAAAAACATCACTGCAAGATGCCATAAACGCACTTTGCTAGACTTTTTGGAAAATTCAGCCTTTTCGAACATTACAGAACAAGATAAAATACAAGTCTACCGTGTGCAAGAGAAACTTTTGACAGTTAAGAAAAACAAACCATTTTTTAAGTAACTACATACATAGAGGGAAGATCAGTAAGTACCCGTGTTTGAAGACAGGTGGCGCTGCTGAGGGAAGTTGGCATTACCGTCGTGTACTACCATCTGTCAGACAACACCATAATAAATTTCAGACTGATTCATGGGTTAGTTTTTATTTGGCAGCCAGTTGTATCACACGTGTTTGGTGTTTCTCGATAAAATGGAAAAAGAGCAATATCGATCCGTAATTCGCTTTTTATTTTTGGATGGAAAAACATGCGAAGAAATAAAAGCGAAGTTGGATGCTGTCTATGGGAACCCTTCACCATCTATGACAACCGTAAGATATTGGTTCAACGAATTTAAACGTGGTCGTACATCTGTTTTTGATGAGGAGCGCCCAGGCCGCCCGGCAGACGTGGTTACCGAGGAAATCGTTGAAAAGGTGATCGCCGAACGAAAGTGCGCGAAGTAGCAGAGGCCGTAGGCGTGTCGTACGGAACGGCAATTAATATTTTACATGATAAGTTATCGGTGAGAAAGGTGTCGGCCCGATGGGTGCCGCGATTGCTTACGGTGGACAACAAGCGGATACGGTTGTCAATGTCGAAGCAGTGTTTGGACCTCTTTAAGAGAAATTCGCAGGAGTTTTTGCGTCGAGTCGTCACCGTTGATGAAACCTGGATCAATTATTATACGCCAGAGTCCAAGCGACAGTCAAAACAATGAATTTTTCGGGGTGAATCTGCTCCGAAGAAGGCAAAGACGGTCTCATCGGCCGGAAAGGTCATGGCCACGATTTTTTGGGATTCCAACGGAATAATCCTCATGGACTTTTTGCAGAAAGGAAGAACGGTCGCGGGGCAGTACTACAGTGAATTATTGGACCGATTTGATATAAAATTGAAGGAGACACGGCCCCATTTGGCTAGGAAAAAAGTGCTGTTTCACCACGATAATGCACCAGCACATTCATCCAGAATTGTCGCGGCAAAGTTGCATGAACTGCACTACGAATTGCTGCCGCACCCACCGTACTCGCCTGACTTGGCTCCCTGCGACTTCTTTCTGTTCCCCAACATGAAAACGTGGCTCGGGGGAAAAAGATTCAGCTCAAACGAGGAGGTTATCGTCGAGACAGAAGCGTATTTTGCAGAGTTTGACAAATCGTATTTTTTGGAGGGGTTAAAGAAATTGCAGAAACGTTGGGAAAAGTGTATTGTACTAAAAGGTGATTACGTTGAAAAATATAAAAAAATTTGTGAAAAACTTGCGTCTTCTTTCCTAACACGGGTATTTATTGATCCACCTCATAATTAAACTTTATTAATTTTATGACTTGTAAGTGTGTATATTGATTCAATCAAACAAACATTTATGTTAAAACGTGTACAAAATTTTACCTCAGTTAACCGGTAAAACCGATTATCCAGAACGATCGTCTCGGATAATCGATGCCCAACTGTACTTTCAAAACAAGAAATCAATAAAAAGTTGCAACGTATTCGGTCAGAAATACTTTGTTATGTTCGAGAGAATGCTCCGATTGAAATACAAACTTGAAAAAATGCCGTGTACACAAGTAAAGCGATTATAGCGCGCACCGATGAACACATACACAGTAAAAGCGTCGAATGCCTAGTGTATAGCTTGTAGGTATAGTGGAGAGAAGGGGCACCAGCATATACACAGGTTATAACGTTTACCGATATACACGTACACATAGAATACGCGCAGCAGAGAGAGAACACCAGCGGTATGGCGAAGAGCGCTGACTGAGCGGTGGTACCGTGATCCCGTGATGGGATTCAAGAGCGGAGTTTATCCGCGTAGCGCTCCATTAGATATTTCACATAAAAAAAAATTTTTAGCATTTTAAAAGAAATTCAAATAATGAATGTAGTCATTGTAAAAGGGATATATTTGAACTAAACAAAATTGACATAAAATTCTTATCTACTTTGGCTGTATTTTTTTTTATGAATGAAAAATTTTGTTTCTACTTTTGGATTAAGTTTATATGCGGCCCATTCAGCGAAGCGAAAACGCGTTAGACGGTCCGCTGTCTTCGATTCTTGAACCAATTGTACTTTGTAGGCCTTCATACCGAAGCCTTTGTGCAAAATTCTTCGCACAGTCCTATCGCTGATCTTCAATTCTTGTGAACGATGGCTAGTGGAGGTGCTTGGATGTTGACGCACACGTTCAGCTACAGCAGCAGCGAGCTAGACGGCGATGCAGAACGTGTGTACTGTGTATTAACATGCCAGTCGAACGAGCTTTCTTTACACCGTTCTCAGTTGGCGCTTCATATCTACCGAATTGTGTACGCAATGTTCGGCAAGTTTCGGCAACTGACTCACTACTTTGAAAATAAATTTTCAATATTTTCCAACGTTGATCAAGCGTATATCGATTCATTTCGTTTACTGAATTTCTGTCACTTGACAGATAACAGTCGAGCTGTGATTGCCGCAATAACCGCTAGTTTAAAAACAAGCCATTTGAGTCCGGGCCCGTTATATCAAACTGCCCTCGTAAACGTTGAAACAAATTGTGGTAACTTATAACGAGCCATGGAAAAAATTCATAATTGGAGTAGACTATGGAATTGGGTTGGTACTTTAGCCACTTCCACATAATGACACATTACTTGATGCTTGACAGTTTCATTTGGTTTCATTGTAATAACAGGTTATGGCATTGAAATGATACTACAACAAAAAAGAAAACAAGTAATTTATTTAATATCGAAATCATAATCAAAATTTACATATAGCTACAGAAGTTGTCGAAAATGTTGTCCATTTACATCTAAACACAAACCAACTCTTCTCCGCAATCCAGCAAAAACTTTATGCAGCATTTGCGGTGAGTTGTTGATCTCTTCACACTTTTCTGTTATGCGAATTCTCAGTTGTTCCTGATTATGAATTGGCGTTGAATAAATCGAATTTTTGATGTATGGCCATACGAAAAAATCACATATGTTTAAATCGCAAGACCTAGTTGGATATGGGATTTCAGTGTTCCTGTTTATTATTCTGCTATCAAAAAATTCTCTGAGATATTGAAGTGTTTCTCTGGTCGTATGTGCTGTTGCACCATCTTGTTGGAAATACCCATTTCGTAATTTCATGTACCTTCAAAAAAAATGGGACCCACCAATCTTCTTCGACATATTCCAACCCAAACACCAACTTTTTGGGGATGCAATGTTTTTCAACAAAAAAATGAGGATTTTCGGAGGACCAAAACCTCATATTCTGTGAATTAACATATCCCGAAAGATAAAACCAAGCCTCATCCGTGAAAAAAACTGTGTTAAGGATATCCTGATTGTGTAGATTATTTTGAAACCATTGACACAATTCCACTCGTCTTAAATAATCCACTGGAAAAAGTTCATGAAAACATTGCAGCTTGTATGGATGACAACGTAAGACTTTTTTAAGAATGAATTGGCACGTACCATAAGATAAATTTGTTTGTTGGGTCACTACTGAAATGAATGTTTTTGAATTTTCATCAATAATATGCTGAAGGGCTTCAATATTATCCAGCTGTACGTTTAGATGGCCGTCCACTTCCAGTTTTTCGACCGACGCTACCAGTCTCTCTGAATAACTTTACACAATTTGTCAAAACATTGTAAAAATAATTGTAGTCAAACACTAATTCAGGATGTTCTTCACTAAAATCAGCCATTCATTCCGTAATTGAATACTGCCACTCGCCATTTACATTCACACCTGTACGGAAGTAAAATTCGATAATTTTTGCTTTTTGTTCTATGTTGAATACCATTTTTTAAATAAATTTGATTTTCTTATTAAGAGTTTTGAAAAATTTGACACAAACTTAAAGTTTCAATGTCAAACAATAAATGTCATTATGTGGAAGTAGCTAAAGTACCAACCCAATTTCACAGTCTACTCCAATTATAAATTTTTTCGATGGCTCGTTATGCATTGCAATGCAATATTATCATTGTAAATAGATAATATAGAGCAAAGGCAACAAGTGAATCCTTTAACTATGACATATAGATGAAATGACCTTATTATGAGCGCATGTTCAACATTCCGATTACTTCCTACTGAAGATGACAGCTTTGTTATCGAGAGACGCATATATAATACAAATATTAATGTGATAAGGGTTTTTCAAATTTTAAAAGTTTTTACTTAACTATAGTCTCTAACGAAGGACTTTTTTTAGTATTTAATGTTTATTATTCCTTCCTTATATGTTACATGGTAACAAAAAATGTTAATAAAATACAATTCTTAAAAAAATACAGTAATTATATGTATAAAATAAAACGAAAACAGAAACATGTGTCAAAGATAAATTTTGTTCATGAGGAAAGACACAAACATAAGTGTGACTGCTGTGACTGCACGACCGATCGCCCAGTTAATAAACTTTTAACTTGTTTCTTAAATTTGTTTATGCTACTATTCTTATACGATAAAAATAGTCTATTATACAAATCGGTTTGAATATTGTTTCTTTTAGTTTTTGCAAGTCTAAAGAACTGACTATCCAATTGATCTCTGTTCCTAGTATTATAACTGTGCACATCACCACGTGTCTTAAAATTATTTATGTGTTTATGTATATACAGGACAGTATGATATATAAATGTAGAGAAAAAGGACATGATTCTATTATTTATAAAATATTCTTTACAATGTTCAATATATTTCTACTGGAATACTTTACGGATTGCTCTATTTTAAAGCAAAAAAAATTTTATTGGCTTCAACTGAGTTACCCCACGCAACTACGGCATAGGACATATGTGAATGAAAAAGTGAATGGTAAGCTATAGTGGCTGACTCAACCCCTGCTGCGTAAGAAAGTTTGCCTAAGGCATAATGTAATTGTAAGGGAATAAGTAATAGGGGGCTGACTCTCTCTCTCTGGTTGATCTTGAAGCTACCAGGGTCCCGCCTGCTTCCGTTTTCGAGGTCATACCTGCAGGCTGAAAGCGGTGGCGTCTACCATCATCTAGCGACCCTCTTATGGACTCGCGTCACTCTACCATCCCAAACTGAGTTAGCCGGCAGAGCAGAAACTTGGGAACGAACATCTAAAGGTAGGTTCAGGTCGGAGAGGGAAGAGCAAGCAGAACATCACGCTATCACCTATTACTTATCTAAATTGGTCGCGGCTTGGTAGCAATTATTTGGCATAATGATACTAGATAATTTCCACCTTAATTTTTCAATGTGATATTTCCAGTCCAAACCCGAAGCCAGATGCGTCCCCAGGAATTTAGTATTTGTCGAGGGAATGGCACGTATATTTGTAAAAAATATACTACTCGTTTTATTAGAATTTAGAAATAATCTATTTGCAGCAAACCACGTACTGGACTGCTGCTGAACATCAGCAAGTCCGGATCCGGCACTATTTATATCCTTTTTTACTGAAAAAGTAGTATCGTCCACAAATAATACAGTCTTAGCGCTAACATTACATGGCAAATCTTTAATATATATTATGAACAACAAGGGCCCTAGTATGGAACCCTGAGGGACACCATGTTTAACACAATTCTCCCCGGTAACAGATGAATTGAAGAAAACCTGTTGACTGCGATCAGACAAGTAAGATTTCCAAGGCATTCCCACAAAAACCATAATATTCAAGTTTCTGCAATAGGAGCTCATGAGATACGCAATCGAATGTCTTAGGATCGCAGAAGAGTGCCTCCACAGAGCAACGATGTTCAAAAGCGTCTTCAACAAAATGTACTAGCTGAAGAACAGCATCAGTCGTTGATAAACCAGGTAGAAAACCATACTGCTTCACGGATAGAAAGTTATTTCTATTAAAATAATCAATAATCCTACTGAATAAGAGTTTTTCAAAAATCTTTGCCATCGCAGGAATAATTGCTATGGGACGATAGTTTGCGATATCGTTCCGATCACAATTTTTAAAAATAGGCATAATTTTAGAAATCCTCAAGCACTCAGGATAAGTACCAACGTTAAAAGAACTGTTCATTATATGAGAAATAACGGGTGCCACATCAACAATAATATCATAACAGTACAACATTCATACCATAAACATCCCCACAGGGCTTGGACTTCAGAGATCTCGTAACTTCAATGATTTCGCTTTCAGTAACTGGTGCAAGAAATAACGAATTTTTGTTGTTTATAGATTTGTTTTTTAGTAGATCATAAGAAGACAAAGTCGTAGCAAGTAGGGTCTTATGGAACTGTGTGACCATATTCGCAAAGTAATTGTTGATTTTTAAGCATATCACTCGATTTCTTTATAAGAACGTATGATGAAAAGATAAACGATAATGCAATTGTATTTTACCTCAAATATATTAGTACCGGTTTGAACCATAACATTAAGCTCCAGCCCACCATCCTTTGGTATGTTAACAGCCCTAATGAATTTTACATCTTCGAAAACAATCTTCATTTCACTAAAAAGCTTACCCACTATGACCGCGTAACATTCCCACGCTAAGCACAGATATCCAGTGGCCGGGAATAAATTTCGACCTAAAACAAAAAAATTCCACAAATTCTAAACCTTAGTTAAGTAATCACTAAAGTTGGGATTATATGAAAATGCATATTTCTTTATTTATGATATGTTTAAGAAAATTCTTGCAGATCTATACGGATTGCAATAATCTCAACAACCTACATTCAAAATTAAAAGACAAAATACCTACACACGTTATTTATGAAATTTTATGCAGTTAAATCAACCCCCCCCCCCCCCCCCGCACTGCAAAGTAGTGACAAAACTCAAAGTTGATATTTTTTCTAACCGTCAAAATAAACACATGACCAAAAACAGTCTACCAGCTAAAAAAAGTTTAGTTTTATTTAGAAATGCATAAGAAATACGTCGGAATATATTAACACCAACAAAATTTAATTTAAGTAGATTTATTATAATTTCATCTCTTACCTTGTATAACATAAAATAAATTTAACAGTTTTTGAAAAAGATACTATATATAGTATCGAAACGTCAAATTAAATATTGCTTTAATTACCCGGCCGCTACTCCCAAAAAATATTACTTTTATCTCCTAAAACTATAAGCCAGGGATGCACAGACTTATAGGGAACAGGGGCCACGCGGGAAAATTATAAGCCAAGGACGGGCCACTACAAAGAATACTTATTAACACAAATATTTTTATTTTTAAATAATATGAATTACTACAAATGATAAAAATAAAAGAACATTAAAAAATGTTTCTTGTAATTATGTAATCGTAATGTAATCTAATCATTACAATGTAATATTTCATGTTTTATTATTTTGATGCATGACATTGCATTGACCTAACAATTTTGTTTATGTCTGTAATGTAGTAATGTGGAGACATTACTTGTCGCCACACGTAAAATTGCTTCCAGATTTTCATTTGCCAGACGGTTTCGATTTTTTGTTTTGTTAAGTTTCATCACTGAAAACGTTTGCTCACAAATATACGTCGATCCAAATAAGCTCGCGCATTTCAATGCATTTATTCGCAACACTCTTTATAAGCGGTTTTGTCAACGCAACGGTAAAAGTTGAGTAAATTACCTTCATTAAACTTGTTTCGTAAATTATCATCATTTTGCATGTCTATCAATTCCAGCTGTATTGATTCCGGTGCATTTTCGGGTGAAATGTTGAAAGAATTGCTGAAAATGTCTAATAGAGGTTCAACTTTTTTGAAGTCTAGAAAACGATCATGAAAAGCTTGTATTAAAATATCAATTTTTTCAACATAAGCGAAATTTACATCAGTTTTATTGAATTTTCCATTATTTTTTTGTAGTTCGGAAAATGGCTGTAATTGGCTGAATTGATTTGTGTCCTGAAAAGACTCAATTTGCATTGAAAGAACGTAACATGAGAGTATAAATGCGAAATCAATTGATGTTTGCCTTGGAGTTGCGTATTTAAGACATTCAAGTGATTCGTGATGTCTACAAGAAACGCTAAGTCGGCTGTGTGACTTAGCTAAGTCACACAGCCAATCAGGGTTATCGAGTTCGGAGACATCCTTTTTCTTTTCCGCCAAAAATATTTTGATTTCTTCAATCAAGTTAAGAAACCGCTCTAGTGACAACCCACGACTTAGCCACCTTACTTCAGTGTAAAACAGGAGATCACCATATTCGCTTTCAATATCCTCGAGAAATTGTGTGAATTGTCGGTGATTGAGACCTCGTGATTTTATAAAGTTTACAGTAGGTACTACAACTTTCATCACATTTTCAAATCCCAATAATTTTGAACAGAGGGCCTCTTGATGTATAATGCAATGAAACTGCGTTAATTCCTTAGTATCTATATTTTTAGTTTGTAAATACTCTTTTAACATAGTTATTATCCCAGATTTACTTCCAACCATTGAAGGTGCTACGTCAATCGTAATTCCAGATAATTTCGTTAAATCCAAATCCATTTGGAACTTACTGCAAGTGAGAATTAATGAATATTAATATATATACAGAAAGTATAGAAATGAAAAAGCAATGTCGTCTTCGAGGAATACCGTGCATTGAAAAGTTCCAACCAGACGAAACGCCGTCTGTACGTTTCCTCCCGTTGATTGACTTGTTTTTTTCAGTATTTCTTAATTCCAAATCCATTAATGAACATTTTTCCAGAAGAGCTTTGAGCATGTCACTCCCCTTGGTTTGACTTGTCAAAGAACTCATACCAATCAGTTCTTCACTCACTTCAAAATTTTGCGTTACACCTCGTAAAAATATTAAGAGTTGAGCAGTGGATCTGTAGATTCGTCGAGTGCTATAGAAAAATACTCAAAACTTTTCGATTTCGTAGCTAATTGCTCTTCTATATTAGCTGCTAATGTGGTAAGTCTTCTTTGAACAGTCATCCGATTTAGTTGAATTTTCTAAAACCTCTATGCATCTTTCGGACACATTTTTTGCGGCGATATCTAAACACTGCTTAACAAACTCACCATCTTTAAAAGGCCGACAAGTTTTCGCTATTATTCGAGATATTTCAAAGCTAACTTCAGTAGCTGCTTCAGCATTGGTTTTGTAAACATAGCTTGCTGGCCTATTAGTTTCCTTTGTAAAGTGGAAATTTTTTGCCTTCAATTTTCGCCGGTTAATTTCACATTATATTCCTTCGGAATAGAAACACTACTCTTGCATATTAAACAGACACTTTTGTTATGCGATGAAATAAGAAAGTATTTTTCGGTCCAAATATCTTGAAACTGTCGATTTTCATCTTAAACCTTACGACTTTACGACTACGTTGTTTGCTGGGGCCTGTATTATCCATATCAAAATTGATATTATATTGTTACGTAGGTAGATGCCAAGTTCGAACGACGAAATATTTATTCTTCACAAATTACAATTCAAAGAATATAACGTTCGCTTGTCTGTAGTTAAAACTTAACTGCCCCGATAGCGCGCGATGCGTTGTATTTATACGAGTTACCTAACATCGAGAACCTACCACATTGTTCGGGGATAATACCGACGTGTTTCGCGAATCTTCGAGTAATCTAGTTGATTCGACAGATTTCTAGTCTCGTAACAATATGCTTGGAACGACGAGGAGCATACCTGTCCTACGTAGTAAACCTGAACAAGAAAGTAGTAGGTACTTAAAGATACATATCTTACTAACAATTACAAAAGTTAGAATAAAATAAAAAGTTAAGAAATATTGATTTGAATGGATTTTTACAAACTTTTGTAGTTCTTCGAAAAATTTTTAAAATTCGTTTGCGGGCCGCATAAATATCGACAGTGGTCCGCATGCGGCCCGCGGGCCGCGGTAAGTGCATCACTGCTATAAGCTCTACCCTAATACTATATACATACACACACACACACACATATGTATATATACAGTGTGGTCATAAAGTTTGGAACCAAGTTTATAACCGCATTATTTTACATTTTTTCGAAAAACTCTCGGACAAGTAAATTTTCTTTTTTAAAACGCCATCTTTTGACATACAATTTTTTTCTATGACGTCATTGGTTTTCGAGTGATGACGTTATCAACACTTTCTTTAAATGGCAACCATATTATTTTTTTCTCGTTTTTGGTATATCTTTATATCCACCAAATAGTGATATAAAACAATTGGTATGTTGCATCACAATTTTTTTGAAAAAATGAAATAAATTTAGAAAAAAATACGAAAATTTTATTTTTGTACAAAATTAAAATTAAATTAAAAAAAAAATCTGAACATAAATTTATTGTAACAGTTAACGTAAATTTTCAAAATGGACCCCACCAACCAACTGACACTGTCCCAGCCGAGTGTAAATGCTTTGCGATCAATGGTAATCTGCGTTATTCGCTCCAGGTCAAAAGAAATTTGTCTTCCCAATCGGCCAATTACTTATTAAAAAATCTTATTTAACATTAAATAGTTTCACAAAAAGGGGCCAAAGAAGTTTAATTTATTTAAAAAATTGACATGATGTGGCAGGCCATTTCTTAATTAAAATTATCGCCCAAAAATTGAAGATTTCAAAAACTAATTAAGCTTACAAAATTTACTGAAATATGTAAGTAAGTTTTTTTCACACTTCTATCTTGTGTGAGGACTTAAATATTCTTCTTGAACAAACCGGATCGTCAAAAGCACATGTACTAATGTTACTATGCAAAAAATTTACAAAAACAAAAACACGCACTTTTTTGCAAGATATTTCTTTATGACTTGCTTCTTTTTATACAATTTATGTACAAAAATTTTAGTTTGAAATTGTTTCTATGGCGACAACATTGTTGAATTATTTACTTCTATTTTTAACGTTAAATTTTTGAGATATTGCGTAAAAATTGTTCATTTTCGCTAATATAAAAAATGGCACATTTATCTGAGCGAGAAAGAATCGAAATTTTAATTATGGTTGGGTATGGGGACAGACAAAGAACGCATGCAGAAGCATGCGATTTCTTTAACCATGAACACCTGATAGACCTCCAATTACCAGGTCTACGGTGACAAAACTAGTTGGAAAGTTTACCGAAACTGGATCCGAAATTGGATCCGCGATTTGTTTAACCATGAACACCCTGATAGATCTCCAATTACCAGGTCTACGGTGACAAAACTAGTTGGAAAGTTTACCGAAACTGGATCCGTAAAAGATCGACCACGGCAAGGTAGACCTCAAGTAGGAGAAGATGTGAAATTAAATGTGCTTCTAGAAGCAGAAGAAAGGCATCATGTTTCCACCAGACAACTTGCTTTAGCCAATAAGGTGGCTCACTCATTTGTCGTCAACTTATTTAAAAAAGAACACTATCGTCCTTACAAAGTTCAACTTGTACAGGAATTACATGAGGATGACGAAGATCGTCGACTGCAGTTCTGTGAAAACTTAATGTTACGTTGTGACCAAAATCCAAATTTCTTGGAAAACATCGTCTTCTCAGATGAAGCTACGTTCTGCCTAAATGGATCTGTTCACCGCCATAATTGCAGATATTGGTCGCAGAACAATCCGCATTGGATTCAAGCGTGTCATACTCAGCGCAGAGGAAAAGTTAACGTATGGGTTGGAATGATTGGACGACGCATTTTAGGACCATATTTTTTTTAAGGAAATTTGGCTGCTGTGAAATATTTAGAATTTTTAAGATTTGAACTGGTTCCAGCGCTCGCTGTTATTTTCCCAAATCACGAGGATGGTGATGTACCCCATCCAAATATTTGGTTTCAACAAGATGGGGCGCCTCCCCATTATGGTGTAGAGGTTCGCCACTATCTTGACGAAATATTTTCCAATAAATGGATTGGACGGAGAGGCGCCATAGAATGGCCACCTCGTTCTCCTGACCTGACTCCGTTAGACTTTTTTTTGTGGGGTTATTTGAAATCGAAAGTGTATTTTAACAAACCGAACAATTTAGAAGATTTAAAAGAACGAATTCGCGCAGAACAAATATCCCCAGACATAATTGAGGCGAGTATACGAAGTGTTTACACTCGGCTGGGACAGTGTCAGTTGGTTGGTGGGGTCCATTTTGAAAATTTACGTTAACTGTTACAATAAATTTAAGTTCAGATGTATTTTTTTAAATTTAATTTTAATTTTGTACCAAAATAAAATTTTCGTATTTTTTTCTAAATTTATATCATTTTTTCAAAAAAATTGTGATGCAACATACCAATTGTTTTATATCACTATTTGGTGGATAAAAAGATCTACCAAAAACGAGAAAAAAATAATATGGTTGCCATTTAAAGAAAGTGTTGATAACGTCATCACCCGAAAACCAATGACGTCATAGAAAAAAATTGTATTTCAAAAGATGGCGTTTTAAAAAAGAAAATTTACCTGTCCGAGCGTTTTTCCTAAAAATGTAAAATAATGCGGTTATAAGCTTGGTTCCAAACTTTATGACCACACCGTATATATACGAGTGTATATATTATATATAAAAAGTTTGAAATTCTCACCATCAATTACATGTCCGACAACAAAGTTCCAATCTTCACTCTTAGGTATAATATGCATAACTCTATTCCCACTGCATATTTCGGATTCGTTTTTATACGCATATACATTACAGTCATGCGCATGCCATTTCACTAAAGGAGATAACATTGGTGTCCCTCTGCTAACAGGTAATTCGATACTTGGATATAATTGGTTCAACTCCATATCGCAACCGTACTCGAACAAACTACATAATTGAAAAGTATTAACTAAAATTAAACGTTAAAAGTCAACAGCAACTATTACCTTCCCAAATTACTTAAAAGGTCCAACACTGGATCACTAGATTTATCATCTATCAAATGTATCATTTCGCCCGAAACTTCTGTAATATGGGCGCCTATTACTAAAGATACGGCTTCTTTCGGAATTAACTTTCTGACATCTTTTCCGTTAGTAGAACTAGTTATGTTATTTAAGAAATATTCTGCGGAACTCTGTCCAAGTTTCTCTTCATGTGTAGGAATCCATTTTTCATACGTGTTCTTTTTGTTTGGCAAAATTTTTTCCAACGCCTCCCAGTTTTTGTGCTTGTCCTTACTTAAACAGGAAGTAAGACAACATAAACCTAACACAGCTTGTTTTAATGTCAAGTAGTCGTCAACATAAGCGGCGACCAATTCACCGCTGCCTATCCCTATAATTCGATCTGGTACAAGTTTAATACTTTTGAGCACATTGGCTAAACTAATTTGAATGGCAACGGTTTCCAAAATTTGATTCATTAAATTGTCATCTTCTGCACTTTTAATCATTACGTTAAAGTCAACATCAGCTACCTCATGTAGGATCTCTTGAATGCTAAAAATAAAATTTCTTACATAAATATTTGAACACTCTGTACCCTGCAAAATTAATTTTTGAAAATGTGTCAGTAGCATTAAAATTTCAACATATAGTACGGGTGTTGAAGTACTGAAAAAGATGTCAAGAACGGTAATGGTTTAATTGTCATTTCGTGAATCAGCCTTTACTTCCATTTTAAGTTAATTTAAGTTTTTGTTTTTCTTGAATTGTTATGCCTGGAATCCAAATACAGTAGAATCTCACAAATTCGAACCGTCACAAATTCGAACCGTCCAGAAATTAGAACCGGCCATTTCAATGTATTGGAGGCTCTGAAATTAGAACGGTTCTAATTTCTGGAAGTGTTTTTTTTTTAGGTTTTTATTTCCACTAGAAAATATTTTTTTTTCTATGATTTTGAACTAAATAGGCGAAAAACCAAATTAAAAGTTCTAAAAGTTTGTTTATTTTTTTTGTATTTTCACTACAATTTTTTTTTCGCTCATTAAAGTAAAAATAAAACGGGGAATCACCGAGTTATTCGTGGTGTGTACAAATCGGTCATATGCGTTGTCAAATTTGATATGCTTGTACAAATTTGGGTCAGTTGATGACTGAAGGTCAAAGTGAAGTGTTCATACGTGTGAAAGTTAAAAAAAAAAAGCCAAACAAACGTAAAAAAATACCTTATCTTTGGATACTAAGGTTAAAATATTAAAAAGCTTAATGAAGGCGTGAGTGGAAATCGTTTAGCTCAAGATTTTAATGTGACAAAATCTTCCACCAGCTACATAAAATCAAAAAAAAAAAGAAATAATGGATGCAGTTACCAGCACTTATCAGGAAGCAAAAAAAAATCTTTACATAAGGCAGAATATGAGGAAATGGAAAAACGCCTTTATAAGTGTTTTTTAAATCAACGTGAAAAGAAGAACACAGTGACAGGACCCGTATTAAAAGCAAAAGCTAAGTCAATTTTTAGTGAAGTGTACCCCGATAAAGATGAAAACGCATTTACTGCAAGTGATGGATGGTTTTCCAAATTTAAAACCCGTCATGGAATACGGTTTTTAAAAATTGGTGGTGAAATACTTTCGAGTGATGTTGGTGAGGTCACTCCATTTCTAGACAGATTTCGTGCAAAAGTCGCGGAAATGGGTTTATTGGAAACACAAATCTATAATGCTGATGAAAGCGGATTATTTTTCCGTTGCCTTCCAGATAAAACATTTGTCGCTGCTTGTGAAAAAAGTGCCCAAGGCGTTTGAATTTTACTAGGCGCAAATTCTGATGGCTCACACAAATTAAAACCATTGGTTATTGGAAAAGCTAAAAAGCCAAGAAGCTTCAGAGGATTTTATAACCCACTTCATTATGACTTTTCGAAAAATGCGTGGATGACTTTCCGGATTTTTTATGATTGGTTTCACAAGATATTTATCAAAGAAGTATGTTTAACCAATGCATGTTTTAGGTTCCATATTTTTTAATTTTTTTTTTTTTGTTCTACAGGTCATCCGATTTTCTGAAGACAATAATTTGGCCCCAAAAGCTCTTCTGCTTGTAGATAACTGTTCCGCTCATGCACCAATTTATAAACTTCAAAGTGAGGATGGTAATATAATTGCATATTTCTTGCCGCCAAATGTAACAGCAGCTGTGCAGCCAATGGATCAAAATCCTATTAAAATGACAAAACTTATTTACAGAAGTAAGTTGCTATCTCAATTAATTGGTGATGGTGGTGATATTAATAAGCTTTTGAAACGGCATTCAATCCGAGATGCAATAATATTGTTGAAACAAGCATGGGATGAGGTACAACAGACAGTGTCAAAAAATTCTTGGTCCAAATTATTAAATTGGGACTCAGGCGATTACGACAGCGATGATGATTTGCCACTAGCACAACTGGCTCAACGAAATCAGGATTGCAATGAAGTTCTTCAAATAAATCTTGATCTTTTGAATGAAATTATGCCAAACAATTCCGTAAATGTAAATGAAATCGAGGAATGGAATGAAGATGTGTTTACTGACGGATCTGATGCAGAGAATAGCGATGAGGAGGCTTCAGATAGCAGCGACGTCGATATTATCGACATAACGCCAGCTATTCCTCATTTAAAAGTCCTTGAAGGCATCAATAATGTTATAAAATGGTGCAAAACTAGTGATATATTTTCCAGTAAACACATGTCTAACCTTTTGGACGTCCGTAACGATATCGTTGTATCCAGTTTAAATAAATCAAAAAAACAAACAAGTATTACTGATTTCATGTTAAAAAACCAATTAAATACCTAATAATTAAAAAACTTTTTAAAAGTTTTTCTATGAATTTAATATATATATTCAATTAATTAAATGTTAATACAAAATAAAAACCGTTTTGTGTTAAAATAAAGCTTATATAACTAGTTTTACTTATTATAATTTTATCATTTTCTGTAAAAAAAAATGTCCAGAAATTCGAACTTTTCAGAAATTCGAACTGCCCGGTGCACGAAGTGGTTCTAATTTGTGAGATTCTACTGTACCTGGAAATTATCATCAAATGTACGAATTTCATTGAAGTCCAATTATTGAGAAACCGAATTCACGACTGCTTGTTAAGACAGTCACTCGAGACTGAAAAGCCTGTAAAGTTTTTAGCAACCTGCTTGGAGCTCTTAGTCACCAAACAAAACTAAGACCTCCCACTCATCCTTCGAACAGTCGACCATAGATCTGTTGGGTTTACATCTCATAGACCACATTTCACGCTACCATTCACTGCTAAACGGTGAAGAGAACATTTAAACTGACGCAGGACGCAATGGAATACCGAATATCATAGAATTGTATTCGATAATAGATCTAGATACTGATTGGAGGTGCATAACAGCAGTCAAATGGTTGGACGGAGACATTCAAAAGATGCCTTTTCCAAGTTTCAGATGAAGTGTTTGTTGGCCAAATTGTTGATATTATAACGGGTTATCCATTTTTAGGTTTCAAGAAAAAAATGAAAAAAAACATTCTTTTTTTATTATAAAGTTTGGACTGAACCTTGCCATTATGGCAACACTCAATCCTTTTGAGGTAATTTTGGACTACTTTTCGGCAGATTTCGGCGGGTATCTCGGTCGTGAGATGACGAATGTTGTCTTTCAAATGCTTTAAAGTTAGAGAATTGTTCGCATAAACACGGTCTTTTGCGTAGCCCCACAAAAAAAAGTCTAATGGCGTCAAACTGCATGATCTCGGTAGCAAATTGACAAGTCACCAAAACATGGAATTAGAGGGCCAGCAAACTTCTCGCGCAATAGAGCCAAAATCAGTCGTGTTGTGTGTCTTGTTGCACCGTCTTACTGGAACCACATATCGTCCAAGTCCATATCTTCAATCGCAGTCTAAAAAAAGTCTGTTATCATTCGACCATACCGCTACGAACTGACAGTAGCCGCTCTTCCCTCGTCATCTTTGAAAAAATACGGCCCTATGACGCCTCCAGACCATAATGCGCACTACACAGACACTGTTTCTGGATGTAACGGCCTCTCTTCAATTATGTGAAGATTTTCAGAGCCCCAAATGTGACAATTTTGCTTATTTACTTACCCACCGAGTGAAAAACGTGCCTTATCGCTGAAGAGAATTTTGTTCGAAGAATCGTCATTTATAGCCTCTTGCTCAAGGTCTTATTTAACGTATCTCCTGCGTTCTTGATGATCAGCAGGCTTTAATTGTGGCGTGAGCTGGACATTATACGGATGTAGGCGTAAATCCAGACCCAAAATTCCCCACAATAAGCAGTAGGACAGGCCCGATTGCTGAGAACGCCGTGGAATCGACAAATTCGGGTCTTCGCCCACACTTTCACTCATGACAGGGATATTTTCAGCAGAGCGTACATTACGATGATTCAAATACCTCTGAATATCTAACGCGGTCCACGTTTCTTAAAATTTTTTCACCATCTTGCCAATTACTTGCACTGTAGGACGACTATGACGGCTAAAATAGTTTCTAATTGTGCGAAACGTGGCTACGTTTGAATCCCGACTTTTGTAGTAGGTTTTAACAAATTTAACGCGTTCTTCTGTTATTATTCGATGCATTTTCGTAAATGCCAAACATTCAGCTAAAAATTTGACGCTTCAGTTGACATAAATATTTGATAGCTGTCGAATGACAGCACTACGGTTTTTAAATCACGAAATAGATAACCTAATAATATGAGAGATCATTGCCCATGAGCGATACACATACTCTGGTGTTCATTGAAAGTATTCAGACCACCAAACGTCACTCAACTTTCTTATCTTCAGAGGCTGGAGGATTTCACTTTTTAACAAGACAATGTACGTTACTATGTGGCAGTGTTCGTCCTATACTTTTTGACGAGATCCATGTCAATCTTTTACCATGGCTTCTCATATCTCCCGATGTTATAGAGAACGTATAAGACATTATCGGTAGAAAATCAATCAATTTGTCACTCTCTCCCAACCTTAAATGCTCTTGAACATGAGGTAACCTAGGATACAATACCACAAGAAGACATTGTCGTATTGCAAATGCGACAATTTTGTTCGTTTACGAACTTGTGGAATTCAAAATGCACCTTGTCGCTGAAGACGACTTTTCCACTTCATGTTGCTTTAAAAAGTAAGTGACGAATAAAACACAAAATTTAGCAACTTTGCCAAATTTAAACCTACCCTCTATCTCCAATAATAAGCGAGATCCCCATGGTGAGGAACGAAAATAAATCAGCATATATATACTATCAACCAAGAATTTTGGAAGCAAGAATTTTACACTAGTTATTTTCGGTAATTTAAAAATTTATTTGAATTCGGCATTTATTAATTTAATAATTATATACAGGACCTCACCCGTTATTAATTTCTTCTTTTTGTATAACATCTTTTACTTGCTCCCTTTCGTTCCCTATTTGTATAGCTGAAGAAGTGTTCTGTTACACAATGTTTTTCGAATAAATTTATCTCTTCTTTTTTAAGTCTTTACTTCTTTTACTTAAGATCACCTTCTGTTTTTCCTTTTTTTGGTTTCTTTCTTCCGTCTTTACGCAACTACTTAAGACTTTCGGCAGTGGGTTTGCTAGTACGAATACGAACTCCGCGTGCCGTATAACCACGACGTCCAGCACCTATCATCTGCATCGCACTGTTTCGTTAAGAATCGCACGACCATCTCTCTGAGCTTTACGCTGTGGGCAACTGGCTGGACACTTAAAGGTCAACTCACTCATGAAAGGTAAATCCCAGGGGGGTGATTGTATTGAGCAACTTGTTACAAGCCAGTTTTTCGTGGACTTTTATTGCTTGCATCTTTTGTAGGTAGCAATCGATTCACCACCGTTCGCAGCAAACCATTTCGACAAGCAGTTCTTTGGAAATTTTAAAGAAATTTATCCATCTGCATCCTTACAAAGTTCAATTGTCTCAAGAACTTAGATCAAGTTGTCCCAACGCCTTGTCTTCGTCAACTGGGTTTTGTCATCTTTATCATTTATCATTGATACATCGCCTTACTTACAGTGTGTTCGAATAAAATTACTTACCTCTTAATAGTATTAGCGAAAATAGGTAACTCCTTCAATCGATTCCCCAATGTTAACCATTTTTTTTTATAATTACTAAACACCAAGTATAATTTCGGTTGTTCAATACCAATTTTTCTCATGGATCTTTTCACTTCTCCCTGTTTAGTAAAAAGTCCAAAGCCTCTGTATAAATGATTCTTAACTGGATTTCTAAAAGGAGCTAAATTAGTTAATGATGATTTTAACTTCTATTAAATATACCTGAAGATTTGATGTATTAGATAGATATATTCGGCATCAAGAGGTCTGTCTCTAACATCATCTAGGATTGAAAATACGGCTTCTCTAGTACGACCGTGAATGCAAATTAAACGTGGCAAATTATCAGCGGGTACCCCCTCATTAACTTTAGTTTTGGTATTCCAGTGTAGTAAAATATGAGCGTTGCCACCACCAAAACCAAAGCTATTAATACCTGTTCAAAATTATGTAAAAATAAAAACACTAAAGCGCAATAAAATACATGTATGCTTACCAAATAAACCTTGATTGTCTGGTAAAGGTGTCTTCTCTGTGACCACAATCATTCTGCCTTTTTCTAAAGCTTCCACGCCTACCCTTGGCTTTGTATAATTGATATTTGGTGGTATGAAACCCGTTTCCATACCTATCAGTACCTATATCAAGTTAAGATTTTACATTATTTACACGGTTCTAGACAGTTTTGGTAGGAATATATACCTTAACTACAGAGCACAATCCCGATGCGGGTTCGTTATGCCCAATATTAGATTTAATAGCGCCAATGAGCAAAGGTCTATCCCTTCCTTTGCAAAACACTTCGTCTAATGTATTTAGTTCTTCTGGATCTCCCACTACTGTGCCTAAAAAATATGCACGATTGAATCAATCACTAGTCTATTTGAATGTGAGCGATTTAAAAGTGGTGTGGAAATAATGTAAGATTAAGGAAGGCCTAAACATTCATTTTCAATGCGTAACGAGGATCTCGTCCTGGATGGAATGGGTTAGAGAAAATTGTTATGTAATCGTGATACTGTTGGCAGATTAGTTTGGGATAAGCTGGGAAACAATGCACCACATTTTAGTTGGCCATTTAGGCAATTAAAGACCGCACCTCGATGTCTTGAACAAAGTCAAAGAGTCTTCCATTCAAAGGTATTTTTGGGTTTTTAAAAGAAAAATTGTCGTAAGGAGACAAATCTGGTGAACAGACTGGGTAACTAAGCACACATACTTATTTAGGGGCTAAAAATTCCTGTACAACTATCGCTCTGTGAACTGATAAATTGTCATGAAGCAGACAACAATCACCTGAAAGCTTCTTCCACGGATGTTCCAAAACATTCAAATAAAAATGTCTAAAAATTCTCTCACTGTAGTGAAAGCTTGACGAACTTTTGTACCTTTAATGATGACGGTGACTTGCATTCTGCAGTTTGGAATTTATTTGTGTAATTGTAGCGAAAACAACAAGTTTCTTCCAGCACAACAATGGAATTGCTACGAGTAAGATATTTCTTGCCGATTGGATACGGTATTTAAGACAGGGTCTTAAAATATCTCACTTTCTCAACATAAACGCCGATGTCTGATTTGGGATGGAATGTCAGTAGTTTGAAACATCAGTACAAGACACACAGTCTTAGGACAACAGAGACATGATACATGTTGGCCAACAGCACAAGACACACGGCCTTACTTTAAACATCAACATAACAATCATACATTTATAAGAGATACCAGTCTAAACAACAGTTTTATGTTAGTATAAGGCGTTATAGATCCAAAATAAATGTATATAGTGTAAATAAATATATTTAGATGAAAATACATTTATTGATTTAACAAAGATCTATATTGTAAAGTGTACACAGCCTTATAACCTGTGCACAGGGAAGTAACATGGGGGTCATGATTTTCGTAATTGACATTGAGGCATCACAGCCAGAAATCTGAGACATTGCAAACATTTAGTTGACGAGCCGAATACAACCATAACATTGATATATCAAGCCCGAACAGCTTGGTCTTCGAACCGCATCAATTTGGTTTCAAGAGCCAACATCCCCAACACCCACAATAATCCTAATGTACGGGGGTAAAGTGAAAAATTCACGAATTTTCGCAGTAAACGTCTTGCATGTTTCTCGTTAAAATGGATAAACTTGAGCTGACAAAAGATTACTGGGACTCTGCTCCTTCAATGTCAACCGTTAAAAAGTAGACAGCTGATTTTAAACGTGGTCGCGCGTCCTTCGAAGATGACCCACGTGAAGGATGGCAAAAAACAGCAACCACACCGGAAACCATCGAAAAGGTGCACGATATCGTGTGTGAAGGTGAGTGAGATAGGCCGTGGGAAAATCGGAAGAAAAGGTGCGAAACATCTTGAACTAAGAATTAGGGATGCGAAAGCTCTGCGCAAGGTGGGTGCCGCATTTGCTGAATGCCGATCAAAAGCAAATGCGCAAGCGACTTTCACAGCAATGTTTGAACCGATTCAATAAGGATCCGACCGATTTTGTGCGGCGATTTATTACCATGGATGAGACATGGGTTCACCACTGCACACCGGAAACGAAACAGCAGTCGAAGCAGTGGGTGGAAGCCGGTGATTCAGCGCCAAAGAAAGCGAAATCGATCGCATCTGCCGGAAGGGTCAAGGCCAGTGCGTTTTGGGATGCGAAGGGATCCTGCTCAGCCATCCACCCTATTCTCCTGATTTGGCAACCCCAGACCTCCATCTGTTCGCAAACTTTTTTTGAAGCGCTTGGTGTTTAATGAAGAAGTTAAGAGCGCCGTAGATAGATATTTTCACAACCTTCCAGACTCTTACTTCTGGGAAGGAATACTGCTGTTCGAGAAACCCTGGACCAAGTGTGTTGAAGTCAACTGGAAATCTCAGTCTTTCATCGTCAGGTCGAAAATTGTTCGCCTTACCCTCGTATTTTTCTTAGCACTATACACACCCCCATATTAACTACTTCGGAAATTACCCATGATAAATAAAAATACACAGCGATGGAAATATTAAATAACTATGAAAATTAGAAAAAAACAGAAATAAATTATTTGGAGTAGGAACCGAATTTGGAAGAAAGGAACGCTACGTATAAAAGCGGAAAAGCACCGCAAAATGGAGATTCACCGATATATTTTCGAATTGATCAGTTTAACTTTGATGCTTATTGATTTCAAAAATCTCAATTAGAATATAATATACCGGGTGCGGCAATAGCGTGTCGGCGGAGCTTAGCATGAAAATTAATAAAGTTGTAGCAATGAAATTCTACGTACACATGTAGTATGCTACAGTGCATTTTCTATTTTTATTTATATATTTACAGGGTGTTCCAAATTTTCGCAACCACTTTCAATTTTTTTTGTTAATAGATTGCTATACTTTCTTGTTATTATCCAAATTATCTTTGCAATGATATACGACAATGTGCACTTACAACTGTTAGTTTTGGTTTTATTGCAAATTTTGTTAAAATTTTGTTATAAATGTAGGTGTGGGTTTCCGCGGTCTTTCTCTAGATGTAGATCTCGGTTTCCGGGTTGGAACCGCGTCGAGTTAGGCGTAATTTCCAACGTTTCGTCCACTGTTTCAAGTGACATCTTCAGGGCTGTACGTAGATGTTCGTCGTTTCGCAGTAGCTTGAAGAATGCTATGACAGAGACCGGTACAACTTATACAAAGAATTCAAATAAATTTTACCTCAAAGTAGCCCTTGGAAATTATGATTATGTCTTAGCTTGTTACTAATTTTAATAGGAATTTTGTTGGTTATGAGATGAGATATTTGATTGAAATGACAAATGTCAAAATAATAAAACGAACATTTTTAAGTGAATGAAATATGTTTATTTCCAACAAACAAGCAAAATTTTATAAAAATTGTTCAAAGTGTCCACCACCTTGTTCGAAACATTTCTCACATCTTCTTCTAATGGAGGAAAAAGTGTTTTGTAGTATCGCATTGTCAATTCCATTAATTCTTTCAGCAATTCTGATTTGAAGGCCTGCAAGATCAGGTATCTGTACTTGATAAATTGAGTTCTTTAAGAATGGCCATAAAAAGAAATCGCATGGGGTAATGTCACAAGATCTTGGTGGAAATTCATGTTCAGTATTTAAACTTATCAACCGATTTTGAAAAAATTGCTGCAGAATATTAATTGTTTCACCTGCTGTGTGTGCTCTAGCTCCGTCTTGTTGAAAGTAACCCTGTGTTATTTCTTCGTCGTCAAGCTGTTCGATAAATGGCATAATAATTTCTTGTCGATACCTTTCTCCTGTTAAGGTTCCGTTAAAAAAAATAGGGCCAATAATTCTCCTTCGACTAATCGCACACCATACACCAATTTTCTGCGGATGAAGTGCGGTTTCAACAAAAAAATTATGTGGTTTCTCATTAATCCACATCCTCATATTTTGTGAGTTCACATATCCATTCAGATAAAACCATGACTCATCAGAAAAAAAGGTTTTGTCAAGAAGGTCATTATCAAAATATTTAAGAACCACTGACTAAACGTTATTCTTCTGGGATAGTCGATTTCCTTGATTTCTTGATAACAGGTCATGTGATATGGAAATAAATGTAAGTCCTTTTTCAAAATTGTATGACATGTGCCAATTGACACACCCACTTGTTGTGATAATGCTCGTACGGAAGTTCTTGGTGCATTATTTATAATTTCTCTTACATTATTAACTAGCTCTTCTGTACGCTTTTTCGCCCGACCTGCGCCTTCATTCTGTTTAACACTCCCTGTTTCTCTGAAAACCATAACGGAATGTGTCACTGTGTGCCGAAAACTGTCATAATCAAAGATGACGTTAGGGAACTCATTTCTAAATTCTTCTAAACAATCTTGAAGAGAATACTGCCATTGTCCGTCAATCTTACGTCCGTTTCGAAAATAAGATTCTAGCATGAATGATTTGTGTTGTATAGTAAAAACCATGTTAAATCAATTTTAAATTACAAAGCAATTTTTGTCAACTATGCATCTGTCTAATTGACAACTAATGCAAATTTAAATTATTAATAATCATACGTTTTTAAAGGAATGGCCTACTAGTGGCAAAGCTTATTTGAACGCTTTTTATAAGGGGGACCGGGTCAGATGGTGGCCTGCTATTGGCTGGGGACAATGAGCCAATGGCATGCATCGTATGGGCGTGGTGATTCTTAGTTGAGTGCAGTAGAGTTTGCCACGTCGGATGTAACGTATAGCCATCGTCTCTATTGAGATTGCGTGGATATTTGTAAATTTCAATAGATTCACGGATTTTCCTAGGGAAATAATGCGATTCACGGGACAGACAAGGGACTTCGAGCTACTGCGAAACGACGAACATCTACGCACAGCCCTGAAGATGTCCCTTGAAACAGTGGACGAAACGTTGGCAATTACGCCTAACTCGACGCGGTTCCAACCCGGAAACCGAGATCTACAATCTGTTATAATTTAAGTTCGGCTAGTTAATTATCAATTTCCGTTTGTTCGTTATTAGTTGTTATCTTGTTGTCAGTTATATCGTTTTGTTGTAATTATTTTTTATTTACATGCCGTAATAGTTTATAGTTGTGTTTCTTTAGAATGAATTTTTCGAAAGAGGAGCTGATAGACATTAGACATAGGTATTTGTTCTTGGCGCTAGCAATAGTACTCCACTTTTAGCATCAAGAACATATGCTATGGAGTATCCACACTGAAGAGCACCAGATATTAAGACGTTTGAAAATTTGTTGACAAGGTTTCTTCGGACGGGTTCAGTGAATTACATCAAACATGAAAGAACTAAGACTATGGTTACAGAAGATAATGAAGTGACAGTCGTCCAGTCCGTTGTGGAAAATCCGCGGGTATCTTCAAGGATAATTTCGAAAGAACACGGGATCGAAGTCACTGCTGTAAGAAGGATTTAAAAAAAACATAAATTTCACCCTTACAAAATTCAAAATCATCAAGGCTTATTACAAACGGATTTTGAAAGGAGACTTGTTTACTGTGAATGGCTACTTTTCCAATTACGACAAGATCTAACTTTTCTAGATCATGTGCTTTTCACAGATGAAGCAAGTCAAATAACAAACAGAAAAAATTCTCATTATTATGACACTAGAAACCCTTATTTTGTGCAACCTATTTTATATCAACAAAAATGGAGTGTTAACACCCGGGGAGGCATTATAGAAAACACTATTATAGGTCCATTCTTTTTTAATACTACTTTAAATTGTGAAATCTACACAAATTTCCTACAAAATAATTTACCATTGCTGTTAGAAGGCCTACCAGATAACGTCATTGGGAGATTGTGGTACCAACATGATGGTGCACCTGCACATTATGGTGCTGCTGCAAGAGCGCGCATTTAGATAGGGTATTCACCAATAGGTGGATTGGTAGAGGAAGCTGTATAAGATAGCCACCGCGATCACCAGATCTAACCCCTTGTGATTTCTTTCTGTGGCCTACTGTAAAAAATATAGTTTACGAAACACCTCCTACAACGGCAGAGAACATGCAGCAACGAATTAGAAGCGCTTTTCTTCAATTAAGTGAAAACAACATGGCTCAAAATGTAAGTCTGTGAATGCAGAGGTGATTAAGAGCATGTGTAGAGCAGAATGGACATATATTTGAACACATTTTAAATTAATTTTGTTTTATTATGGAAACATAATAAAATGTAATTCTAAAACTAATAATAAAGAATTAAAAAACAGGTGTTTCTAAAAGTTACTTTGTTTGATATCATTTCATGGCAAACCAACTATTAGATGCACCGCATATTGAATATTATAAACATAGGTATATCTCATTCACTTCGAAAATACTATAAATAAGTACTATGTTATTGGTACCATTTTAACGGCAATTTTACAAGGAATTTGCTGACTAATAAAAAAATTATAGCTTCAATTAAAAAAAAAAAAAGAGAAAATAGCCTTTAAACTTCGATAACTTTGGCACGACATATTTAACACCCTGTATATGCTGTCACGTTGTTCACCCTCAAAACATGTAACGTGTTATAATACAAAAGTATTTTTAATAATATAAAAAATATTATTAAAAATGGGGTGTGAAGAACACAATACAAGTTCATTTATGTATTTTTGAATGTATCTTCTCCAAAGGCGTAGATACGTATTTCACATTTCTACATGTTCGTCGGTACGCCCCTGTTGGAGAAGAGACACATTCAAAACAAACATAACTACGTTACTATTTAGCCGAAATTATTCAGACAGAGCGTGAAGGAATATTCAGCGCTGTCTATATAATAACAGACGAACTAAACGTGTGTTTTATAGTCGGTAACCACCGTATCTATAAAAAACTGTATTCTCGTGTCTTCACTACTTCACACCCCATTTTTAATAATATTTTTTATATTATTAAAAATACTTTTGTATTATACAAATTTAGTGAGGTTTTACCCACTCAAGTATGTTTCAAATTATGTTGTCATATACACATTCGGCTCACGCCGACAAGTAGTGAAGACACGAGAATACAGTTTTTTATAGATACGGTGGTTACCGACTATAAAAAACACGTTTAGTTCGGCTATTATTATATAGACAGCGCTGAATATTCCTTCACGCTCTGTCTGAATAATTTCGGCTAGATAGTAACGTAGTTATGTTTGTTTTGAATGTGTCTCTTCTCCAACAGGGGCGTACCGACGAACATGTAGAAATGTGAAATACGTATCTACGTCTTTGGAGAAGATACACTCAAAAATACATAAATGAACTTGTATTGTGTTCTTCACACCCCATTTTTAATAATATTTTTTATATTACTAAAAATACTTTTGTATTATACAAATTTAGTGGTTTTACCCACTCAAGTATGTTTCAAATTATGTTATCATGTAACGTGTTAGTCCATAAATTGGTAACAAAAGGGTTACGTGAGGCACTGGACCCATTTTCAGGCTAAGACTTAAAATGTTAGACGCTACAACTGTCAAGATTTTAACAAAATTTGTAATAAAACCAAAGCTAACAGTTGTAAGTGCACATTGTCATATATCATTGCAAAGATAATTTGGGTGGCTATCATCAAAATAACAAGAAAGTATAGCAATCTATTTTTAAAAAAAATTGAAAGTGGTTGCGGAAATTTGGAACACGTTGTACATATATAAATTAAAATAGAAAATGCACTGTAGCATACTACATGTGTACGTAAAATTTCATTGCTACAACTTTATTAGTTTTCATGCTGAGCTCCGCCGACACACTATTGCCGCACCCGGTATAATCTACAAATTTAAGCCTATTGGCATTAAATGTAAGTAAGAATAAATAAAAGTTTAATAATATACCAGAAGGAGTTTAAAAATTTTGTGTGCACAATTTAACTTTGTGTAAGTAAAGTTTTATACACGATAAAAATTGGAGCATCTAGAGTTAGTTAAATTAGGGAACAATATTCTAAATATTAAATTAGTCATAAATACACGATTAAAGTATATCTTAGGCCAGATATCCGAGTTTGATGAAGAGGATGTAGTGTTCCCTGAATGTTCTCGAAATATCTGCCATTTGAAATTTTAAAATTCAAACCGTTCGGCGATAGGCGCGAAAATAAGAAAATACTTATACAGTGTGAGGCTAAGCATCCTATTCTGTAGGGACTCGTTTCCCACCTAAATAGGAGCTGAATAGCACACTCGCTTTGTAGAAAGTTATCAGTAGAGACCAGAGATCCACATTTCAGTCAGAGATAGACTCTGAGTACTAATCTCAGCATTTAGAAGGCAAATACCCCCTTTCTCGAGTGAAATCCTCAAGAGTCTTTGCTTGCTAGATTCATTTGGAATCAAAATCAAAACTCCAATACTATCCGTGTGTGATTCACGAAAGAATATTTGTATACTAAAGTTGCATTGATAGTTTAAAGTATAGGCTAAGAATGAAATATTTTAAGTTACAACAAAAATGAAATGTGAAAATATAAACAAACAATAAAATACTTTTATACAATTACTTCTTGTTGTTGTAATGTGGGCCGTTTGGGCGGCCACATTGTGTTGCAGGTTCGAGGCGGAATAAAGAACTAAATGATACACACTCGAAGTTCGGGTAACATTCTATTATTAACTCAATGCTTACAAACTGAATAACAATATTATTTACAAGATGTACATATTATACTTGGTTCAACTCAGACAGGGCAGAACGTGGTTATTAAGATGTAACACAGTTCGTACCACTGACTGGTTGTAACTATCCCTATGACTTAAACTATCGTCTATATATACTAGAGAAGATCATTGTCTTACTTATAATTTGTTTCTAGAACAAATGTATAACCCTGATGCGTAGTCTTTGTGTATGCAACAAATACGGAGTAAGGTCGTGTTTAGATAACACGTTAATGTTTTGTATTAAAAGCGAGGCTTCGCCTTGTCAAAGTGTTACGCATACACATGACCGTATATCGAGTTATTACATTGTATTATTTCTTTGCATTTACTTTGGACGCTAGGCCTAGTTGTGTTGAACCAAATAGGATAGCCCTGAGATACCCAAAGATTATACAGAGTCTCAACAAAATTATGCTTACGTTGCTGCCCACAAAAGCAATCATTTAAATAAATTAGATTTGAAAGCAAAGTTAACAGTTTTGTTTCATTAAACAAAAAATGTTTGTACCATCCCTTCAAGTGTGTCAATATATTTTTGGACATATTGCTGTGCTTGCAATAGAGTGAATTGTATCTTAAATTTAAGCTACATATTATGTATTCAATGTTACCTGTGCCATGGGCTTCAACAAATGTTAGTGTCGTAGGATTTATTTGGATTTCCTCATAGAATTCTTTCATTAAGGCTGTCTGAGATTCTGACGATGGAAAAGTTATTCCTTTCTTTTTGTGACCATCGCAATTAGTTTTAGAATGCACGATCTTGAAATTCAATCGAAACTTCAATGTTTTAATAATATTTCTTACAAAATGTTAAGCAAAGGTGATAAATAAACAAACACTGAAACATATGAGGGGTATATATGCAAAACGCGACAAATCACAAAAGAACGAAAATTGAGTTATATAAATCATTAGACTTGTCGACTGTTTCTGTAAGGTTTTACTATATATTTAGCTGCAAAATCCAACAAATGAATAGAAATTTCATAGGTTGAAATATCTGATAAGATGCAAAGTGCGACATTTGTCTACTCGGTTCAGTTGCAAAGACCGACACATCCACAGTAGCCAATAGAAATAAAGAATTATTCTCATGTGATCTTGTTGATATTATGGCCGATTGTGGTTGCTATTAGATAAATGCAACAGGTGTTGTTTAATAAAAGCGAAGTGAATTTTCAAATACTACGAGATGGAAACGGGATGTTGAAGAATAGTGGAAGATAAAGAAAATCGAGCAAGAAAAAGACATTGCAACCCATAAGACTGGAAGCGAACAAAAGCAAAACGTGCAAGGTAAGCATAACAGTAGGGTTATGTATCTATGTAATTTACAATAAATCTATTTTATTATTTGAAGGTATGCCCTTTTGCCCATATCTCCTCGATGCGGCCATAAAGGAAAACCATACCAGCCTTATCAATGTACTTCACATCTAAACATAACTGATGTAAAAAAGTTCCACGAGTTATTCTATCGTACGAAAGACAAAGCCGCTCAAGACACATTCGTTCTTACATATTGCACTGGAACTCCCCCTAAAAGAAAGAGACCTAGGGTTAATCACCGAGCAAAATCTAAGGCCCACGCCATCTCCATTGCATATACAATTAAAACTACAGAGGGACTAAAAATTCCAGTTTGTCGAGAGGCATTTTTGGGTGTATTAGGTATTAAAAAAAGACCGAGTTATACGATTAGTAAAGAAATTTGGACAAACTGGATTGCCACCCACAGAAACTCGAGGAGGAGATAGAGTAAAAAATCAAAATGATACAAAAAAAGAAAGCATAAAGAAATTTGTTGAATCTCTCAAATGTACCGAAAGCCATTACTGCCGTAGTGATACTCCTCATCGAGTTTATTTACCCTGTGAATTGAATGTGAAGAAGCTTTGGTTTATATATAATCAGCAGGCCGAAAGCAGTCTGAAAGTGAAGCTTTGTTATTTCAGAACTTATTTTAACAGATATTTTAATGTGGGTTTTGGGACTCCCCAGACAGATCAGTGTTCCAAATGCTTACAGTTTAAAGAAAAAATTAAGCACTGTACCGATCCCACTGCAAAAACAGAATTAATAACTAATCATAAGATACATAAACTCCAGGCTAAAAGTTTCTATGACCTGTTGAAAAAAGATGAACCTCACATTGCCAATTTCTCTTTTGACTGTGAAAAGAATATGCCGTTGCCTAAATTGCCAGATCAACAAGCGTATTTTTCTATGCAGATTAATTTCTATAATTTCAGTGTAGTAGCTGGAAATTCAAAATCAAAGCTTTCTGATAACAATGTTTGGAGTTTTGTTTGGACAGAAGCGGACAGACCGAAAAGTTCGAATGAGATTGCCTCTGGAGTTTATCACGTTTTATCAAATTTTGAATATTCTGAAAACATAACGACAGTTCGTCTATTTTGTGATGGGTGCGGTGGGCAGAACAAGAACTCCACATTTATGGGAATGCTTTGCAACTGGCTGTATTGTTCTGCTCCACCCCATATTGAGCATTGCGAAGTTATTTTTCCTGTGGTAGGTCATTCGTTTCTACCACCCGACAGAGTGTTCGGCAGTATAGAAAAAGCTGTGAGAAAACAATCTGAAATACTAAACCCAGAAGGTTACATAAACATCATTCAATCTCGGGCAAAAGTTTTAAAGATGGGACAAGACTTTAAAGTTTTTGACTGGGAAAAAGAAACTCAAAGAATCCTTAAAAGTCCATCCAACTGGCACTTCCAATTTAAACCTTGCAAACGATTTATTTTTCAAAAGAGCAGGATACTGTTTCAATAAGAGGTAAAACCTTGTATAGAAGTGATATGGGGCATTCTAAGGGAGTTTGCAAGAGAGGCCTAAAAATTATAGGCATGAAGCCAAAAGAACTACATGTAGAGGTACCACCTAAACCAGATAAGATAAAAAGTATTGAAAGTTTATTGCTTAACCATTATGGCGAGAATTACAGAGTAAATCCAGCATTGCAGTATCTTGTTCAACTTTTTGAACGTAATAAAGAAATCGTTGATGCTGCCATCGACGAAAATTCAGAACCGGAAGATGTAGCAGGAGCAGTTTGCAATTAAAGCTTAACTTTATTATTCCTAATTATTATTGTGTATTGTTTTTGTGATACTATTACTTTAAGTTTAATGAGTCTGTTTGTTTTTCCTTTAGAATTTGAATTATGTTCAGTGGACACTTAACTCTAAATTATATTATTATTATTCATGTCCAGAGTGTGTTCTCTTATTATGTTCAATAAACATGACTTCAAATTAAAATTATTATTGTCTCTTAGTACTTGTTTTTGTATATTTTTAGATTCAAATGTCGACAAGTCCACCATTTAAATGCAAAACTAGACATGTCAATCTATTTTTTTTAAATTTTGGCTTTGTTTCAACACATCATTTTAAAAGGCATAGTGTTACTTAAAGAAAAACTGTAGCCAATTCAATTAAAAAAAGAAAACCAGGCAATCACTATAAAGACGCTTGGGACAATTGTTTGCAGTTTTCTTAAAATTCGTTTAAAAGGACATGTCGCATTTTGCATATATACCCCTCATATAACAAATTATTAAATGCAGCAACCACTGATCGAACGATTAAAAGGTGTTAAAAATAAAACTCTTTAAGCTTTCGCATTTAATTTTATGCTTCATCAGAAAAATGTATCTAAAGACAAGGCTAACTGTGTGCCAATAAAAATTATTAATAAAAAATCTCTACCAAAAAAGGCTGGAAAAGTGATTTTGTCAGAATAGAAATATTTCTAGAATTCTGTAAAATATTAGAGCTTTCAATGGTTCTACATTTTTCTGAATCTCTTACTTTAATTACTGCAAAAATTAACAAACATACCTCCGCATATATCCTCTTCGCATCTTGCGCTCTCTCCATTAAAATTACCACGATGCCTTCAGATCTCGCATACCCGTTTCCTGCGTCATCAAAAGATTTACAGGAACCGTCACGACTTAACACGCCCAACCTGCGCATACAAATTTTCTTACATACTGAGTTAAGGTGCTTTAGTATTAATTTAGGTACCTTGCGAACTGAAGAGACACAACAGGATGAAGACAGAGATTTGCACCGACGACAATAGCCTTATCGCATTTACCTTCTCTCAGTTTGATATATGCTTCTTGAACGGCAAACAGTGAACTGCTACATGCTGTGTCGGATGTGTAAGCAGTTCCTTTCAATTTCAAGTGGTAACTTATACATTTGGCTTGCATAGATCGTTCAGTCCTTCATAAAAGAAAAATGTTATTTCTATGTCCGCGCGTCTGATCCAAACTGGATCCTATTAAACTTATGTTTTGTCAAGAATACTACAAATCTTAATTATAATAAAACACGTTTATACGTTTGTTTCAAATACGTTTTAATAACACTACAATTGTTTCACCATACATTGGCTTCATCAGGTGCTGATAGTCTGATTATACAATAAAACAACTTAATATATATAGTCTCACACTCATGTATGTAACCCATTAACAGTGGGGATGTATTGTAGATATTAGAATTGTAGGAGGGGTGAAAAATTAAATTTAGTTTGTTCATTTAACGCTACGCCTAATTTGTTGTATCTATTGATTTCTAAGGTCTCCAATAAATTAAGTTTTCTGCTTTTATCCTGTACATGTAAAATTTTATAATCTATATTAAATTTATGATTTAACTCTAAGCAGTGGTTTGCGAAAGTGGAGTCTGTTTTTTGGTTTCTATAACATTTTTCGTGTTCCCTTGTCCTCTGTTGGAAGGTACGCCCCGTCTGACCCACATATACCTTACTGCACTCACAAGTCAACACATAGACCCCCGATTTTGACCCTTTATCCGTTTTATCTTTGTCATTCCTAATATATTTTTGGACTGAGTTATTAGTTTTGTAAGAAATAAACCCATTGCTAACTTTTTTGATTAGTTTACCTATTGGCTTTTTGTGTTACCTTGTTACATTTCTTCCAATTATTTGTATACAGTTGATGATTAGTTTTGTGCATATCCTTATGTATTTGGTCTATACAGCTTAGCTTGGTTTTTGCTCTCGATCTGTCTATCATTCGGCTCAATTCCTTTTTTTATTGTGAATTTCGACTACCTCCTTTTTATGTGTCTGAACCACTATAGTCTTTATAAATTTATGAGTTTTCAATGTCTTCTTCTTCAAGGGCGTCTATGACTTCACAGTTCATCAGGTGTTCTCTTCCGAGTTTCTTTGGTCCAAGGATTCTTCTTAATATCATTCTTTCGAAGAATTTCCAGATTTTCTTCGTCCTTGTAAGGCATATTGTTTCTGTCTTTTAAGAATGTTTTCGGTAAGCTTCGTCATCAGATAGAATAAGGGTATTAATCTATATTTCTCGTTTTTCGTGTTTACGTTACTTCGGAATTTTTCTTTTGGAGAAGATCCTCGGTCAGTTTTATTGTTACTCTCACCTTCTGTCAAATTATCTTCGTACTTGAGTATCTACAGATGCTACCGTTCCTGCAGATTTCAATTTTGATTGTCACAGTTTTTCCAGCGCACACTCTAATAAAATGTTGAAATTATGCATTAAGATTTGTAATTAATTGACTTGGCAGATACATGTTGAAACTCCATTATAAATTATAATAAAACACGTTTATACGTTTGTTTCAAATACGTTTTAATAACACTACAATTGTTTCACCAAACATTGGCTTCATCAGGTGCTGATAGTCTGATTATACAATAAAACAACTTAATATATATAAGGTTTGTTCCAACACACGTTCTGACCGATCCGTGATTGTACAGAGCAAGCGCAGTAAAAAATCGCCGTTCCAACACGTTTACTGACTAATCACTGATCAACAGCAATCTGTTCCAACACAACATTATCCAGTTTGAGGACCGTCAGAATACAGTCCGAACGATTTGCGGATTATTTGCAAACCGAAATTTATGGATAGGTAGCGCTTGCGCAGTAAATATATTTATATAGGGATATTTGTGTAACTTAAGTTTTACTATTTATTACTTTCAGTTTTGTTTGTTCTAACATACGTTCGTATACATTCTTAATTTCCATTTCACTAAGTAATTTTTATTTTAATTGGTAGTTAATTTTCGTTTATTTCTACAAATAACCGTTCTTCTTATTCTTTTAAGATCTGTTAATCACTGAACAAGTGCCACCTAGCCACAAATATTACAACCAAAGCATTAAAATAGCGTTCCAACATACTTTAATTACAATTTCGTCAGATGTTGGTTTCTGATTGCACATGCGCATTGAAACAGTCAGAGAGTGATCCCGGACTCGTCAGTGATCTTTATGTTGGAACAGACCTATAGTCTCACACTCATGTATGTAACCCATTAACAGTGGGGATGTATTGTAGATATTAGAATTGTAGAAGGGGTGAAAAATTAAATTCAGTTTGTTCATTTAACGCTACGCCTAATTTGTTGTATCTATTGATTTCTAAAGTCTCCAATAAATTAAGTTATTTGCTTTTATCCTGTACATGTAAAATATTATAATCTATAGTAAATTTATGATTTAACTCTAAGCAGTGGTTTGCGAAAGTGGAGTCTGTTTTTTGGTTTCTATAACATTTTTCGTGTTCCCTTGTCCTCTGTTGGAAGGTACGCCCCGTCTGACCCACATATACCTTACTGCACTCACAAGTCAACACATAGACCCCCGATTTTGACCCTTTATCCGTTTTATCTTTGTCATTCCTAATATATTTTTGGACTGAGTTATTAGTTTTGTAAGAAATAAACCCATTGCTAACTTTTTTGATTAGTTTACCTGTTTTAATAGATGTATTTCCTATATATGTAATGGTGTTGTATTGTTTTTTTATATTAGACGGTATTTTAGGGTAGACTAGAGAGAGAGCAAGTTTTTTCTGTTTTTGTTCGAGAATTTTATTAACTAAATTTACTGTATATCCATTATTGATTGCTATAGTGTATATTCTATTAAATTCAATGTCAATATTGATTTTGTTCATAGGTACGTAAATTAGCCTATGTATCATAGATTCGTATGCTGCTAATTTATGTGAAGTTGGGTGAAAAGAGCTCGCGTGTATTGTTGTGTCTGTATGTGTAGGTTTGTGGTATATTGCAAAATCGTGTCTACCTGTTTTGCTTGAAATTGTTAAATCGAGAAAATTAATAGATTTGTCTTTTTCTATTTCTGTAGTAAATTTTATATTAGGATGAATCGTGTTAATGTGTTCTTGGAACATTTTTATTTGCCTCTCTGTGCCCTTGAAACAAACCAAAACGTCATCTACGTACCTGTACCAATAAATGCATTTGTTAAATAGCGGGGATTTACAAATGTCATTTTCAATAGAATCCATAAATATCTCAGCCATTAGGGGACTTAACGGGTTTCCCATCGCTAATCCCGATGTTTGAGTGTAATATTGATGGTTGAATCGACAATAATTTTGTTTTAAGACAAATATTTACTAAATCTAAAATTTCTATCTTGGTAATAGCATTAACGCGGTTTTGTTCAAGTTTCAGAGAAATTAAATTTAATACCTCCATGGGTGGAACATTCGTGAACAGATTAGTGACGTCAAAAGACACGAATTTGTTATTATGAGGAATATTAATATTAGAAATCTTACTAATGAGCTCATGTGAATTCTTTATAGACCACTTTTGTTTAAATTTAGTATGATATAGTATTATATTTATTAACTCTTTACACAGTTTTACACAAGGGGCCTTATATAATGAAACGGATATGCAAAATACATATCCGTAACTGTAAACATGGACAAACCTGGGCATATCCGTTTCATTATATAACAACGGCGTAATACGTGCAAAACGTATTGATAAATATCCCTTTTTTGTACAAGGGGCCTTGACAAAGGAAAGTACTGGCCTTATGGGCATGTCTGTTTTGTGTACTTTTATTAATCCATATAGTTTAGGAGGTTGTGGATTCATGATTGTAAGAAAATGTTTTTGGTGATTATTGAAAAGTATTTCTGAATTCCATAACGCATCTTTTATTTGCTCTTTAAAACTATTAGTAGGATCTAATTTTAACTTCGTAAATGAATTATTATCAAGAAAATCTCTCACTATTTTATTGTATTCAGATTTTTAACCTAGAGTTTGACCTTTTATTCGAAGATATTCAATGTAAAATTAAGCCTTTGATACATAAAAAATATTTAATCCAAAAAAGTAAGATAGATAAACTCTTGTTAAAAAAACGTATTAATTACAGTACCACCCCTAAAGACTTTACACACAACTTCACCTTCTTTGAGCGTTTTAAGAACTTAATAACCACGGAATTTAACGTAGACGAATTGAACCTCGTGTCTACAGGTTTCAATTATAACATTAAACCTCAAATTAAAAAAACACACTTAGAAAATCTAGCGGTAGAGACAGAATTGGCGTTAAATAAATACAACGATAGCTTAAGTAACAAATATATAACACATAGTATAATTAAAAACCACTCTAGTTCTAACAATTTTAACAAAGACGTCAACACTATTAACTCTTTAAAACAAAAATCTTCAGATAATAATATTATTTTCACTAGGGCAGACAAAGGTAATACAGTTATTGCTATTTCGGAATCTGAATACAATAAAAAAGTGACAGATTTTCTTGATAATAATTCATTTACGAAGTTAAAATTAGATCCTACTAATAGTTTTAAGGAGCAAATAAAAGATGCGTTAAGGAATTCAGAAATACTTTTCAATAATCACCAAAAACATTTTTTTACAATCATGAATCCACAACCTCCTAAACTATATGGATTAGTAAAAGTACACAAAACAGACATGCCCATAAGGCCAGTAGTTTCCTTTGTCAAGGCCCCTTGTGTAAAACTGTGTAAAGAGTTAATAAATATAATACTATATCAAACTAAATTTAAACCAAAGTGGTCTATAAAGAATTCACATGAGCCCATTAGTAAGGTTTCTAATATTAATATTCCTCATAATAGCAAATTCGTGTCGTTTGACGTCACTAATCTGTTCACGAATGTTCCACCCATGGAGGTATTAAATTTAATTTCTCTGAAACTTGAACAAAATTTTAGATTTAGTAAATATTTGTCTTAAACAAAATTATTGTCGATTCAACCTTCAATTATCACAAGTATACACGGTTTTGGATCTAAGCAACCAAAAGCTCTTTCTATGGTTATTTGGGGCGCTGAATCCGAATCTACACTCCGTTTTTTGATTTTGGTTCTAGTTTTCGAGATATTGAATAAACACAATTTTTACAATTTTTGACAATTAATCTCTATTTTATTCATTAAAAAGTGTTAAATTAGAAATGAAGAGCAGTCGAACTGAGTCGCTTGTACTGTTTGGGATCTGTTTCACGCATTAAAGTCCAACAGTAGTCGCTCATCATGCCCTCGTCCCAAAATCCTTGGTATCGTTTTTCGATTTTCGCCAAATCTTGGTGTAGTCGCTCTCCTTGCTCGTCGCTTGTATCACCCAAGTTTTCAAGAAAATATTCGATATGGGAATGCAGAAAATGTATTTTGAGAGATATTCGAGCTCCAATCTTGCAATAATTTTGCAACAAACTGTCGATTATCTGCTTGAAATCCGGGGATTTGCGGTTACCGAGAAAGTTGTGAACAACATCTTGAAATGATACCCATGCTGCTGCTTCATTGGGCGTTAAACATTTTGTAAAGTTTCCGTCGGCCATTAATTTTCGAATATCAGGTCCGACAAATATTCCCTCTTTGATTTTGGCGTACGACAACTTGGGAAATAACTTGGTTAAGTACTCAAAAGCCGGTCCTTCACGGTCGAGCGCTTTGACAAAGTTTTTGATAAGGCCAAGCTTTATGTGGAGAGGTGGCAAGAAAATGTTCTGTGGGTTTACAAGTGGTATAGAAGAAACGTTTTGTTTTCCTGGTTCATAATTAGTACGGCTTGGCCAATCTTTTTTCACATAATGTTGGTCAGTTGCACGGCTATCCCACAGACACAAAAAACAGCAAAATTTGGTAAAATCAAATTGCATCCCCATCAAGAGACCAATAACCTGTAGGAATAGTATATAAATCATTTATTCTTTAAAATTGAATTGAAATTTATTTTCAAACCTTCAAATCGCCACAAATTTTCCATTGATGCTCTTTATATTTTACCTTAGTAAAAATTTTACATATTGTATCGTAGCATTCCTTCGTTTGTACTGCATGAGCAATCGGAATTGATGGTTTTATATTTCCATTGTGTATCAGAGCAGCTTTCAGGCTGTATTTTGAACCATCTATGAACAAACGCCATTCATTTACATCGTATGGTGTATTCATCGCATCAAACAAACCGTTGCTGTCATAGCAGAAGCATATATTCTCCTCTTTTTTGAACGGGAAACGGTAAAAGCGCCTCATTTCTGGTTCTGTATACAGTGACTTTTGTTTGAGTGTCAAGATATTTCCACTCCTGCATCCGTGATGCCAGCAATTCTGATTTTTGTTTCGATAAATTCAAATCACGAACCAAATCATTGAGTTCACTTTGCGAAATTAAATGTTTTTCCTCCATGTTAAAATCGCTTCCACTGTTCGTCGGTGATGAACTACAAGTTTCCATGTAATTTGCACTCGTACCTGGACAAATTGGCAAAGGATCATTGCTCGCACGGGGAACTGGCTTAGACACTGGTGATACTTCAGGATATTTATATTTTGATTTTATTTATTTTTGCATTTACACCGACGACATTCATCAAGCAAAAGTAACAATCATCTACATGATTTTTCGGCTCTCTCCATAACATTGGCAATGAAAATTAAAAACTTTTTTACCGCGTGACCACTTGTATAATATTGTACTACACGCGTTACAAAACAATTTCGGTAGCCACGGCTTGCGAGTGTTTGATGCAGAGAAACCAAAATAATAAAAATATGCATTTCTGATCACATTAGTAATAACTTTGCCACTTTTTCTGATCATATAACATCCGCAAACATAACAAAAACACTTTGAATCAACTTTACAATTCTGTCTTTGCAATTTCACACGTTTTGGATTAAAAAAAAAACTTTAAAAATACAAATTAAATATTGTTTCTAGCGACGCCAACAGCTGACTGTCATTATGATAGCGCAGTGGTACCAACATGCGCGAACTCACAAAGTAGAACCAATTTTGAAAAACGAAACCCGAATTTGAATTCAGCACCTCAAATAACGTCAAGATTTGTTCTCATCTGCTCTGATCCAAAAGTTGACCGGAATTTGTAAACTTGTGTTATTAGCGTTGGGAAACCCGTTAAGTCCCCTAATGGCTGAGATATTTATGGATTCTATTGAAATTGAGATTTGTAAATCCCCGCTATTTAAAAAATGCATTTATTGGTACAGGTACGTAGATGACGTTTTGGTTTGTTTCAAGGGCACAGAGAGGCAAATAAAAATGTTACAAGAACACATTAACACGATTCATCCTAATATAAAATTTACTACAGAAATAGAAAAAGACAAATCTATTAATTTTCTCGATTTAACAATTTCAAGCAAAACAGGTAGACACGATTTTGCAATATACCACAAACCTACACATACAGACACAACAATACACGCGAGCTCTTTTCACCCAACTTCACATAAATTAGCAGCATACGAATCTATGATACATAGGCTAATTCACGTACCTATGAACAAAATCAATTTTGACATTGAATTAAATAGAATATACACTATAGCAATCAATAATGGATATACAGTAAATTTAGTTAATAAAATTCTCGAACAAAAACAGAAAAAACTTGCTCTCTCTCTAGTCTACCCTAAAATACCGTCTAATATAAAAAAACAATACAACACCATTACATATATAGGAAATACATCTATTAAAACAGGTAAACTAATCAAAAAAGTTAGCAATGGGTTTATTTCTTACAAAACTAATAACTCAGTCCAAAAATATATTAGGAATGACAAAGATAAAACGGATAAAGGGTCAAAATCGGGGGTCTATGTGTTGACTTGTGAGTGCAATAAGGTATATGTGGGTCAGACGGGGCGTACCTTCCAACAGAGGACAAGGGAACACGAAAAATGTTATAGAAACCAAAAAACAGACTCCACTTTCGCAAACCACTGCTTAGAGTTAAATCATAAATTTAATATAGATTATAAAATTTTACATGTACAGGATAAAAGCAAATAACTTAATTTATTGGAGACTTTAGAAATCAATAGATACAACAAATTTGGCGTAGCGTTAAATGAACAAACTGAATTTAATTTTTCACCCCTCCTACAATTCTAATATCTACAATACATCCCCACTGTTAATGGGTTACATACATGAGTGTGAGACTGTAGGTCTGTTCCAACATAAAAATCACTGACGAGTCCGGGATCACTCTCTGACTGTTTCAATGCGCATGTGCAATCAGAAACCAACATCTGACGAAATTGTAATTAACGTATGTTGGAACGCTATTTTAATGCTTTGGTTGTAATATTTGTGGCTAGGTGGCACTTGTTCAGTGATTAACAGATCTTAAAAGAATAAGAAGAACGGTTATTTGTAGAAATAAACTAAAATTAACTACCAATTAAAATAAAAATTACTTAGTGAAATGGAAATTAAGAATGTACATATACGAACGTATGTTAGAACAAACAAAACTGAAAGTAATAAATAGTAAAACTTAAGTTACACAAATATCCCTATATAAATATATTTACTGCGCAAGCGCTACCTATCCATAAATTTCGGTTTGCAAATAATCCGCAAATCGTTCGGACTGTATTCTTCCGGTCCTCAAACTGGATAATGTTGTGTTGGAACAGATTGCTGTTGATCAGTGATTAGTCAGTAAACGTGTTGGAACGGCGATTTTTTACTGCGCTTGCTCTGTACAATCACGGATCGGTCAGAACGTGTGTTGGAACAAACCTTATATATATTAAGTTGTTTTATTGTATAATCAGACTATCAGCACCTGATGAAGCCAATGTTTGGTGAAACAATTGTAGTGTTATTAAAACGTATTTGAAACAAACGTATAAACGTGTTTTATTATAATTTATAATGGAGTTTCAACATGTATCTGCCAAGTCAATTAATTACAAATCTTAATGCATAATTTCAACATTTTATTAGAGTGTGCGCTGGAAAAACTGTGACAATCAAAATTGAAATCTGCAAGAACGGTAGCATCTGTAGATACTCAAGTACGAAGATAATTTGACCGAAGGTGAGAGTAACAATAAAACTGACCGAGGATCTTCTCCAAAAGAAAAATTCCGCAGTAAACGTAAACACGAAAAATGAGAAATATAGATTAATACCCTTATTCTATCTGATGACGAAGCTTACCGAAAACATTCTCAACGGAAAGACAGAAAAAATATGCCTTACAAGGACGAAGAAAATATGGAAATTCTTCGAAAGAATGATATTAAGAAGAATCCTTGGACCAAAGAAACTCGGAAGAGAACACCTGATGAACTGTGAAGTCGTAGACGCCCTTGAAGAAGAAGACATTGAAAACTCATAAATTTATAAAGACTATAGTGGTTCAGACACATAAAAAAAAGGTAGTCGAAATTCACAATAAAAAAAAAGGAATTGAGCCGAATGATAGACAGATCGAGAGCAAAAACCAAGCTAAGCTGTATAGACCAAATACATAAGGATATGCACAAAACTAATCATCAACTGTATACAAATAATTGGAAGAAATGTAACGAGGTAACACAAAAAGCCAAAAGACATACCAGTCTGTAAAAAAAGATATGCAGAAACAAATGGGAAACAAATAAAGTGATTCCCCGGCAAAAGAGGAATCAGAAAAACTCTCGATATAAGATGACTACCATCCTGCACTAGATATTAAAAGCCCAAAGCTAAATAAAAATTTGTAACGTACTCTTTAGATGTAGATACCTGAGGAAGCCACTGTGCTGGCGAAACAATTGTCGTGTTAAGATTAAAGATTAAAAATGAAGATAGAACCGTAGTTTTATTTCTATTCTAAATAAATTCACCAAACTTTCATTTTCATTAAATTAATGACTTCTATTATTAATATTTGGGATCAAAAGCAATACTTACCCTGTTATAGAATCAGTGGAGGCTGTTGGCATGTCGTAAAATACGAATTTCTCAGTTTCAGAACAGCAAGTTCCAACAACAACTGCTGTGTTCGTACCGATAAAATCATCAGGATTATAGCCAGCATCTATTATTGCTTCGTAAGCCCTCTCCAACTCAAGTCTTACTATAATATCCATATTGTCACTCTGAGGCTTGGTAACTCCTGCGCAAATAATAATTAATATTGGTATTAAAGTTTTTAAAATTTAAACAATTTTATTGAAAATTTTAAGTTAAGAAAATTTCGGGAAAAGCTATGAAAAAAACATTTAATACGCAAATAAATAGCTTTATTATTTTTCGAAATATTCACCATTAAATTCTATGCACTCTTTCATTTCTTCAAATCAATGATTGAAACATTTACGCCGTTCTGAAATTGACGTAATCAAAATGTGCTGTGATCGCCTCTTCAGGACAGGAAGAGCGGTGTCCCCGCATTTTTTTTTATTGTCGGAAACGGAAAAATATCACTTGGGGGCCAAGTCAAACTATTGTCTGAATAAGTCATTAATTCGATGCAATTACTTCGGAAAGAAACGACTGTCGCGCGAGCGGTATGGGGAGTAGCGTTATCATGATGAAGGACGATTGGGGTTGGTTTTCCGCCATTCATCAATAAGTTCGAGCAAACAAATTATTGTATCATTCCGCATTTACAGTTCGACGATTCTCCAGAATAATTGTAGCAACATGACAGATTTCGCTGTAAAATACGCAATCATTTGATTTAAAGCGCTTCGCGAGCGAACAACTTTTGTAATGATGCCATAGACATTATAAGAAGATCCCTGATTGAATTTCTTCAGCATTGCTTTGCACCATTTTACACGATCGTCTTTTGAATTGTGGAAAGATTATGCGGTATCCAATTAGAACAAAGTTTCCCCACGGCTAAATGAATATGGATAGTTGAATGTACTGAAGTCCTAGAAAAGTGCAAACATGCCTCACTATACGCTACATAACGATCTTCTTCAGTCATTCGATATTTTCCGTAACAACAAATGTTGCAGCACACCCTTCCTTTGCTTGACCCTGAAGCGAAGGAAGACCACACTTGCATTCTTGAAACTAACGATTTACCGTTGTGTTAAAGCCTAAAACTGCACTCTACGTAAACTGACTGATATTTTGACACACTACAGTGTACCAGTCCACATGCATCATTTATCAAACTAAATAGCTTTACCAGCTTCCCGAAATTTCTTGATCGTTCCTTATATAAATATATTAATAATTGAGTGGAAGACTCCACATACGTAAGTCAAGAAAATATTATATTAATTACCCACGTTTGGAAGCCACGTTAATACGGTACTAACGCTCCTAATACAAATAAAGTTAATATATAACTATATCTCACTTTGAAAGCCAAGTAAGCAGAACTGATTGCTCACGTTAGGTCGCCAAGTTAATGTAATAATGTTTTCATGTATTTATGCCCTGATACTAACTCAATCGGATAGTCAAATGTACTGTTTTTATCTTACGGGTGTGTTTCAATAAGAAAGGATCGATATATAAATCAGTAGATAGTTATTTCTTATAATAAGTTTTAAAGTATTTTTGATATCAAATTATATTTAAATTGAAAGATAATATTTAATTATAACCTTTGTTTATTATACATCACGATTTAATAATGAAATGATATATAGATATTAGATTATTATTTAAACAATGATAAATACATTTTAATTGTTACAGACATTATTATTAAGCAAGATGAAGCTTATGCTGAAACGCTTTTTAACAGAATGTTTTTGAAAATAATCAAAATGGATAATACGGTATGCGCCAAAATAAACAACACTGAAATTACTGAAGTATATTATTTATTACTTGTACATTATTATGTCTATAGAATACATGTTCAAAATGTGCGCCATGGCGTTGTAGGCACTGCTCATAACGGTTACACAGATTGTCAAACATATTCGAGAACACAGGTTGCTGCATATTCCTGAAAAAGGAGACGATCTTCTCACGTAAATGATTAACAGTTCTGGGTGGGTCTGTACCGCTGAAGACTTGCTCCTTTAACATACCCCATACGTAGGCATCCGGTGGTGTAAGATCGGGGGAATGTGATGGGTAGTTGAAATTAGAATTGCGGGAAATGATGCGTCCTTCAAAAGTTTCCTGCAGCAATGCTATCGATTGTCGAGCAGTGTGACTGGTCGCCCCGTCCTGTTGAAACCACTGCTCTTCCATCCGAAGGTCCCTGGCACGACAAAACCCTCTGAGATCTTGGACAAATGGCGTTACCACAATGTTTCTATAACGTTCCTGGGTAACAGTAAGAGGTTGCCATCATCATCCTCAATGAAATACGGACCAATCACACCGTGTGCTGACACCGCACACCATATCATCACACAGGCACTATGTAGCGGGGTTTTTGGATAATCACGTCTGGCTTACCGAAACCAAGGAAGCGAGTTGTTTGTTTATTGATGTAACCCTCCAAGTGACTTTCGTCTGAGAACCACACATTATTCAAGAAATCTGGATCTTCGTACAACATAGCCAAAAATTGTCCACAATACGCAACCCTGGCATTCATATCTTGGTTTGACAATCGTTGTCCAACTTGAATTCGGTACGGAAATCCACCTACATCTTTGAACAAACGCCGAATCGACGTACTGCTGATATTCAACTTAAATGCCGTTCGCCGAAGACTTCGGTTCGGTGATTGCAAAACCTGATTGAGGACACGTCCATGGTTCCCATTCGTTCTCACAGTTACTGGCCTACCAGACCTTCCCTTCCGTTGGCACAACACACTGCCAGAACGACGAAATTTCTCAACAATAGAAAGCATAACTTTGTTGGTAGGTGCCTCTTTATGAAATTGATCGCGATATGTTTCCGTCACTAACTTCAAACTCGGTCCACCTTGTTTGCCTTTTCCGTACGATCGAAAATAATGCTCGACGATAAACACTTTTTCCTCAGTCGTGAGACCCATTCTCAACTATAACATCACATAACAACGTTCTTTGCACTACTAAAAACACATAACGCTGCTAGTATCATACGTCAAAAAGCAGACATGCGCATAACAATGGCACGCATTTCAGTGTTGTTTATTTTGGCGCATACCGTAGATTCAATATATGCCAGTTTACTTTTATATATGAAGTTTGATAATCGAATTCTTGGTTAAGATAACGTTAGAAAGCTATTTACAACAGAATATTTATATATTGACTAGGTAAATTAAAAACTTAATATTTATATATATTTTTGATACTAAGTTCCTTTTTATATTAAATAAAATCCTCTTTAAGTTTAAAAAAATCTTTTAAACGTCTGGATGTAATCTGTCAAATACTTCAACTGGGTCTAAAGTACTCCTAGATCAAATATATATAAATATGTTGTCACAGGTTCAAGAAATTTATATACCGCATGTGTCAAATATCATTAGGCATAGGGAATACGTATGAGTACATACGACGTATACCGATAGGTCCAACTCGCAACGGGCCATAGGGAACAATATACGTATGGAACGTAATGCGATTTGGCAACGTGTGTACGATGCATATATTGAGTGACTTTCTTAAAATTTAAATTTATTTTGCAGAATTATTGATTTTTTTTACTTTTATCTTTTAGAAAACGTTATTGTTTTTTTATTACTTAAAATTACTTTATATGAAAACTAGTATACCATAAAAGTGTAAACAAAGACAGTATACATTGAAACGAATATTCATTCAATTGTATTGTCATGAAATTGAATTTGTCAATCGTTGTTAAATTTGTTAGAATGAATAGATATTTATATTTATCCGAAAATACTAATACTTAAAGCAAACAAATTCCATTTCTTCCTGCATATTGATTATGCAGCTGATGCTTTCGTAATATGCTCATATTTGTATTATTTCAACTTATACTTCGGTCGATACATATCGACTTCCTTCAAACCAGGAGGAAGCTACAGTTGTAATTAAACTATATTTCCTTTTTTTTTATTACCTACGGATATTCACAATTCCAAAATACGTTACAATGTTGCTTATTTTAGATTGTAATTAGCTGAATGCTGTCGCAAAACTGATCTCTGCATTTTTAAAAATGCCAGAATAAAATTAACCCCTGCCCTTATTATAATTTTACAAAGGAACAGACACGTACTTCAATTTCTACGAAAAACTAAGCCTACAGTTCATGTATAATACAGTGATAATGAAGACTGGAGCGTTTGTCGACCTACGAAGTTGTACTTTACTTGTTTATTGTTAATAAAAGGCTGATGGAAATATTACGTGAGATTTTGGTATCTGTATTATAATAACATCAGGATAATAGTAGAAATACAAATATGAGCATATTACGAAAGCATCAGCTGCATAATCAATATGCAGGAAGAAATGGAATTTGTTTGCTTTAAGTATTAGTATTTTCCGATAAATATAAATATCTATTCATTCTAACAAATTTAACAACGATTGACAAATTCAATTTCATGACAATACAATTGAATGAATATTCGTTTCAATGTATACTGTCTTTGTTTACACTTTTATGGTATACTATTTTTCATATAAAGTAATTTTAAGTAATAAAAAAACAATAACGTTTTCTAAAAGATAAAAGTAAAAAAATCAATAATTCTGCAAAATAAATTTAAATTTTAAGAAAGTCACTCCAATATAGGCATCGTACAGACGTTGCCACATCCCATTACGTTCCATACGTATATTGTTGCCTATGGCCCGTTGCGAGTTGGACCTATCGGTATACAGTGTGTTTCACTTTTCATGGGTACACCTAAATAACTTATTTATTTTAAAAGCAATTGATATAAATTTTTTATCAGTTGTGTAGGCCATAACAATGCACCTTTTTGTGTGAATAGAGTTTTTATAAAGTCAATATCTAGCCAACTATAATTAAAATAAAAAGTACTGTTTCAAGTAAAGTCATGCTAGCGATTAAGATAGAGCAAAAAAGTATTAGGAAAAGTTTTTACAAATCACTCAAGAACCCCTAATACCAAATTTCGCGGAAAAATTTTCATTTTGAATTCTTCTACATTTTTATGCTATCAGTAGATAATAGTTTGTTTTGCAAGATAGAGCAAAAAAGTATTAGGAAAAGTTTTTACAAATCACTCAAGAACCCCTAATACCAAATTTCGCGAAAAAATTTTCATTTTTAAATTCTTCTACATTTTTATGCTATCAGTAGATAATAGTTTGTTATTGCAATAGTAAGAGTGCCATGAAGCAAGAAAATAGCAACTGAAGTAAACTGTTGTGAATTGATGTTTGAACTGACAAATTATTTTTTTGTTTCATGGCACTCTTATTATTGCAATAACAAACTATTATCTACTGATAGCATAAAAATGAAGATGAATTTAAAAATGAAAATTTTTCCGCGAAATTTGGTATTAGGGGTTCTTGAGTGATTTGTAAAAACTTTTCCTAATACTTTTTTGCTCTATCTTAATCGCTAGCATGACTTTACTTGAAACAGTACTTTTTATTTTAATTATAGTTGGCTAGATATTGGCTTTATAAAAACTCTATTCACACAAAAAGGTGCATTGTTATGGCCTACACAACTGTTAAAAATTTTATATTGATCGCTTTCAAAATAAAAAAGTTATTTAGGTGTCCCCATGAAAAGTGAAACACACTGTATATATATATATGGAAAAGTCAATCCAATGCCGGCGAAGACTGCGACGGCCGGCAACGATTGTCTCCGATTGTTTCGCAAATACAAGTTAGCAGTAATCATTTGACCATCGACATAGGTACTTGTAATGCGCTCTAAAATAACATTTACGAATTGCAAGGTATTTGCTTTTCTTATTTCTTTCAGTAGATGTAGGAAATTTTTAAGCTGCGGTGCGTCGCATAAACAAAAGCGTAATTCTAATAAAATTAAAGAACAAACCTAATAAAATAAATAAAAAAGGATTCTAAAAATTATAATAAATTATACAAGAGGTTCAAAAATTCCTCCTTGCACAGCAAGACATTGTCCTAGGCGGTCGTAGAAATTAACTCTTACATTTGCTAACATGTCGGCAGTTATTGAATTCGCAGCCTCAGTTATTTTTTCTCTCAAGGCAACTAGATTTTCTGCTCTACCAGCTTCATGAGTATAAACAATATTTTTTAGATATCCCCACAAAAAGAAATCATTTGGAGATAGATCAGGAGATCGCGGGGGCCATTTAATGTTTCCTGTTCCAGTAATAAGACGGTCAGGAAAAGTATTTCCTAGAAATTCCTTTACCCTCACTGCATTATGTGCTGGACAGCCACCATGTTGAAACCAACCGATTTCCTGATTTATTCCAATGTTTTGAATGGCGGGAAGTATTTGATTTTTCAGTAATTCGAGATACTTGTCGGCATTTAATACACCATCAATAAAATAGGGGCCTATAGAATGGTCACCTAAAATACCTGCCCAAACGTTTAGTTTTTGAGGATACTGAGTGCGACTTGCAAAATGCCGGTGTTGATTTTCCGAAGCCCAATATCGAAGAACAAAGGGATTGTCCTTTCCGTCTAATGGAAAAGTTGATTCATCGGTGAAGAGAATATTTTTAACGAAATTTTTATCTCGATGTATCTTTTCCATAACGTCTTGACAAAACTCCATTCTCCGGAAATTGTCCTCGGGAAATATTTCTTGAGTTTTCGAATATTTGAAACATTTTAAACCATTACGTTTCCAAATACGTGAAATAGTTGTGTTACTTGTACCCAATTCCTCGGCAGCACATCTAGTAGATCTCGTGTTATCAATTTCCACAATACTACAAATTAAAACATCCCGCCGTTCTCTTTCCTCAATTTTTTGTGGTGATACTTCTCTTGGTTTGCATTTCGTACAGTTATTGAGACAGACACAAGTTTCAAATTTATTTATAATATTATAAATTGTTTGTCTGCAATTTACAGAACGGTCTGCAAAAGTCAGCGCAAACAAATTCATGCACTCCATTGCAGACTTGCCAGCATAAAACCATTTTACTAACTGAAGCTTTTCAGTGGGTGTATAAAGAGCCATTATACATTAATTTTATTGTACGCTTTCTAACTGTAACGGCCGCAGCTAGACTGAATGCAAAATTTCCAGTCAATCGGTATCGTAGACAATCGTCAGTCGTCGCGGTCTTCGCTAGCATTGGACTGGCTTTCTCATGTACGTATACATTGTATGTACTCATACGTTGATTTTCTATGCCTAATGATATTTAACACATACGGTATATCTAGACCAACTAAAGTAGAAATAATTCCTTTACAGCTTTTAATGGATAATCTTGATTAGATAAATATGATCCGATCAAATTCTCTGCACATTACCAAATTAGATGTCTACTTTGCAATACCATATAATATTCTTGGAAACAGCTTTCTTGTGGTTAATATGAGACAATTAAGATGAATCTATCCTTTTGGAACTTCTATTACTATTGTATCCTGGTAAAATAGTAACTTTAATATATTTATGGTTTATATCTTGATAAATTCAATATCCCAATTCACTAGGACTGTAATACTTTAATATATTACTTATATATCAATATACTTGTAGAATTGCTTGTAGAATTGCTTTTTAAGAACACATTAATTATATGTATCCATTCTTTTTCACTGAAAAAGAATAATCTCCCAATTATTTCAATATATCTCTCTAGAGATTTGTTATTTATCCCATATGAAGGAAGTTAGATTTTTTTAATAATTCAAATACATATAAAGTGACTTTTGAAATTCCTGTCTAAATTACAATTTTGAAAATCAACTATTAAAGAGAAAAGAAATTATAGTACTCCCTTTTCAATTTTAGCTTCATGTACAAATTATAATGAACAGTATAGTTTTAATAGTATAACAAACTAAAGTTATCCACCAAGATTCTAATTTATAGTATTCTGTCAACATCATCAAATAATCCTTTAAAATCTCATAATATCTGCTACAAGAAAAATTAAAATATCTTGATATAATTTCAAGTTAATGTAATGGAATAGAATCCCATTATAATATACATATATATATATATATGGTAAATTCAATTTTTTGGCGATTTAAGGTCTGGTTTTACTTTAAAAAGTATATATTTAAAACAATCCTACATGTTTCTGCAAATGATGTCAAAATATGTAGGATTGTTTTAAATATATACATTTTGAAGTAAAGCCAGACCTTAAATCGCCAACAAATTGAATTCACCATAACATATAAAGGTCACGAAATAATTATCTTATATATATATATATATATATATATATATATATAGTAGATTCAATTAGTTGGCGATTTAAGGTCTGGTTTTACTTCAAAATGTATATATTTAAAACAAAATGGCATTTTTCATTTACCCGGACAACCTGGACGGTTGGCGTCGCGACGTGTTGTGTCTGCATTCTGTGGCAAATGTGATTTTGTCATTTGTAGAAATTAATACAACAAATTATAGCGGCAATTGCATGTAATTTGGGAATTTAATAGTAATTAATTCTCATTTACATTGCGTTTTTCATACATATATATATATATATATACATATACATACAGGGTTCGTTAAAAGTATGGAGACGGCGATTTATTGTCGTTAATATTCATTTTAGGGATTTATGTTCAATATAAAAGTTTGTTAGGATATTTTGATCTACTTTTGAGATTATTTGAATTTTTTTTTTTTCAATTGTTTTTTAGTTACGCCTGTCCGCGCATTTTTTTAAAATGGGAACTAGTAAATTTTACTCTACCATTCGATAGAGAATTTTTTTCTCTTTACAAAAATATTTTTGTTTTTTTAAAATTCATTTTAATAACTTTTTTATAAGAAAAAGCTGGTTCATGTGTTTAACAGATGTTCGGTACATAGTAGATAGACAGAAGCGTAGCGATAAACAAACTTGAGCGACATAATTTTATCAATGGTTATTGTGTACGTCAAATCTTTGACAGAAATAATTCATTCGTGCAATTTGTTGCTGTTAATATTAACAATGGCGAGTTTATGTGAACATGAACGAATTGAAATACTTATGATGTTGGGTTATGGAGATAGACGCAGAAGTTTACAAGACGTTAGTAATTTATTTAATGATACGCATCCAAATAGAAATCCAATTTCTAAATCCGTTGTTGGTAAAACTTTAAGACGCTTTGAACAAACGGGTAGCGTTAAAGATTTGCCAAGGAGTGGTAGACCTAGAACAGCAAAAAGCGATGATAACAAACTGGATATTTTATTGGCTGTATCTGAATATCCCCATTTATCAACCAATCAATTAGCGGCCAATTTCAATATGTCACAGTCATTGATCGTGTCATTTTTAAAAAGTGAAAAGTATAAACCTTATAAGGTACACCTTGTACACGAGTTAACGGAAGATGATTTTGATAAGAGATTACAATTTTCTGAAGAAATGTTAAATATTTGCAATAATAATGAAAATTTTGTCAACAATATTATTTTCTCTGACGAAGTTACAGACATAACTGCATATACTGGTCATCGGAAAATCCCTCTTGGTTTTTGGAGCACCATACGCAGTACCCCTAAAAGGCTAATGTTTGGGTTGGCATTCTAGGCGGTCATATTATCGGTCCCTTTTTCATCAATGGCAATTTAACTTCGGCTCTGTATTTGCAGTTATTGCAAAATGAAATAATACCTGCTAGTGCTACGCTCTATCCTCATGAAAACAATGAACACCTGCCCAATTACAGTATCTGGTTCCAGCAAGATGGCGCCCCACCACATTATGGTGTAAATGTTCGTCAATATCTGGACAACGTTTTTCCCCACAGATGGATTGGAAGACGAGGAACCATTGAATGGCCAGCCCGTTCGCCAGATTTAAGTCCTTTAGATTTTTTCTTTGGGGATACGTAAAAAACAAAGTTTACAAAGATAATCCCGATAACGTCGAATATTTACAAATCCGAATTACCAGAACGATACAAGAAATTCCCCGAGATTTTTTACAGAACTCTGTTCGGGGTTTTGAAAATCGATTGAGTCATTCTCAAATTACTAATGGACGACAATTTGAACACTTACTTTAATTTACTTTGTTATTAATTTGTTTTATTTTTCTTGTAAAAAAAGTTATTAAAATGAATTTTAAAAAACAAAAATATTTTTATAAAGAGAAAAAAATTCTCTATCGAATGGTAGAGTAAAATTTACTAGTTCCTATTTAAAAAAAAATGCACGGACAGGCGTAACTAAAAAACAATTGAAAAAAGAAAAAAAAATTTCAAATAATCTCAAATGTAGATCAAAATATCCTAACAAACTTTTACATTGAACATAAATCCCTAAAATGAATATTAACGACAATAAATCGCCGTCTCCATACTTTTAACTAACCCTGTATATATATATATATATATATATATATATATATATATATATATACCTATAATGTAAACTTAATTAGTCGACGATTAAAGGTCTGGTTATTACTTCAAAGTGTATATATTTAAAATAATCCTACATGTTTCGGCAATGATGCCTTTGTCAAGGATATAAAAAATATAAATCCATTTATATTTTTTATATCCTTGACAAAGGCATCATTGCCGAAACATGTAGGATTATTTTAAATATATACACTTTGAAGTAATAACCAGACCTTTAATCGCCGACTAATTAAGTTTACATTATCATACCAAGGTCACGAAAATACTATATATATATATATATATATATATATATATATATATATACACTGTGATAATTACATGCAATAACTTTAAGGGTCGATTCTTTGAGTGAGTTTACGACGAAATGTTTAAACGACAAAATCAGTTTAAAAATTTTTCTTTAGAAAATTTACATTTTTTAAATTAATAATAGTAACTACAACAAATAAATTCCAAATTTAATATTTGCAACAACTAAAGTAGCCATTTTTACTAAATTAAGTGTTGAAAATGGCCCCCGTGAGCTTTAGTTCTAGGGCTAGAACTATCTAGCCTCTTTGGAGAATACCTGGCGTATTTTTTATTATTTCACATGAATTAACGATTCTATTTCGTAGATCCTCTTTACTTTCAATATAAGTTTTGTACACCAACGATTTAAGGTGTCCTCATAAAAAGTAATCCAAGGAATTCATACCGGGCGCACGAGGTAGTCATGGTTGTGGCGCTGCTCTCCCGGTCTAACTATTTCGGTAATTTTCATCCATAGGTTTCCATAAGTTAGATTAACTTACGAATTTCATTTAAAATAAAAAAGTTAACATGGTCTCCGGCTAACCCGAAAGTCTAATTCGGATATAAATATGTTCTTGGAATTCTCTATTTGCGTGGAAAACCTTATTAATCTAAGTAGCTGTATCAAAAATGTTCGAACGGATCCATACATTTGCCTAATCCTGTATAATAGTGAATTTATTTTGCTTATTTTTTTATTTATTAGTACCTTGGTGTAGGTTTCTAACTCCTGTCATATTATTTATGATTACAACTTTCATTTCATTAATGCCTACCTGGGTAGATTATGAAACTTACATGGAGTCAATAAAAAAAATAAAAAAAGTAAAAACAAATAAACTACACCAAATTAAATATTCAAATTACTCTAATTTTTTTGAATTTAAAAAATTTTGTTAATCTTTTAAAAATCTTGCCAAACTAGTTTTACCGAAAAATCCCCTATCAAATTTTTCAAGGCCAAAGAGTTTCCCAGTCCTTTGAGGTACTTCTGGATGGATAGGTTTCCATCTTCTGCAGTCATCCGACACCATATCTACTTTGTTGAAGAGATTATCGCGGAAGTGGGCGACATTATGAGAATTGGGAAATTTTCCAGAAATTCCTATTTAAAAATAGATCATTTTTTTAGAAAACGGCCAATTTTTATTTTTTTTCTTTTACACGGTACCTGTTATCACGATTTCCTCCCCCTTTTCGGGTTTTCTATAGCAAAATTTTTGAGTACCATCACGAACACCCAATCCCACCATTTCAGTAACGAATAGTTTTTTTCTTATTTTTTTTCTTCTTCAAATAATACGATAATTGACCAACACTGAAAGGTTTTTTAACACTAATAGCTAATAAAGTACAAATCGTTTCATCACTCTTATATATAAGCAGTGATTCTTATCATATATTCGAGGTTAATTATAGATGAACTTAAAGACAATAGAATTTCATATTATTCAAATAAAGAAATTAACAAAATAGATTTATTTCACTCATTAAAATCTCATTATATCTCATTATTGGCAATATTTTATTACAGGGACTAGCAAAATTTTACTTTTTGTCTGTAATTTGATTTTTTTCGTCTCAGAATGTTAAATCTGTGTTTAAGTACAACTTAAATTTGTAATTAATTAAATTACGATCGATTGAACAGAAAGTTAAATAATAATAGTAATCCTCATAACAGTATGTACAAGGTAAAGAAATTGACCAAAAAGCGGCTAAACGGAGAATGAAAGACTCGTCCGACACCACATATATCTGGCAGACACATTTATCCCCATCTATCTAGCAGAAACAAATGTAAGACAATTCCACCTATACGCTGTCTGTCCTGACTTATAGCTGTGGAGTATTATAATGGCCAAACACAGAGCCCCAGAAAAGAGATAGCTCGATTGGGAAAACTTGCACAAAGTATAGAATCAACCACTTGACAAGTACAGTTGAGCAATTTCATCTACAGAAAGCAAGGGTCAAGAATAATACTTGAAACTCAGATGCAAAAGTACTACAGTCTGATTTCCATGAGGCATCTGAAATCTGAAACCACTCCTCTGCACTCAACGATTGTCCAAAGTGATGACCGACTAACTACGCTACCAAAAGACCAGGCAAAATATAAAAGTTAAAATCCAACTGTTACACGTTACACGTCATCCACTCTTCTGAAAGACCTTACTATTACTAAATGAACATCGAATTCTCGGCTTACAATCGGGATGACGAACACGGAAGGTTTTCTATGCGCGATATAAAGTCAGGTGACCGCCACCAAATATTACAAGTCAAAGTCAAGGAACCAATGGACAACAGATGTAGAATGTGTGGAGAAAAGGGAGATACAATTGACCACATAATAGGAAGCTACCCTACACTAGCCCTCCGTCAGTAGGTATACCCACAGACACAACAATGTAGCTAAAATAATTCATTTTAGTATTTACTGAAAATTCTATGTACAAATCCCTTTAAATATAGACAGCAAAAAAACCATCGTGACTCTAGAGTACAAGTTACTTTGTAACTGGAAAGTACCAGCAGACAGAAGTATACAACATAACATCCCTCATATTATATTTCAAGATCTAGTAAAGAATTCAACATATATAATAGATATCGCAATATTGCTACCTTTAGTCTTATAAAGATCATCATGAAAAAAATAAGAAAGTATGTACCACGTGCTGACGAAGAAAACTATGTGGCAGCAATACCGAGCAGCAATAATTCCAATCACTCTGGGAGCAAATGGAAAAATTCTAGAGAAATTATTCAAGAGCCCTCATGGACAATATTATAATTTACTCCAAGGTATAGGGAACATTTTTTATGATGGCAGCGCCCTCACTATATCAACGATGAACTAGAGGTAGTGACATTAGACGCATTAGGCATACAAACCACTCTACACTATTTCTCGACTGCTTTCAATGTCACTACCGCTAGTTCGGAAAACCACGAACAGGTAGCGCTTCAGCTAGGCAGACTTCCCTATAATGAATTGCTACCGGGGTTTCACTGTTTTTACGGATATATACATAAACATGGTATACTAAATCTACATTTTTAATTACGCTATAACTCGAAAACAAATAAAAATCGGATAACAACATTTGAGTTTTTTTACATTACTTTCACCAGTAGAATACACTCCTTGAGTTTGGTCGATTCCTCACGACTCACCCTGTATACACAGAGTTCTGAAGAAGTGTAAAATATTATAGTGAGATGTACACGGCGAGACATAAATTATTAGACGATTTCAAATTGTAAAATAAGTAATTTATTGTTAGATTTAATTATTTATTAGAAAATTTATAGAAAAATATTTTCTGTGAGTACTACGTTTTGAAAATAATATCCCTAAGACGAGCTCCATCGTTCAACAAACAAGTTGCTGCACATCAGGAGAGAATCCATAGTCCTCCTCAGCATTTGTAGTCTTTGACTTGCAGTCGTGACTTATTCTTTTAAATCGTCTATGATTTGAGGTTGATTGATTGTAGGAGACTTTTTGATACATATTTATATATATTGTTTGATAAATTCTTGGAGTTTTCGGCTTTTATATTAAATATTTTAAATATTTTCAATTTAGTATGTTATTTTGCGAGGTAAATGTGAATGTAAATATATACTGTCTACAAATTACAACGAAAATCATACGAAATTTATTTGAAAAAGTTGGTCCACGTTGGGACTTGAACCCAAGTCAACGGTTTGCCGGACCGTCGCTGTGTTTCTAAATTTCCGCAAAAATTAAAGTTTCGATAGAATAAAAGTTTTGTAGATTAGAATTGTTGTCTTACGTATCTATTATATATTAGCGTACGTCGGAATACTTCATTTACAATCTGTATATGTATATATATATATATATATAATAACTTCGTGACCTTGGTATGATATGGTAAACCTAATCAGTAGGCGATTAAAGGTCTGTATATTACTTCAAAATATATGTATTTAAAAAACTCTACATGTTTCGGCTGTATACAGCCGAAACATGTAGAGTTTTTTAAATACATATATTTTGAAGTAATATACAGGCCTTTAATCGCCTACTGATTAGGTTTACCATATATATATATATATATATATATATATATATATATGTATATATTTAAAATAACCTCTTACATGTTTCGGCAATTAATGCCTTTAAAAATCTTTACGATAGTAGGAACATCAGGTATATATTAGTTTCTCCAGCCTTCTTGCGATCTATTAGTTGCTCTTTGACTATTTTATATAGTTATAGTTGTTAGGGCAGTTTATAAATACATTTACGAATAGGTGTAGGTATATTTCGAACGGAAAGTATTTTTCTAAATAATTATTTCAATAAATACAATGCAATAACGCCACTGCTATCGAACCCAGATGGTGGTCCCTAGTAATAAGATATTAAAAAGAAAGAAAAGTTGATTAATGATAGCAACGAGTAAGAAAAGATGGAAGCTATAAAATATTTATGTGGTGAAATGCAAAATTATATTGAGAAATATAATTATTAGATGCCTTAAACAAGAAAATCCCATTGTAAATACTTTTCTCTTTTCATCTATATACAGCTGTCCTTGAAATAAAAAGATGTATGAAGTATGAAAAATGAAAAGATGTAATTATATAGAATATTAGTCCAAAATATTGTGACAAACTCCAAAATTAAAAACCTCCTGAAAATTGTATCATGTTCCGCCTATGAACTAAAAATATTCAGAATGCAAATATGTACCTCTATTGAAGTTACACACACTGTATGCTACATACGTAACAGTTATCGATGTTATAAAAACTATAACATCCTGTATACTGTCAATACCTCGTACAAAATTAGTTTTTTATACATTTAAGTAAATTATTAAAAATTAAGATTTGCGCTACATTAATTTACATACCCATTTTAAACATTACACTAAAAATAATTTGTGAACTAACTAGAACTGATATCATTGCATGCGCCTTACGAGAATGTTTTTTTTTGTTAGAAGAAGTAAGAAATATAAAATATGAATATCGATACAGAATGCTGGTAACCTAACCTGGTACGACAGTCAGCTGTTAAAAATCTATACTTGCATTGAATTTTTAAAGTATGGTATTTGATAACACTTTATCTTTAAACGTAAACATGGTAAGTGGTTAAACGAAAACGTAACAGTAAATTATATCGTAGACGAAACCTAAAGCAGATAGACGTTATTGTTGGTCAACTTTAAGATATCGTCTCTAACTTTTTATAATATGTCACATACGTAGTTTCGACATTTCAACGAGATCGTACTTGTCATGTGTAACAGGAAAACCTATTAAGGATATATACTTTGTTTAACAATATGCAAATGTACAATATGATCATTTATATTTACCCTCTAGCAAGCCATGAAATTATTTCTTGAAAATATCGTGTTGGTAGTGACAAATAAAATACATCTGTCATTATGTGTATGTTCTGATAAATAAAACTCATCTGTCATTAATGTATTTATTAATTGACACTTAAAAATGTTTACAATAAATCATAAAGTTTTTCTGATCGAATCATACTTTAGGAATGGTGTAAAATTAGAAAATGGAGAATGGTCGTACTCCTTGCAGCCTTGTATGGAAGAATTTCGGGCAGAATTTCCAAATTTTCCAACAACATATGACAGTTTGCGGCAATTCATTCAAAAGTCAGTGGTTAAATTCCGTGAAATAGGGTCTGTGTCTCGAAAACCAGGTGCTGGTAGACCACTAAAGCGGACTGTTGAAAATATAGCAGATGTTGAGGGACGAATAAATCAATCACCTAAGAAATCGATTCGTAAGCTTTCACAACAAACACAACTGTCATATGGGACCTGCCAGAGAATCCTTAAAAAAGACTTACAAAAATTTCCATACAAATTTCATTGCGTGCAAGAGCTTTTACCAATCGATCATGTAACCAGAGTTAATTACTGTCAGTGGTTCTTAGGTACGATTAATAACGATGACGTTCTTGACAAATCCTTCTGGTCCGATGAAGCATGGTTTCATTTATCAGAATATATAAATAAACAAACAATGCGCATCTGGTCTAGTGAAAATCCACATGAAATTCTTGAAACACCCTTGCATTCATAAAAAATAGGCGTTTGGCTTGCTGTTTCTCGTAGATGGATTATTGGTCCAATATTCTTTAATAATACGATAAATGCAGAACGATATCGTAATAATTTATTGCTACCATTTGTAAATCAATTACATGATGATGAGCTCCGCGAGGGATATTTCCAGCAAGATAATGCAACAGCCCATAAGACAAGAGAAACGATGGAATTATTGCATGAATTCTTTGATAATCGAATAGTAGACTTTCCACCACGATCTCCGGATTTAACAATTATGGACTATTTCATTTATCCACATCTAAAAAATAGAGTATTTACGAATCGTCCACATACAATTGAGGAACTTACTAATGCTATCCGAAATGTCTGTGAGGAAATTACACCACATAATTTAAGGAATACCTTCAATAATATGAGACGAAGAGTTGCGCTATGCATAGAAAATGAAGGAGCTCACTTTGAACATTTATTGTAGCTGTTTTTATTATTAAACTTTTTATTTTTTCAACTGAAACGTTTGTATGTAATTATTTGTCAAAATGACAAAACCTAATCTGTCATCAGTATAAAATAACCTATATCACACACACGCTGCAAAATAAGTTAACTTAAATTATGGTACCAACTTAAGTTTAAAAAAGAAAAATGTCATTGCCTTCTAGAGGGTAGAAATATATGATCATATGGTACATACTTTCTTTTTATAATTTCGTTTTTTCATTGTTGCAGATATCCTCCTGATTAAGTTCGATCATCTATCGAAACCTACAAAATACAATTTGTAATGAAGAAAACAATTAGGAACAACATAAAAACCAGAAGAAAAAGTAGTCTTTTTAACTCACTCAAAAACATAATGATCAAACCAGTAATTCCGTTATTATTAGCAGGCATTACTTACATTAATTATGATAAAAACGATCCGGAAGGTAAAATTATAGATCAGAAGAATTTGGATACGGAGTACGATTTTATCGTTGTTGGTGGAGGCTCGGCTGGAGCTGTAGTTGCTTCCAGATTATCCGAAATACCTAATTGGAATGTACTTCTATTAGAGGCTGTAGACGATGAGAATGATAGAATTGGATGCCAACATCTATGTGTAACTCCAAAAGTCTGTAATTATAGATAAGTGTAGAATTGTTAGACAGGTGCTGGGTAAAGGCGACACAGGAAAATAAGGAAACGATAACGCCATATCCTTATCCACGAACTATACATGTAGGAAACTCTTTATAAGGGAAGCAAATACTAAACATTAATAATAATAATAATGACCACTAGCTCAAGAAGTTACAAGAATATAGAAACAAAATAAAGTAATTGTAACATTATTTATTATATCTATCACAGGTATAGCTCAAAAGCTTTTGTCCAGATACTGTCGATACTTAATCTACTTACCCACTCTCATTGGTAAATACAAAAATCCGTAATACTAAAAACAACTTTACTATCAGAACAATTCCAGCAATAGATAAGCTACTGCAAACTTGATAAACTAGAGACGTGCTCTATGTGCAAAAAAAAGCAATGAAAGGATCGAGCAACAGCAGGCTTTAGACGAGACCTGTCGAGCCAATTTGTCTGCTTTCTAATTAGACCTAATTAGTCCGGTCAAAATAGACATTTCAAATAACAAAAACTCCGACAGAGCTGAATTTTGGTAGAGACCTTGGGTACACCAGTAGAAACAAAGTTCCAAAAGTCCCCATCGATTACATGTGTGCTAAAGAAGTTATTCAAGGTCAAAGGTCAAAATTTTCGGTTTTTTGGATTTTTCTCGAAAACGGTAAGTTTTATCAAAAATTGTAGATTATAAAATTATCTACAAAAAGATCTTTATACTTTTTTTCGTAAGAATCACCATTCCTAAGATATCGCGATTCTAAAAGTTGAAGGAGTTACATTCTACATGATATGCACAAAAATGCCACGTATATAAATAACAAGTGTTCATTTGAAAAGTCAATCTAGGTTACTTTGAAATTTTGATAGAATAAGACGCAAATATATTAGTATGTGTTTGTTGTTCCGTAAACGTAAATCCAAATGACATTTGATAATGTCAATCACAAATATCAGTTAGTGCATAAAATAATCTTGCGTCGATTCTGGTTTAAATAAATTGCTTCTCACTTTTAAAATGGCTTTCACTTTAGAACATAAAATTTCTTTAGTCCAGGCTTATTTTCGAAGTGGTAATAAAATTGTTGGTTTATGGGTTTATTCAGTTCAAGATTGCATGGTAGAATTTCAAGTTGAGTTTCCACATTTCCACAATAGATTATATACAATTTAAGAATACTTTGGATAGAACTTTAAAACTTTTTTCTGAAACTGGTAGTCTCTTTAGAAAATCAGGCAGCGGAGCAGTTAAGAAACGTACACCTCAAGTTGTCAATCGTGTTGAAGAAATAATGGAAAATGAACCACAAACATAAGTTCGACATTTGGGTCAACAAATAAACCTTTCTGTTGGTACAACTCACAAGTTATTAAAAAAAAGATATGCAACTTTATCCATACCGTGTCACAGCAGTACAAGAATTGTTAGAAATTGATTACCCACGTAGACTACAGTTTTGTAATTGGTTTGTAAATATGAACAATAATGGAGAACTTTCGCAAAGAGTCATATTTACCGATGAAGCCTGGTTTTATAAAACGGGATACCTAAATTCGCAAAATACAAGAATTTGGAGTAGTGAAAATCCACATGTAATTAATGAAGAATCGCTACATCCAGAGAAAATTGGTGTTTGGGCAGCAATAAGCCAAAGGCGAATCATTGGACCGATATTTTTTCAGGGAACGTTAAATGCTCAAAGGTACCGTACGGAAATTTTACAACCATTTGTCAATCAGTTGCATGATGATGAACTACAAAATGCATATTTCCAACAATACGGAGCACCTTGTCACTGTACTGCAGAATCTTTGGATTATTTAAGAGAATTTTTTGATGAGCGTATAATTAGTCGATATACTGAAATTGCCTGGCCTGCACGTTCATGCGATTTAACACCTTGCGACTTCTTTTTGTGGCTTTATCTAAAAAATAACATATTTCGAACACCTTTATTGAATTTTAATGATATGCTACAGAGAATCGAACAGAAATGCATGGAAATTAATAACAATCCAGTAATGTTGCAGAATATCATCAGAAATTTTGAACGGAGGATTTTAAAGTGCATTGATCTTAAAGGACAACATTTTCAACATTTGTTATAGTTTTCAATAAATACCTATTATTTGTTATTTATTTGTATGTATGAAACAGTCAAAATATACGACTTCGTAGGTTAAGTAGTAAATTTTAATTTACGACATACTTCAAAAGTTCTCAGTAAATCACATGCTACTAGATTGACTTTTCAAATGAACACTTGTTACATATTCAGGCACTTAATATAAGTAAAAATGCCTATTTGTGTCTCTTATATGTATAAACTACACAGTTCTGAGAATATACACTCAAAATAAACTCAGTCCCTTAGCCAGTCCTTTCTACCCGCATGGCCATGATCAACATCTGCCGACTCTATTGTCCACGTGGCGACAATCGTATACCTGCTTTTTTCAGGTGGCTTAAGTGAAATATTTTTAGTGTTGAAAGTTCCTTTCGAGTGAATACACGTATTTATTGCTAGCGTCTACTATTACAGTTTGTACCAATTAATATTGTTAAAAAATGTCTCAATTGTGCTTTATTTGCAATAAACTTTTTACTGATGGTGAAACTGTTACAGTTAGTCGTAGAATGAAAACTTTGATCGATGAAAGTATCAAAAGATGTTATAAGTTTGTTGATTATTATCTGAGAAGCGAAAAGTCTGTAATTATCCATGTGGATTGCCGAAAATCATACACCCGGAAAAGTTCAATTGCTGCTATCAAAAGACAACATGAGGATAAACAAGCCAGTACATCAAAAGTAAGTCCACCTCGTACTAGAGTACTTGTTTTAAAAAATAATTCTTATTTTGTGGCGATGAAGCGGATGAAGAGGCTAAGAAAAGACCGCAGCATCGTCGAAGAAAAATTTATAAAGTTACCACACTTTCATTCAAAGATTCCGTTTTGAAAGTTGCTCAGGATCGTTCTGATGACGTATCAAAAGCTGTTACTGAACGCATTAATTTTGAGTATGATTTAGTTGCTGCTGAGGCTAAGTATCATGACAATTGCTACAAATCTTTCCTGAGACCTAAAACTGGCGGTAGAATGGGCCGTCCTCAAGATGAGGCGGCAAACTCTGCGATGGAGGAAATTTATAAGTATATAGAAAGTAGTGATGATTGCCAGTTTACATTGGATGAACTAAAGAATGTTAGTAAAAACGTAGTTTTAGATAACAGAATTATAAAAATACGATTGAAAGTCAAGTATGGTAGTAGAATTATTATTACAGAAAAGCCGGGAAAATTAACATGTATTTGTTTCGTCGACAATTACCAAGACATTTTAATCAAGCCTGGTCTGATAAAAAAAACTTAAATGAAAAAGAATAACGGTCAAAAATTATGAAAACCGCGGGAGCAATTGTTCATGAAGATATTCAATCTTGTGTGTTTGATAATACTAGAGTTGTTGTGTTCACAAGGGTGTACTAATTGCCAAGGCCACTCTTGCTAGAATGTTCAATTGAATCCACTAGACGAAGATTCATGTGATATCGATGAAGAGACAGCTGATTCATCTTCAATTGAACAATTTATGAATATCCAGCAAGAAGAAGAGGAAGAAGAAGAAGAAATCGAAGAAGACTTGACTGTTGAATTTGAAGAGTATAAACCAGATTAAAATATTTACAGAAATCAGAACTTCAGTTTAAATAAATCACCTACATCAATATCAATATCAATAATCATCATGAAGTAAATACAGTATTTTTCCCTAAAACTCCTTTATAACAGATCGTGGAGTAGACCTACCGGGGAAACCACATTAAAAAAAAACGCACCAAGTACACTACCTCACAGGTGGTGTGGAAATGTGTTCATATCATGTAGAATATAACTCCTTCAACATTTAGAATCGCGAATATCTTAGGAATGCTGATTCTTAGGAAAAAAGCATAAGGACCATTTTTGTAGATAATTTTATGGTATATGTACAATTTTTATGTAGACTATATTTTTGATGAAACTTACCATTTTCGAGAAAAATCCAAAAAACCGAAAATTTTGACATTTGGCCTTGAAAAACTTTTTTAGCACACATGGGATCGATGGAGACTTTTGGCACTTTATTTCTACTGATGTACCCAAGGTCTCTACCAAAATTCAGCTCTGTCGGAGTTTTTGCTATTTGATCACTATTTTTATGTCTAATTTGACCGTACTATAAGGCCTTCGTGACCTGAGATCCAGGTTTGAAATAGTACACAATTTTTTGACAAAGCATACTATTAATTTCCACAGTCAACCCGATTTGCATTTCTGAAAACTAATCAAAACTAATCAAACTAAAATGTATCACCAAGCTTTAAAGATATTGCACAGATATGGTATCAATATCTCCGGTCCCTTCGCTTGTAATGCAGAGTAGATTCTATACATCCTGTGAGATTTAAATTGTTGGAACTTACTTATAACCCATCAAACTATATGTGGTCTTACGACCTCTGTGGCCAGTTTCTAATCTCGTTTATCTGGCCTTCTTGGCCTCTCCTCGAGATCGTCTGGCCTTTCTAAGTCTGCTAGAATTTCCGTAGCTGGATAGTTCTAGCAATACAGTACTATGATGCGTACTAATACCGCAAAACCAGAAACTTCCGGTTTTGCTGTATTAGTTAAATAGTTAAAGTTGGTAGTGGAGCATCGAAAAAACGTACTGAAGAAGTTATTGCCAATGCTCAATCAATAATGGATGATGCACCGAAAACATCTATTAGAAAATGAGTCAACAGATCAGTCTTTCCATCGAAACCACTCATAAACATTTACGCAACGACTTGGAAATCTATCCTTACCGTTTCACTACGGTACAAGAATTAAAACCAGCAGATTATGCTCAACGTTTTGAGTTTTGTAACTTGGTAGTTAATAACATTGTCAATAATGTTGAATTATCACAAATAATGATTTGGACTGATGAAGTATGGTTTCACCTATCGGAATTTGTGAATTCTCAAAACATGAGAATTTGGAGCCATGTAAACCTACACGAAATATTTCAACAACCTCTACATACTAAAAAAATAGATGTGTGGGCAGTTTTTGTCAGAGACGAATAATTGGGCCAATATTTTTACAAAATAAAAAAAATTGTGCTCCTACTGATTCTTTTCAATATTTATTGATTTTAGGTAGAATAAATGCTGAACGATATCAAACAGAAATCTTAGAACCATTTATTGAACAACTGGATGATATTGAATGTCAGAATTGGTACTTTAAACAAGACGAAGCTACTCCCCATTGTACAGTTGAAACATTAGACTTGCTGAGAAAAATTTTTGACGATCGAAACACAGAACTTCCGTGGACTACACGTTCGTGTGATATGACATCATGTGACTTCTTTTATGGCCTTACATAAAAAAACAGCGCTTTTGAAACACCTGTGGATAATTTAGCTGACTTGCAGCAAAGAATTTAACAAAAAATTGTTGAAATTAATGCTAACCCAGCGTTGTTGGACAATGTTGTCGGAAATTTCTATCGCAGAGTCTTGAAATGCATAGCGGCCAATGGTGGTCAACATTTTCAGCAATTAAAGTAATTTTTAGTTAAATAAACTGAATGATGACATTTACATTGAGTTTTGCATGTGTCCCATTTAGATCGATGAACGGTATATAAGACCCTTAATTACACAGGCCTGCATTTTTCAACTCTTTAAATGTTGATTTAAAAATTTTAACTGTTTTCTAGTAATTGGGTAGCGCTGATTTCAAATCTGCTTTTATTATTTTTGTATCACGTAAGCTTATTTCTCAAACCAGTAAAATCAAAAAATATAGAAAAAACACGATTTATTTCATTTATAAGCTAGTTTTATATTATATTAAAAAAATATATAAAAATATACACATAGAAACTATTAGAAATAGTTATTTATTCTTTATGCTTCTTAAAAAAACGTTTTCGTTTTTCAGAAAAGCTTCGTTTGGTTGTTTTTCTGTCATATTCAGGACCGAAGATCTGAAGGTAGTTTCTGGGGCAAGCAAATTTTTTTGTTTCAACCTAAACCCCAGTACTTCAAAAATATCTTTTGAAAGTCCCAAATCTCTTACTAAATCATTCAGTTCGGCTTGTGAAAATAGCTGAGGTTGGTTTTGACCTGAGGTTGATGGTTCAAAATCACTATCCATCTGTACGGAGCCGGAAGTTGATGAGGTTTCAATATCTTCTTGTAGTACTTTGGGGGGTATAGGTATAGGTACATGATCACTGTAAGGAACTGGTCTGATAGCTGATTTAATATTGTTTGGGTACAAAATATGTTTTAAAGTTTTTCTATTATGCCCCTTAATATCACAAAGACAAAAGTAGCAATCTTCATGATGATTTTGCGGTTCTCTCCAAACCATCGGTATTCCAAAAGGAAGGCTTTTTCTATTCCCTTTGGTCCAATGTCTTAAACCTTCTTCACATACCTTACAAACAACGTGCGGTGCCCAATTTTTATCTTGATCTCCTAATTTGATTTTGAAATAAGCATAATATACATTTTTCACAAATTCACCAATTGGTCTCTTAAACTTTTTCAAGACGAAATATCCACAAATATAACAGAAATCATCTGGTTTGTTTTTGCAACACCGGCTAGACATATTTTTAAGCAATGTTTATTTATCAAATACCACGCACAACACTAAAGACAAATTAATTTTACTTGCTTACTGATCGACACTCAGAGCTATAATGAAGTAAATGACATTAAAATATACATTTTGTTTGGAGTGATAAACTTGAAATCCTTCTTCGCAGTACTAATAAAGTGAAAGCATAATAAATAGGATTTAGCAGGTAAAAATTCCCGGAAATCTTGTCCAAAATTAATACATGTAACAAAAGATTTACATCAGGTAATGAGAGCCTATTTAACAAATTTCTTTAAAACCACAACAGAAAATCATTTTTGGGTTAATACCTAGAATTTGAAGTAGTACATTCATTTTAAAATGTATTAAAACGCCTATTATAAGATTTTTTTTTTATTTTTTTCTTTTTCTTTTGTGCAAAAAAAAATCTGTGGGTGGTAGATACCAACTGTATTTTAATTAGTTATTGCTATATAAAAACTGAGCTTAACAAACAAAAATCACGTCATCACAAATTTTATGCAGGCCTGTGTTATTAAACTGTGAGTATTATTAGAATTTTATTCTAGCACTTGAATGAATAACCCCTATATATATTTTTTGCCTGAATGTACGAGAAAATGGTAAACCATTTAATAAACATGTTTACGCTATTATGTATATAACGAGGGCTCGGACTTATTACTTAATCAATGAACTCCTTTAATGAAATTATTTCATTATGAAAAAAATAAATTCAGAATTTCTAATAATTAAATACAATTATGCATTTTCTAAATTTTATTTCTTATTGTTCTAGGTAATATACCGTGATATCACAAAGTTGCTAGAACGAAAATGGCATTGAAATAGAGAATATATGTCAGAAATTAAGCCATATTATGATACTCGTAACTCAACCTTAATTTTCGAAAATTATTTTGACAGTGTCATCATGACATCAATAAATATGTCATTTGATTGAAAGATACAATAAAACAACAAGCTCAGCTGGTATTCAAGATTTTATTAATAAAAAAGGCGAAATTAAAGCAAGTGTTGAAATTGTTGTGCATTATTTTCAATTCCTAAGTTTATACGCCTTCTTATGCTGTTAAAGGCATTTACAGCAGTCGGAAGAAAGTGTCAATAGCCTGAGCTCCGGGCACAAAGACTTCGACAGTAATTCTTCCAGGTCAGAATAGTCCCCCGTTCGTCTACATCATTGATTCCCAAAGTGGTTCCCCCGGGGTCTACGTTGGCGTGACAAAAAAATGGAGGTTCACAATTCGTAAGCGGAGGTCCACGAAAATTTATCTGGTTTCGATAGTGAAGAACTAAAATGTTGGCTTGGGTTCACCTATCAATGTAGGTAGATAATATTTTAAGAAGCTCAGCGACTGCCACTTGTAAAAACTTGCATATTCCATATTCAGTACAACGTGTCGAGACTTGCAAAGCGCTGCCGCTGCCGCCGTCCGCAATGCTTGTTCAGACGTGCAAAGGGACGAAGTACGACTTGTGGTGTGTGTGCTTGCAATCTTGCATGAACTTGTTTGATTCTTCACCAATATAAATAGGAATGCCTCGGTTAAACGTTACTCATTTGTTTCCCGAATTTCGAAAAGAAAAGTTAAAGTAAAGTGAATCGATGTTAGTGTTTGCCACTGTCGGAAAAGTAAGTACTTACCTGCCTATTTGTTATACATAATTTTATTTTATTTATTATTTATCTTAAAAAAAGGTATATAACCCCTTACCACAATTATTAATCGTATCCTAAATACGTATTTCGACAACTAAGTTGTCATCATCAGTAGGTAAAACCACTAATCAAGGTGTCGCACATGGGGCACAGTAAAGCTAGCACAACAGCTTACGCAACAACTTTACATGGCGTCCACGTGTACACTAAATGAAACATGCAAAAATATCGACCGAAAAGGATCGACAAAAAATTACCTCTCTTAAGGAAAAAGGCACCCACATCTGTTTGTACTCTAGTTTGAAACGTCCACGACCTTTTTATTTACGTTTCTAAGAATGAAAAGAGACAGGTGAAGGGAATCGGTCCTTTATCTCTGTTCATGGAATTTTGTTTGTTTTTAGGGATATGTATACTTTCGTAGGCGTCAAGATCGCGGGGGTTATTAATGGCCTTGGCAAGTTTCAACGCTTTAATCGACACATTGTGCAGTGTACTTAGAGCATGATTGACAACGTTAGATTTATCCGGTCTATTGTATTTAATATGTGATATGTGTTCTTTAAACCGGGTTATTATTGGTCGTTTTGTTTGGCCTATATATTTCAAATTACAATCATCGCAATTAATTTCGTATATACCTGATTTCGAATTAGAATTAACTTTATCTTTGGTATTCCCTAAGAGACTTTTGATAGTATTTTCGGACCGAAAAGCTACTTGGAGACCTCGTTCTTTCACAACTTTATTAATGTTTTTCGTGATGGGGTGGTATGGTAAACCCATGTACTTTTTCTCCTGGTTACTTTGAGATATCAAAGTATAAAATTTAGTGTATACGTGGACGCCGTGTAAAGTTGTTGCGTAAGCTGTTGTGCTAGCTTTACTGTGCCCCATATGCGACACCTTGATTAGTGGTTTTACCTACTGATGATGACAACTTAGTTGTCGAAATACTTATTTAGGATACGATTAATAATTGTGGCAAGGGGTTATATACCTTTTTTAAGTTTTTACTTAACCACAGTCTCCAAAGAAAGACTTTTTATTATTTATCTATTTATTTTACAATTTATTGTACACGTAAGTAAACAAAAAATGGACAAATTACAAAAAAATACGTAGATACAAAAGGCTTATTCCTAAAAGAAATCTCTTCCAACCCACCTGCGATAGGAGATATATTTATGTTGTAAAGAGTATATTTGTAATGTTTGCGTGTAGTAGGTACGTATTAAAAATTAAATACTGAACAGAGCCATTATTAGATATTTCCATAAAAGAACAGAAAGCCGAGAAAGGTTGAACTTCTTGTCCCTGCTTTATTAGTAATTTTTTTATTAACCGACTGTGTGGTGGTTCACTAATAATTAAATATATTTTCATAAATTGTACGTGTCTTTATATATTACATACTCATAACGTGCATCAAAGTAATAAATAAATAATTAAAATCGCGAAGTTTTGATATCAAAATATTATTTACAAGTATTTTCTATCGAATTTACAGAAATATATCAAAATATAATTAATGAAACAACGTTTTACATTACATTAAAATCGGTTAGCCGTTTTCATAAAACTCAATTATTGATCTTAGCGATTTATTGCTTTTAATAATTAGAATCAGTTTGCCGCCGGTACTTTGTTTATTTCATTGCAATAATCAATTAATCCTGTTAAAATAGCCATATCCTGTTAAGTAAGACCGCCTTAAGATTACTACAACAAAGTGTTTTTTTTATTTACATGTAGGTAACTGATACGAAACATGGCTGAATCTAAGAAGAAATGTCGACAGTACAGTGTTGATTATTTAAAATTTGGTTTTCTTCCATCAAAGGCAGTCAAGCGATTGCCCATATGCCTTTTATGAAACAAAGTTTTGAGCAATGACTCTATGAAACCATCGAAGCTCGAAGATCATCTAAGAAGGTGTCATCCTGATAAAATAGGTAAAGATTTGAAATATTTTGAGAGTCCGTCTCCAAAGTTTTCGCGAATAGTAGCTCTTCATGAATTTCTTCGTCCATAACAAATCGAACATATGCCAATAATAATGCTTCATTACCAGGTAAAGTTGACTCGTCCAGTTGAATATAAAAATGAGTTGTTTGCAGATAATTACACAAGAAACTTTCAATATCAGAACTCATTTCGTCAATGCATCTTTGTACAGTGTTGTTACTCAAAGGAATTCTTTTGAGTATGTCAAATGGAGATTTGTGCAGAACAGTTTTTAAAACCTCTTCAACAGCGGGTAAAATTAACTGTTCTCCAATGGTGTGCGATTTTCCAGATTTCGCTATAAGTAATGAGATATTGTAAGATGCCCGCAAGCCATCATCATTACTTTCCGATGTTGAAGCGAACATACTGTGCACGGTGGGTCTCTTTTCATATTTTGAAGGAAAAATATGAAAAGAGACCCAAACCTTTACGTTACAAACCTTTTAACAAAAAAAAGGAGCAGATTGAATATCACAGAACGGAGAGATTTGCGGTTATTCCTAACAAAACTGAAGCCAAATATTGATAATTTGCTGTCAATCCATCAAGTACATCCCTCCCACTAAAACTATGACTATTTTGTGATTGTCATTGTAGAAGTTACGTTACGTTATTAATATTTAATTTTAATTATATTACGACTGTTATCATATTACAATGTAATATGATAACAATAATAATCACAGGCCTGCATAAAATTTGTGATGACGTGATTTTTGTTTGTTAATCTCTGTTTTTATATAGCAATAACTAATTAAAATACAGTTGGTCTCTACCACCCACAAATTTTTTTTTTGACAAAAGAAAAAGAAAAAAATATAAAAAAATCTTATAATAGGCGTTTTAATACATTTTAAAATGAATGTACTACTTCAAATTCTAGGTATTAAGCCAAAAATGATTTTCTGTTGTGGTTTTAAAGAAATTTGTTAAATAGGCTCTCATTACCTGATGTAAATCTTTTATTACATGTATTAATTTTGGACAAGATTTCCGGGAATTTTTACCTGCTAAATCCTATTTATTATGCTTTCACTTTATTAATATTGCGAAGAAGGATTTCAAGTTTATCACTCCAAATAAAATGTATATTTTAATGTCATTTACTTCATTATAGCTCTGAGTGTCGATCAGTAAACAAGTAAAATTAATTTGTCTTTAGTGTTGTGCGTGGTATTTGATAAATAAACATTGCTTAAAAATATGTCTAGCCGGTGTTGCAAAAACAAACCAGCTGATTTCTGTTATATTTGTGGATACTTCGTCTTGAAAAAGTTTAAGACACAAATTGGTGAATTTGTGAAAAATGCATATTATGCTTATTTCAAAATCAAATTAGGAGATCAAGATAAAGATTGGGCACCGCACGTTGTTTGTAAGGTATAAGACATAAAGTTTAAGACATTGGACCAAAGGGAATAAAAAGCCTTCCTTTTGGAATACCGATGGTTTGGAGAAAACCGCAAAATCATCATGAAGATTGCTACTTTTGTCTTTGTGATATTAAGGGGCATAATAGAAAATCTTTGAAACATATATTGTACCCAAACAATATTAAATCAGCTATCAGACCAGTTCCTCACAGTGATCATGTACCTAGACCTATACCCCCCAAAGTACTACAAGAAGATATTGAAACCTCTTCAACTTCCGGCTCCGAACAGATGGATAGTGATTTTGAACCATCAACCTCAGGTCAAAACCAACCTCAGCTATTTTCACAAGCCGAACTGAATGATTTAGTAAGAGATTTGGGACTTTCAAAAGATCTTTCTGAAGTACTGGGGTCTAGGTTGAAACAAAAAAATTTGCTTGCCCCACAAACTACCTTCAGATCTTCGGTCCTGAATATGACAGAAAAACAACCAAACGAAGCTTTTCTGAAAAACGAAAACGTTTTTTTAAGAAGCATAAAGAATAAATAACTATTTCTAATAGTTTCTATGTGTATATTTTTGTATTTTTTTTAATATAATATAAAACTAGCTTATAAATGAAATAAATCGTGTTTTTTCTATATTTTTTGATTTTACTGGTTTGAAAAATAACCTTACGTGATACAAAAAAATAAAAGCAGATTTGAAATCAGCGCTACCCAATTACTAGAAAACAGTTAAAATTTTTAAATCAACATTCAAAGACTTGAAAAATGCAGGCCTGCGTAATTAATAGTGTAATAATTACATATTTGAATAAATACAACACAAGGAAATCTACTATTTTTCTTTTTATTTTTGCCACTCCGAATGGGGAGTTTTCTAAATAAAATATGTGAGAATTGATTGGTTTCTTGTGCTGTGAGTAGATGTGAAAGGAGTAAAGTTGGATGGAATCACTTTTTTGATTGGCTAACTTTACTTTTTTGACATCCACTCACAACACAATCAATTAATGAATTAACCAATAACTCAGCCGCAACGCAAATTTCCATAGTTAGATCTAATCTTCACATTTTTTGTCGAGTTTTGGGAATATGGTAGAAATGTAGCTGCAGGGGGTCCACCGGAACCAGCAAAACTTTCAAAGTGGTCTATGAGAAAAAAAAGTTTGGGAACCTCTGGTCTAAATACTCGTTTCCGTCTGTTTAGTGAATGGAGAGAGAACCTAGAGAGAGAATGAAGAATCATCGGTAAACAGTAAATTACTCCATTGCTCAAGATTCCAGTTGATATGTTCATGAGCAAATGTGCAAAGTGTAATCTCGCTACACGGTGACACGGAACTAACTTAGGCCCATTTGCTGGTCTGAAAGCTTTCAATCCAACTTCATCTAATCTTGGACAAACTGTCCACTTACATTTTTATCACGAACCTCAAGATGTCGATCTGTACTGAGGTCAAATGACGATCCCGTAGAGAATTAAGAAAAATTAATCTGTGGTCTTCAGCGATAGTTTCCCGTTTTCTATCACTACCTCGCCTTCGTGTGTTTACACCAGTCTCCAAAACTTTGTAGCACTCTTTAAATAGTAGAACGACCAACCATATCACAAAAATCAGTTCGTTTTGCTCTATCTTCATCGAAAAGCTTTTGATGGTTTGATATATTGTATGGCTTATATTTGAATTGTTTCAGCGTTTTAAACACCGAACTGTACAATACTTTAAAATGGGCTGGCTACATCTAAAAACAATCCTACATAATACAGGATATTCAGCTTCATGTGTTCTCTTAACATGTGATCGTTTTTTTTTGTGGAAATTTAGAAAATAACCATCTTGGAATTTGTTAAAAATATTTAAAATTGTCTACGCACAAGGTGTACGCCTGTTAGGATAATTAACTGTTTTAAATAAATTATCTATTTTTCAATTAATGAAAAATCAGAAATAATTGACATTTAGAAAATTCACTGGTGTATAAGTATAACTGGTTGCCTAATATGCCACCAGTACATTGACTTCTATTTTTTGGCTTTACACATAGGGCGATGTATGTGCAATGATAAGAAACGAACCTGGTATAGTTTTATGTTCGACTTCTTTGAATGCTTAAAAGCAGGTAATAATTTTTTTGAAATTTCCAGCGTCGGTTAATGATTTTTGCTGTTTCCATTAGTTACCCATATTCATGTCAAGTTTAATAATTTCGACATTTGGTAAATGTTTAATCACAGATTAAACAAATGTGTGAAAACACAAGTGTGAAATCAATGAAACATCAGTGATGTTTCATTTATGTACCCAGTTCCTCAACTCTACGCAAGAAAACATCAACAAAATTTATGAAGATGTAACCGATGGTATTAGGAAGGAGTTGAAAAACCAAAATCTTTGGATCTCTGTTGATGAAACTACCGACACGAAGGGCCGTCAGGTTGCTAATTTGATTATTGGAACCTTAAATGATTCAACTCAATCTAAAAGACATTTAATTAATGTAGGTAATTTAGACAAAACAAATCATGTTACCACAGCCAGGTTTATTAATGAGTCCTTAGCGAATCTCTTTTTACCCGACAAATTTCAATTTTGAAAAATTTCTGTTAATGGTAACTGGCGCCGCTTCGTATATGTTAAAATCAGCTCAAAGTCTGAAATTTTTTTTGGCCCAATTTAATCCATTGTACTTGTTCGACTCATGGTTTAAATAGGGTTGCTGAAAAAGTTAGATTAGAGTTTCCAGAGGTAAATAATTAATTAGTAATATCAAAAAAGTATTTTTAAAAGCGCTCTTACGAGTGCAATTATATAACGAAATGCTTCCCGGCATTCCATTGCCACCAGAACCTATCTTAACAAGATGGGGAACATGGCTTAAATGTGCTGTGTTTCTTGCCGATAATTACGAAGGCATCAAAAATGTTGTAACTCAATTTGATTCAGCAACCAGTCTTGCCATAGAAAAGTGTAACGTAATTTTCAATAATTCGACAATACAAAATCAGCTATCATATATTAAATCTAATTTTGCGATAATTGAGCAGGCAATTACTAGATTAGAAGATAGAAATTTATCTTTAAATGATGGTGTTGGCATTGTAAATGATATTGAAGAGAAAATTTGAAAAGTCAACGGATTGACTGGAAAAAGAATTAAAGAAAAATTAGCCGCAGTTCTAAGCAAAAATGGAGGTTTTGTTACATTAAAATCTATAAATAATGTAATTAATGGCAATTTTAATGCCATTAATATAAGCCCCTCATTAATACCTAGTTTTAAGAATGCACCGATCACATCTTGCGATGTTTAAAGAACATTTTCCCAATATAAACATATACTTACAGATCGTAGACATAATTTAACTATGGAAAATTTAAAGAAATATATGGTTATTTATTGTAATAAATAAATATACAATTTGTAAATACGACAAATGAATTTTATTTTTCTAAAACATAATAAATAAATGCACATCATAAGTGCATATTGCATATTGTAAGTGCATATTTAGGGACTTTTTAAGTGCATATTGCATGCATATTTGGCAAACCTTTTAGTGCATATTTTCCAGTCTCTAAACATCACCTAATGAGAATTATCGGTGAGACTAAATTAACATTTGAAGAATTATCCACCCTGATGTATCAAATTGAAGCAAGCCTGAATTCAAGACCTCTTTGTCCTCTTACAAACAATGTCAATGACGTACAAGCATTAACTCCAGGTCATTTCCTGATTAGTCGCGAATTAATATCACCACGAATCAGTAGAGACAAACTTGTAACAAAAATGGAAATTAATAAATAAAATGAAAAGAGATTTCTGGCAAGTATGGTCCTCCGAATACTAATCTACATTGCAACAAAGACACGAACGGTTGGACTGAGAAGGAAAATTTGAACGTCGGAGAACTCGTAATACTAAAAGCAAATATAAGTCCTAGTAAATGGCCCCTGGAGAGAATTCGTGAAGTATACCCTGGGACAGATGGGAAAGTCAGAGTGGTGCCCTTGGGGAAAGCGAGAGGAAACACCGTAAAAAGGCCAATTACGAACATTGTACCACTGGCCATCAAACCAGAACCAGAGGCGATCAAAGATGAAACAAAAGTAGCGCTACCTTCAATAGTTAGGTATGTCCAGACAGCGACATATGCTTATCAAACCCAAGCCAAGAACCTAAGAATCATCTAGGCGGCCCATCATGATGAAGACAAGCAACTTCCCTTGTGGAGAGTTGGCACTTTGTTTAATCAACATAATTTTAATCTATTTATTTAATCTATCTATTTATTTAGATATCTCCAGACGGCGACATACGCTAATCAAACCCAAGCCGAAAATCATCGAGGCGTCCCATCATGATGAAGACAGGCAACGTCCCTTGTTGAGGGTTGGCACTTTGTTTAATCACAGATTAAACAACATCATTTTAATCTAAATATGATAGTGTAGTTCATATTTTTATCGTACTGTATATGTTACGTATTATAATGCAGTATTATTAATATAAATAAGATAGTTACCTGTAATATTTAACAATTAAAATTCACATATCCACGTCAGGTATTTTAATCTAAACTAGCTCAGTATACTGCCGATGCATAAAAACCATTGGTCAGGTATTTTAAATAATCCAGTTCATAATTAGTAAATCCTCATCGCATAAATATGGGGAAAACTTCTTAATAAAACTCCGTAATTATACTAGGTTACGTCAGTGATACCGCAACAAATATTAATTGTCCTCGATTCTTAATTACACTTAGTTAATGTATATAAAATTAATATGTTTAGAACCGCTAGAATAATATTTGTATATAGAATTTGTATATACAGGCTTATTCATTTTCGGCCCTCACCGTGGGGATCTCTTTTATTATTGGAGATAGAGTATAGGTTTAAATTTGGCAAAGTTGTTAAATTTTGTGTTTGTTATAAATCCGTAAAGAAAATAGACCTGTGACAAATGACCTTATTTAAAAAAAAACGCGGAAACCCCATTTTCTTCTTTTACCTGTAGCACCGACATTTGGCCTTGTAGAGAAAAAATAAAAACACATCCTTGTGGCCATTTCTAAACCATCATTTCTATCCAGTGGCGTACTCTAAATTTTTGTACGACGTTTCGTTTCTTTCTGGCCATCATCAACTATCTAATTTCTTATAGGCGCCATATTGGATTTAGACATCTTCAGAAAGAGTTTTTTTTCTGATTTCAACCATGTGCCACATGCTGACTATAGTTTTTGACATTAGGTTTTATTTGAAAGAATAAATTATAAGATTAAATAAGGTAGCCTTTGGAATTTCAATGTGTCAAACATTTCATTTATTGTTCATTAATAATACAAAAATGTCGTACACTAACGAAGAGAAACGAGATATGATAAGTATTTTTTATTCTTCGAAACGAAATTCAACAGTAGCGAGTACAAGATAACAAAAACATTAATAAAAATACATAGAAAAGTAAACAATAAACAATTACAGTAAATGTTCAATTATCTGGCCATCTTCGGTAATGCACAATTGGGCACGCCTTCTGGCATTTTGTACTGCCCTTTGTATAGTTCTTCTAGGAACTGCATCGAAGGCATTCTGAAGTCTGTCTCGTAATTCTTCAATGTTTTGTGGCGCATCTAATTTATAAATATTATTTTTAACATATCCCCATAAAAAAAAATCTAGCGGACTTAAATCAGGTGATCTCGCAGGCCATTCAACAACTCCCCTATTTCCAATCCAACGGTTTGCAAACTCTTGATTTAAGAAATTTCTAACAACAGCTGCATTGTGAGCTGGTGCGCCATCTTGTTGCCACCATAAATATTGTAATTAATTTAATGGGATATTGTCGTCAAGGTAGTCAGATACGTATGTACGTAAAATGTTTAAATATCTTTCTCCATTTAAATGTTCTTCATACATAACTGGTCCTAAGAGACGATTTGCCATAATACCCATCCAAACGTTTATTCCAAAACGATGTTGTGGTCCTCTAGCCCTGTTTTGTCGGGGATTTTGTACTGCCCAATTGTGCTCCGTATTTCTGTTGAACATTCCAGAATTTGTAAATTTTGTTTCATCTGACCAGATTTTGCTTAAAAAATTTTCGTAATTTTCTATCCTTCCCACTAACCAATTACAATATTCTAGCCTTCTCAAATTATCTCCAAGCAGTAAAGAGTGACTAACATGGATGCTGTATGGTTTAAGCCTACTTTTATGTAAAGTTCTCCAAATTCTGGACTGTCACAAATTTAATTCTGACGCTACTTCGCGTGTAGAAATTGATGGATTATTATTTATCTATAAAAATACAAGATTAACATGAAATTTAAAAACACGCTTTTAATTTACTATTTGTAAAATATCTTGTCGATTTTCATTTAAATTCCTGTTGTCTTGACCATTACGCGGCTTAGTAAACGATCCATTCTCGACCAAATTTCTGTCGAGATCTAGAAAAATGGTACGATGAGGCTGTTGTCGTTCTGGATATAATTGTAGATATCTTGTACTCGCTACTGTTGAATTTCGGTTCGAAGAATAAAAAATACTTATCATATCTCGTTTCTCTTCGTTAGTGTATGACATTTTTGTATTATTAATGAACAATAAATGAAATGTTTGACAGATTGAAATTCCATGGCTACCTTATTTAATCTTATAATTTATTCTTTCAAATAAAACCTAATGTCAAAAGCTTTAGTCGGCATGTGGTACATGGTTGAAATCAGAAAAAGAACTCTTTCTGAAGATGTCTAAATCCAATATGGGGCCTATAAGAAATTAGATAGTTGATGATGGCCAGAAAGAAACGAAACGTCGTATAAAAATTTAGAGTACACCACTGGATAGAGGTTTAGAAATGGCCACAAGGATTTGTTTTTATTTTTCTCTACAAGGCCAAATGTCGGTGCTACAGGTAAAAGAAGAAAATGGGTGTTTCGCGTTTTTTTTTTAAATAACGAAGGTCATTTGTCACAGTTCTATTTTCTTTACGGATTTATAACAAACACAAAATTTAACAACTTTTCCAAATTTAAACCTATACTCTATCTCCAATAATAAGCGAGATCCCCTGGTGAGGGCCGAAATGAATCAGCCTGTATACCATAATTTTTATAATAAATCATTAAGGAATGTACTATTCTCTGTACTCTGACTATAGTTTTTGACATTAGGTTTTATTTGAAAGAATAAATTATAAGATTAAATAAGGTAGCCTTTGGAATTTCAATCTGTCAAACATTTCATTTATTGTTCATTAATAATACTAAAATGTCGTACACTAACGAAGAGAAACGAGATATGATAAGTATTTTTTATTCTTCGAAACGAAATTCGACAGTAGCGAGTACAAGATAACAAAAACATTAATAAAAATACATAGAAAAGTAATGCACAATTGGGCACGCCTTCTGGCATTTTGTACTGCCCTTTGTATAGTTCTTCTAGGAACTGCATCGAAGGCATTCTGAAGTCTGTCTCGCAATTCTTCAATGTTTTGTGGCGCATCTAATTTATAAATATTATTTTTAACATATCCCCATAAAAAAAAATCTAGCGGACTTAAATCAGGTGATCTCGCAGGCCATTCAACAACTCCCCTATTTCCAATCCAACGGTTTGCAAACTCTTGATTTAAGAAATTTCTAACAACAGCTGCATTGTGTGCTGGTGCGCCATCTTGTTGCCACCATAAATATTGTAATTAATTTAATGGGATATTGTCGTCAAGATAGTCAGATACGTATGTACGTAAAATGTTTAAATATCTTTCTCCATTTAAATGTTCTTCATACATAACTGGTCCTAAGAGACGATTTGCCAAAATACCCATCCAAACGTTTATTCCAAAACGATGTTGTGGTCCTCTAGCCCTGTTTTGTCGGGGATTTTGTACTGCCCAATAGTGCTCCGTATTTCTGTTGAACATTCCAGAATTTGTAAATTTTGTTTCATCTGACCAGATTTTGCTTAAAAAATTTTCGTAATTTTCTATCCTTCCCACTAACCAATTACAATATTCTAGCCTTCTCAAATTATCTCCAAGCAGTAAAGAGTGACTAACATGGATCCTGTATGGTTTAAGCCTACTTTTATGTAAAGTTCTCCAAATTCTGGACTGTCACAAATTTAATTCTGACGCTACTTCGCGTGTAGAAATTGATGGATTATTATTTATCTATAAAAATACAAGATTAACATGAAATTTAAAAACACGCTTTTAATTTACTATTTGTAAAATATCTTGTCGATTTTCATTTAAATTCCTGTTGTCTTGACCATTACGCGGCTTAGTAAACGATCCATTCTCGACCAAATTTCTGTCAAGATCTAGAAAAATGGTACGATGAGGCTGTTGTCGTTCTGGATATAATTGTAGATATCTTGTACTCGCTACTGTTGAATTTCGGTTCGAAGAATAAAAAATACTTATCATATCTCGTTTCTCTTCGTTAGTGTATGACATTTTTGTATTATTAATGAACAATAAATGAAATGTTTGACAGATTGAAATTCCATGGCTACCTTATTTAATCTTATAATTTATTCTTTCAAATAAAACCTAATGTCAAAAGCTTTAGTCAGCATGTGGTACATGGTTGAAATCAGAAAAAGAACTCTTTCTGAAGATGTCTAAATCCAATATGGGGCCTATAAGAAATTAGATAGTTGATGATGGCCAGAAAGAAACGAAACGTCGTATAAAAATTTAGAGTACACCACTGGATAGAGGTTTAGAAATGGCCACAAGGATTTGTTTTTATTTTTCTCTACAAGGCCAAATGTCGGTGCTACAGGTAAAAGAAGAAAATGGGTGTTTCGCGTTTTTTTTTTAAATAACGAAGGTCATTTGTCACAGGTCTATTTTCTTTACGGATTTATAACAAACATAAAATTTAACAACTTTGCCAAATTTAAACCTATACTCTATCTCCAATAATAAGCGAGATCCCCATGGTGAGGGCCGAAATGAATCAGCCTGTATACCATAATTTTTATAATAAATCATTAAGGAATGTACTATTCTATAATCACCTATTCAGCAAAAGTAAATTTAAAATGAAGAAGTTCAAACAAATTCAAACAACATCGTCAGGGGTTAACATAACTAATAACACAAATTTCACAAATTGTATCATTAATATCAATTATCGATAAATATTACTTCTAGTTTTTTTAATCAAATGACATAATAACATTCATTTTTGACAGTTGACTTTTATTTTGACACTGACAGTAGAGTATCTTTTGCATTAAATTATTTTATTTTCCACTTAAGTATTATTTATTCATTTCAATTTGGATACGGTTGCCATAAACACGCCCATAATAGTCCATAATGCCCGGTAATTTATTTACAATTTTTAATGTTGTGTGAATATAAATAAGACCCGATAAGAAAGGATATACATTTTACAGAAATAATAATTTTAGTTTTTAACAAAGTCTAAATAAATAAGCAAAACTTGTCAACAACTGTCATTTAAAATTATTTAACTTTCATTTATCCATGGCATACTTCCAGGAGAAATATATTTATACGTAATTAGGTTAAATCGTTGATTCAATAAGTCATATTAGATGCGTAGCGACTGTCAACGACATGACAGTTGACAGAAATCTCGGAACTTTTGTGTAATGTAATTTGAATTATCTGCTTAAGAAATTTATTTTTCGTGAAAAATAAAATCTTGTATGAACCACTGGCGCTATAGCAATTATATTGCCCTCGGGCTGAATTAACGTCGAACTCAAAGCAATATAATACCCTTGGTGCATAAATAACTATTACTAGTAAAATAAAGTACCGCTTTACAGCCACAAAATAGTATCATAAAGCATCTGTTTATAATGCAGTCATAGATAATAGTTATTTATATATGAAGGGATTAAAGTGGAGCTTTAATCGTGAGGGAGAAACTTTGAGTCTCGAGCGTTTAGCGAGTGACTTACGAATAAACGAATAAAGCTTAATTTAATCCGGTGTTATATACAATATTTGATTTATTACACGCATTGAGATGATAATTTATTGAGTTTTTAACTGTGACAATTATCAGTCAGAGTCAGTGAATTATTTATGACATGCGATTAATGAAAAAATTGTATGTGATTAATCATTTACAACTCCCTTGGGGAATAAAGTGAATTTTAACTTCCTATGGAATAAAGAGTCACTTTAGCAACAAAAAAACAAATAATTAAAAGCATATTTTAAATGCGTGTCATAAATAAAAGTAATTTTAATTAACAATTTTAGTGAAAATAAAATCAAGAAATATCGAATACGATAAGAACTATTTTATTTATGTTAATTAACAATTTTGCAAATAATAGCTGTCCAAATTATCATACAAATTCGCGAACATGATAATCAAAGTGTAAAGGTTAATGTAAATTCTATAGAATTAATAAATCAAACTATAAAGCGACAACTAACCCAATCTAAAATATTGGTAATATGCAATTTATTCAAAGTTTTTTAAATAACAAGTGTTCATTTTAAAAGTCAATCTAGTAGCATGTGATTTACTGAGAACATTTTAAAGTAAGTCGTAAATTAAAATTTACTACTTAACCTACGAAGTCATATATTTTGACAGTTTCATACATACAAATAAATAACAAATAATAGGTATTTATTGAAAACTATAACAAATGTTGAAAATGTTGTCCTTCAAGATCAATGCACTTTAAAATCCTCCGTTCAATATTTCTGATGATGTTCTGCAACATTACTGGATTGTTATTAATTTCCATTCATTTCTGTTCGATTCTCTGTAGCATATCATTCAAATTCAATAAAGGTGTTCGAAATATGTTATTTTTTAGATAAGGCCACAAAAAGAAGTCGCAAGGTGTTAAATCGCATGAACGTGCAGGCCAGGCAATTTCAGTATTTCGACTAATTATACGCTCATTAAAAAATTCTCTTAAATAATCCAAAGATTCTGCAGTACAGTGACAAGGTGCTCCGTCTTGTTGGAAATATCCATTTTGAAGTTCATCATCATAACTGATTGACAAATGGTTGTAAAATTTCCGTACGGTACCTTTGAGCAGTTAACGTTCCCTGAAAAAATCAATGATTCGCCTTTGGCTTATCGCTGCCCAAACACCAATTTTCTCTGGATGTAGCGATTCTTCATTAATTACATGTGGATTTTCACTACTCCAAATTCTTGTATTTTGTGATTTAGGTATCCCGTATTATAAAACCATGCTTCATCAGTAAAGATGACTCTTTGCGAAAGTTCTCCATTATTGTTCATATTTACAAACCAATTACAAAACTGTAGTCTACGTGGGTAATCAATTTCTAACAATTCTTTTACTGCTGTGACACGATATGGATAAAGTTGCATATCTTTTTTTAATAACTTGTGAGTTGTACCAACAGAAAGGTTTATTTGTTGACTCAAATGTCGAACAGATATTTGTGGTTCATTTTCCATTATTTCTTCAATACGATTGACAACTTGAGGTGTACGTTTCTTAACTGCTCCGCTGCCTAATTTTCTTAAGAGACTACCAGTTTCAGAAAAAAGTTTTAAAGTTCTATCCAAAGTATTCTTAAATTGTATATAATCTATTACAAAATGTGGAAACTCAACTTGAAATTCTACCATGCAATCTTGAACTGATTAAATCCATAAACCATCAATTTTATTACCACTTCGAAAATAAGCCTGGACTAAAAAAATTTATGTTCTAAAGTGAAAGCCATTTTAAAAGTGAGAAGCAATTTATTTAAACCAGAATCGACGCACGATTATTTTATGCACTAACTGATATTTGTGATTGACATTATCAAATGCCATTTGGATTTTCGTTTACGGAACAACAAACACATACTAATATATATGCGTCTTATTCTGTCAAAATTTCAAAGTAACCTAGATTGACTTTTCAAATGAACACACGTTATATTGTGTTATTATTATATTATATCCATTCATAATAAATTTCAATAATATTAATTTTGAATTGCTAGGTTTAATTGTTTGATTTTGAGCAGATAGCTAAGTATTTGTTAATTGTGAAACAATTTTTTTATTTTTACTGCATCTTCTCTACTGCGATATAATCACGTCTAAATATTTAGACTTTTGCACTTATTCTAGGTCTAAAGTTTACTTTTATTTACGACCGTGTAATAATAATAGTAATAATGGTAACTCATGCCTTAACATTCCCCAACAGTTTAACGCCAATTATGGAGACATTGGGCTGCCATGAACTCTTACTATGCTTAGCATTCACGTTAAACTGGAAGGAAAACCACTGACAATCGAGCTCCAGATTCGATTTCGATATCCCCAGTACAAGAGACCAGTTCGTTGGCACTAGGCTATCGAACGCTCAATTATCCTAAATACTAGTTTCTTGCAAAATGCGCCGATTGGACAAAGGTAAATATACTTCACGTGTTTGAGTCTTTAGGCAAAGTAGAGTGATGGGCGAGAAGGTGTCAAGCTGATGAAAGTTGTGGAATCCAGACCTCAAAAAGGGTCCCAAAAAATCTTATAAATTATACCAAAATAAGGCTGAAATATACTTCTTGGTATTATTTATAAGATTTTATTGGGACTCTTTTTGGGGTCTGGAATCCATAACTTTCATCAGCTTGACACCACTAGTATTTGCTTAAAGACTTAAACGCAAGAAGTATACATACTTTTTTCTGTCCCATAGGGGAATTTTGCAATAAACTAGTACACAACTTGTTTTGTATTCAATTGAGCTGATTTAAAAGTTTGAAAATTTTTAAAACTTTTACATCAATGTATTTCGTTATTGAGTTTCAACAAATGTGTCCTTCATCAATTAATTTTTTAAAACAATACGCTTTAATAAAGAAATGTTACTAGTTTCAAAGCTATCTTAAATTCATGGAAACACATGGTTGGGAAAGGGTAAACCCAGAAGCTATTCTTGGGTTTAATGAATGGGTTTTGTAGGTTTCAAATAAATTGATAATTAATTACAACTGATAATTTTTATTAATAACACAGGTCTACAGTGATTTTGATGTTTGAAAGCTGTTTGCTAATTTGTATATGTTTGGGGGCCCTTATTCCAAAAAACGCCATACTTTTGCTCTATCACGTAAATTTTTTTTATAGCGCTCTATATCTTAAAAATGTTATTTTATTAAGATACATACCAATGACAAGAATGTTTGTTCCATGTTAGGCATGATTTTTAAATGAATTGATTTTTATGAAATTAAATGTGATTTGGCAACACTGGTTAATATTAGATTTCTCAGCAAAGCAACAGAGTCGGCGCAGAAGCGTCAATACAACGTTGAAACCTGCTTATGTGCAGTTTGGTTGTGTTAGTCGTCGTGCAACTGTGTCCGCCCGCTTGTTGTCTTCGTTGTTGCGTATTTTAAGTGTTCTAGAACGTATAAATATGGAAAGAAGACATTTTGTGAACAATCCGAATAACTTTTGTTATATCTGTGGTAGTTATGTCGTAGTAAAGCAGAGGCAAACTATAACTTCGTTTGTGAAAAATGTATACCACGCTTATTTTGGTGTAAAAATTGGCGATCAAGACAAGTCCTGGGCTCCTCATACTGTTTGTTCCGTTTGCGTTGAAGCATTAAGAAACTGGCAAAAAGGTAGGAAGAAATGTTTAAGCTTTGGTGTTCCTATGGTATGGCGAGAGCCTAGAATCCACAGTGATGATTGTTATTTTTGTTCGTGTAATGTTCAAGGATTCAACAGAAAAAATAAGAAACAAATTGTGTATCCCAATCTTGACTCTGCTATTCGACCAGTTCCTCATGGACCAGATGTACCGATACCTACCGCCCCAAAAGCACTAGAAAACGTCATATCGTCAGAATCAGAGGAATCTAATTGCGACCCAGATAACTCAGATTTCACACCAGATTTCAGAGAGCCCGAAGTGTTTAACCAGAGCGAACTAAATGATTTAATTAGAGATTTGCACCTTCCAAAGGATGCATCCGAATTGTTAGCCTCCCGACTTCGTGAGAAACATTTACTGGCACCTGGCGTCACATCAAGCTTTTACCGGAATCGCGAAAAAGAGTTATGTCAATATTTTACTCAAGACGAACCGCTAGTATATTGCAACAATATTCCTGACTTAATTTCAAAATTAGGAAATGTGCCGTATGTAAAAGAAGAATGGCGCCTGTTTATTGACTCAAGTAAGCGTAGTTTAAAAGGCGTTTTATTGCACAATGGTAACGAGCTGGCCTCGGTTCCCGTTGCCCATTCGGTACATTTAATGGAAACGTATGAAAATTTTGAACTTCTTTTAAAGAAAATAAACTACCAAGAACATCAGTGGATGCTTTGTGGTGACCTTAAAGTGCTGTGCATGCTACTAGGACAACAAGGAGGTTATACAAAATTTCCATGCTTTATTTGTGAGTGGGATAGTCGAGCAAGGGATAGACATTGGACTCAAATAGAATGGCCCTCTAGAACAAGCCTTACACCTGGTAGCAAAAATGTATTAAGAGATAGCTTGGTTGACCCCAAAAAAGTTTTACTGTCTCCTCTCCATATCAAACTTGGCTTGACGAAGCAGTTCCTATTTTCCTGAAAATCTTGGGGCAGTTAGCGAAGAACAGGGAGAGAGGTTTCACCAAGACATTAAGGAAATAGAACGGCGATACCAAGACAGATGGAGTATAACGATGATGGCGGACTACTGCTGGATGTTAAAACGGGATATGCCCTTAAAAACATACAACCGAATGTCCGGACAACGCAGCTTTCTGGCAAAAAGACAAAGATTTCACTTAAAAAAGACTGAGTAAAGTATTTTTTTCTACTTTTTTAACTTGTATTCCACCTTTTTACTCAATAAACAAATAATTTTTTTTAGAAATATCGTTTTTTTTCATTTAATATTTGCAAATAAAGCTTACGTGATACAAATAAATGCATAGAATTTTTGAAATCAGCCTACCAAAATTATATAAAATCAGTTTTCAAAATAAAAACATCTGTCAAAAAGTTTAATTTTGTAGACCTGTGTAATTTAATGAATTTTTATCTAACGAAAACTTAGTTGGAGAGCTAAATAAAATTAAAATTAAAATCTCTGATTCACTTTACATAATTAAACACGAAAACAAAAAATTTGCGGTTCAATGGGCTTGAACTCAGATCATGTAGTCCACAGCCAAACATGATAACCACTAGACCGCGCACAATTTGAAAATCCCTCTAGCGGTAGTTCCCGAAAATTGTCAACAGATCAGTTTCGAATAACAATTTTTAAAAATTTCCACATATTTTTCCAAAAAAAAGACTACAAGAATGCGTAGATTTTTAAAATTACTCATTTTCAAGTTAAGAACCTGAATCTAATGAAAATTCTAAGGACGATACAGTATTTACAGTAAAATCAAATTTTCTAGCATACTGTCTTTTCATGCATCGACATCAGAATAACTATTTTAAGGAATATTAATAATAAATAGCACAATAAGCAACTAATCAAACACGTTAGTCGATAGTACTAACAGCATAGAAAATCCCTGCACTGGCAGTAAACAAATTTTTGACAGAACAAGTTAAAAAATAAAACGGCAAGTCTAACTTAACAGAAAACTGTAAAAACATGAATGTTAAAATAAATACTTCTATAGATGCAGTAGTTTTAAATTTTGTCACGTCACTGACGAACCCTGTACAGGGTGGCCTAAAATGACCGAAGGGGTTTTAATTCCTTATAACTTTTTATTATAATTTTTTTTTTGTTTTCAGTATTTTGTAAAGAAGACTTGGGGAATTTAAAATGGTACAGTACATAATTGAACAGCGTGCCAAAATCGTTGAACTTTATTTCTCAAATCAATTAATATTATTTTAATGTGCGGGTTGGACCCTCAGAGTCAACAATAAACCGTCTGATTGCAAATTTTCGAGAACAAGGGGCAGTAAGGAACCTTCCTGGTGCCGGCAGACGATGAACGGTGCACACGGATGACAATATTGAACGGGTACAGGAGAGTATTCGGGAAGATGGAGAAACATCAACCAGGAGACGTTCGACACAACTTGGCCTCTCAAGAGGGTCGCTGCAGAGAATTTTGCATACAATAAGAATGTTTCCATACAAAATTCAGCTTGTCCAACAATTGAAACCGACAGATTACCAGCAACGACTTGATTATGCAATTTATTTTCGTCAAAAAGCAGAAGAAAATCATGATTTTATTCATAATTTAATTATGAGCGACGAAGCCCATTTCCAATTAAATGGGTTCGTTAATGGGCAAAACTGCAGGATATGGGCTACGGAAAATTCAAGAGTAGTTCAACAGCGAGAATTACACCCACTTAAGTGTGCCGTTTGGGGCGGTGTTTCGTCGGAAAGGATAATTGGCCCATATTTTTTTGAAAATGAACACTGTGTCGCCGTTTCCATCACTGGTGTTAGATGTCGGACAATGTTGGAAAATTTTTTAAGGCCAGCCGTGGAAAACCATCCGCAAGTATGGTTCCAACAGGATGGAGCCACAGCGCACACTGCGAGGGACACAATGGCTCTCAATCGCGACATCTTTGGTGAACGAATTATTTCCCGTACAAACGATTTTAATTGGCCTCGGCGTTCACCGGATTTAACCGCTTCAGACTGTTTCCTTTGGGGTTATTTGAAAGGAAAAGTCTATATTAATCAGCCTCGAACCATACAGCAATTAAAAAATAATGTACGCGACGAAATCAACAACATAACACCTGAAGTTTTGCGAAAGGTTATGGAAAATGTTTTGGAAAGAGCACGAATATGCGAAGCAGAAAATGGCCACCACTTGCGAAATATAATTTTTAATAATTAAATTAAAAATATTCTCCATTAATATACCGTATTTAAAATTAAAAAAATTTAATAATTATGTCTTAAATAAGAAGTTATAATGAACTCAAACCACTTCGGCCACTTTGGGCCAGCCTGCATAACATTCATCTGACCACCTCAATCAAGTTCTTATGCAATTTCTTGCGTTATGATGGCGAGATTAATTGTAGTAGATCTACCAGCTATGAAACCATGTTCACAAGGCAATATGTAAGACTGTATTTCTAGTAAAATATTATTATATAGCATCAGCTCAAACACTGGAAGAGTTAGAGGGAAGAGCTACAGGTCTGGGAAATAGAAATGTTACAACATTTTTAAGACTAAACTAGTTACCACAAATATTCTTTCATGTAATCTTACACAAAGTAACAAAAAAACACAAAGATTTTTTTGTTATTATTTATTAAAAGCTGAATTAATTTGCACCAGTTCAATATCTACATCAACATACTCCAATAATCTTATTAATTTCTTTGGGAAGTTGCTCATTTTCTAATATCGTCATGTGATTTCCTTCAACTGTAACGATGTCTTCCACATTTTCAAATATACTGGATAAATAGTAATCGGACGCAAAATTGGTAATTGCAGTCGCAGAGGCCTTGAATAGAGTCACCGGAGATTTTAGCTTTCCTGCATTATACTCATATTTGTGAATTGCTTTTAATCTATCATAACCAGATAGACACGTCTCCTTGAGGTATGTTCTGGAAATATCGAAATTATATGGTGCTAAATTTATCATATAATCGATTTTTTCTTTATATGTGCTCAATTTCATTACTTGCTCCTGAAACAGACAAAAAATACTGATCAGACACTAATAAAATGTACAATAATTGGCAAAAGTAATGTCTCTCTGCGTAAATGAAATTTTAAATAGGCATAACAAAACATTTTAAAACATATTTAAGTGGGTAAAACCTCAAAATTTTTTTTGTATAAAACGAAAATATTTTTAATAATATAAAAATATTAAAATTAGACAATTAGACGTCACGATTTTCATATTGTACCCTACAATCTTTTTTCACCTAGCTAATAACGAGCGTCTGTGCCAGAACTCTTAAGTACCGAGGAAAGAATTTTCAACTTTTCCGTACCTTATGTTTCTCGACATAATCCAGCGGCAAATAGCGAAGCATCATGGAAGATATTGTAATTATCTGGAATAAATTCTCATCTTCAGCTGGGAAGTACAAATGCGCCAGACGCACCAATAACTCTGGAGAACCCTCCACGAAGATAACTCTGGCCTGTTTCCAGTTACTCTCTAATATTTGCAACAATTCCACTGCTACGGCGCAACCAAAAGAGTAGGCTAGTATAATTAGGTTTTCGGTAACTGTTTCAACATACTGCCAAATAAAAATGGGGTTAATATAAGTAGAACGTATCACGACCAAAATAAACTCACGGGAAGAATAGATTTTGCTATCTGCCCAATACTTTCCGCTTCGTTTTGAGAACAGAATTGTAAACATGACACATGAGCTTTCAGCCTCTCGCAGAAAGGTTCTAAAACAGACGCCATTCCTTCTATACCAGGTAAAACAACAATGTGTGGAGCATCTTCGTTATCCTCCACTAAAGTCTTCATTTTTATCACAGGTACGTTAGAGGTCTCTTCATTTCCAATGTAACGCAGTAACAAATTGACGGATTCTGGGCGAGCATCTTCTGCAGGCAAATTTTGCGTTGAACTGTCTACTTCTTGGACGTTAGATAAGTCTTTAAGCCTAAAATACACTCATGAAGCAAATTAATTGGTGTAATGGTGAATAGTTACTTGTTACTGTCTACTTCTTGGACGTTAGATAAGTCTTTAAGCCTAAAATACACTCATGAAGCAAATTAATTGGTGTAATGGTGAATAGTTACTTGGATAATGTCATTCCTCGTATGTCTTGCGCCGTTAAAAATACTTCATATTCCCGCTCTAATGTCTGCTTCACTTCAACTGCCATCATGGAATCCATACCCAATTCGGGAAACGTGGAATGCATACTGACCGACTTCAAATTAGAGACTCCTGTAACATAATTAAATTAAAATAAAAATTCGGTTTCAGACATATTCTTTATTATCCTGGTTAATACAGAATCTGTGCTATAACTATGCAATAAGTGCTTCTCTCGAATGAAAAATGTATGAAGGCTACGTCTATCTCTCGAAATGTGTATATACTAGCATTTCGTTCTCATTAGAAATCGTCAGTGCACGACTTTCAATTCTCTACTGCGTGTATATACAGGTCCAGCGGCGGCTCGTGCATAAAAAATGTGGGGGTTGCAAATTTAGTGAATACTAATACTTTTTACAGTAGGTAAACAAGGTAGGTCACTAAGTATGCTTTATTAAAAGTAATTTTGCTAAGGTACATATAAAGAAGAAAAAAGGCTTTTAAAACTCACTGATTCTGATCCTGATTTTATTGAAGCAAAAAATCCATGCGACAATCTTTCGCAGTCGCAAATTTATCTATAACCCTTTGATTAAAATCTGGAATACTTTGGACAAAATCCTTTTCTTGAGAAAGCATCGCCAATGCAGAAAGTCTTTCTTGTGCCATGCTGTTTCTTAAAAAAGTTTTTATTCTCTTCAAAGTAGAAAAACACCGCTCCGCTTCAGCTGATGACATCGGAATTGTAATTAGAATTTTTAAAAGTTTTAATGTTTCACTAAAAGTCGCACTTAGTCCACTTTGTGAAATGATGTCATAAAGAGGAAGCAAACCCGAGATTGATTTAAATCCTTCGTTTCATAAATTACGCTTAGTTCAGTACGGAATTTCCGTTCATCAAAGTATGGGTAAGACTTAATTGTTTCCTGAAAGACATTTTCAGGAAAATGGAGGCTGTATTGATTAAATTTATCAGAATAAAATAGAGACGTTGCAGTTAAGTGTCCAGTAAAGCTAAACCTATCTCTGGCTTGACAAATAATAATATCACAAACTTCCTTTGCTTCTCGTGTATATTCGTTTCCATCGATCTTACGTCGTTTTGAAGTTGATGAGCCGGGCCCACTGTCACTTGTATCCGAAGTGTTCGTTATATTATTTCTGATTTGAGCTAACTGAGTTTCAAATGATAATATATATTTATTGGCCATAAGGGGATCAATTTCTCTAGTTTGAAATTTTGCATATAATATATCTACTTGAGGCATTATCTTGTAAAATAGATTTAACCAGAAAATAAAACTCTTTTTAGTAAGAAGCGTAATATAACCTGAAGCTTGATTGATAGTAGTGATATTCACAGTTTTACTTTCATTCAAAATTCTTCGCATTGTTTCTATAATTTCTTCTCTGTGTTCAAACACAGTGGCGACAATTCTGGAATTAAAATTCCATCTGATTGGGGCCGAACGAGGCAGCCGATTTTTAACTGTTTCGTCCAATATTGCAACTCTTTGAGAACTATTTGAAAAAAATGTACAAATTCCTTGTAAATTTGCAAAGAATATACGGACATTAATGGTGGCAGAGGCAGCATTCAACATAACTAAATCTAACTGATACGTGTAGCAGTGCACGTAAGCAGCGTATTTATAAGTTTGTTTAATACGTGCCTGTACCCCATTATGCGATCCGCCCATGACGGCTGCCCCATCATATGTCTGGGCAATCAATTTTTTTTCGTTATCTTTAATGTGTGTTTCTAGTTCTGCAAGAATGATTGTAGATAACGTTTTCGCGTCATGATCTGACGGCGCTAAAAAATTCCAAAATCGTTCAACAGGCTTACCTTTAGCTATATACCTAAATACCACGGCCATTTGATATTTATTTGATACGTCTGTAGTTTCGCCAACTATTACAGATAAATAATCCGCTTCTTTTATTTCTTTAGAGATTTCTTATTGACACACTGAACATTGTTTGTAAAACTTCATTTTGGATAGTTTTAGAAGTATACTTGAAAACAGTAGCTTTTTCTATATGGTCTTTTAAAGCAACGTCCAATTCAGCACTAAAATTTATTAAACCACGAAAAACAGCCGGGTTAGAGGACGAAATTGATTCATCGTGTCCTCTCAGCGCAAGTTCAAAAGCTCCACAAAAACGTACACAATTAATTATAATGTTCAGTACATATCGATTGTACTTAACTTTCTCGTTGTGCAATGCTATATTTCTTCGATATGCACTATCCATCTGAGCAGCAATATCCACATTCCCAAAAAAACGAGCGATAATTGGACTACATTTTTCATATGCCTTTGTGATATACTGTGTTTTTTAATTCGATCGCTTGAATGATTTAAATCAGTTAAACCCATTTTCGTCCATAATTCTTCACCTTCAAATAGTAAGCAAGGAAAGCAGAATAATGCATTTTTTATACTACAACCGCAAATCCACAAATGTTTATTATAAATATCCTTATTAAATAGTCTATTAAAAGTTCGCGTCTTACTGGAAATCGTTTGTTTCAGATTTAAATTCGGAACAGGTCTGCCCAACCGCTTTATTTCAATTTTTTCGGCATACGTTCTTTTATAGAACGAATCCACTATTAAACTCTGCACTGAATTCATTATTATTTAAAAATAAAGAGCATAAACACTTTTAAACACACAAATACAAATTTTTTATTCGCTTTTATACCGTTGCACCGTAAGCAAGAAATATGTCTAATGTTTTGGTTGCACTGCTGCTGCAACACTATTGTCGTTTATGGAGATATACCCGAAAGACGTTCGACAAAGTTCGTCAGCCGTATAGGGATATATACGTTCGTGGATTGCAATGAGTCTGCAAACCAAGTGTGTTATTCTCTCATTTATTTAACGTATTCATATCCAATTAGATATACCTATTATAAGTAATTTATAATAGTTCATTTATTCTGTGAGGTAGTACAAATTTTTAATTTATAATTTAAAAAATGTAGAATTACGCTTTTTTTCATTAAATTAAATCTATTAGTTTTGGTGGTTGCGCAAACTTGCAAACCATAGCAGAAACCGCCACTGTACAGGTCATTTCAATTGAAACGAGCCACCTCAAATAACACTTTACCTGCTGTGGCAGCATGAATCAAAAAGCATTTTTTTTATCAGTAAAGTTGGGTTGGCCGAATCAAAATGGCAATTGCCATACAATGTTAATGAAATCTGCTAAATAATTCAAGAATAAACTGCTACTCACCTAAAATATTTAAGACAGCATCAAATAAATTATCCGCTCTACCTCCATATCTTTTCTCTGCAACCAACATGCTCCCTACTATTGGTTCATTTTGTTTTAAAAAGCTGTCCATTACTTGTAGACAGCTGGAGATTCTTTGCTGTAGAGTACCTCCTATTATTAATTCTCTATGGTCATCTTGCATTTTAGCCACCAAACCTACCTAAAATATCAATTTGATTATTATTGGCATAATGTTCAAGGTGGCGACATCTGGTAAACTATACAGGGTGTAACAGGACGAGCTTACGTTAGCCGTATCTCAGCAACTAAGCAAGTTCCATATTTGTAAATTTGCAGAGTTATTTTGGGCATGGGGGCAAACTTTTAGAAAATATTAGTACATATTTTCTATTTCCGGTTTCGCCGGAAGCATAATCAACTCCATTTTTTTAAATAGATTACACAATTTTTTTTAAAACAATTGAATTCAGCAACAAATTTGGCGTATAGATAATTTATTTCGATTGGTGTAAACATTACCGTTTTATAGCTAACTTGTTTTTTATGTAAATTTTATCAAATGCATCGTAGTACTTAGTGATGTATTTCTTCGGTATGCAGAAGAGTTGATGAATGGTTATTGGAAGTTAGACAGCTACTAAGATGGGCTATTGAAAATTATTTTCACTTGTGTGCAAATACTATACAGGCTGTTAGTATTTACCGACTTAATATGTTAAATTTCAAACACTAATTATTTCGTCATTTTAAATGGAACACCCTGTATATTTTTGTCGCAAACGGTAGAAAATTAAATTCTTCATCAAATGATATTACATTTCCCTATACCTAAAATGAATATTTAAGGAGCTATTCGCAAATTATGTGAATGTATTCAGAAACTTCGTGTGTGCGCTAAAGGTGGCTATGATAATTCGTCACAGTTTTAGCGTAATGTCTAATTTTCTAATGACAGTTCGATAGCGTGTTAATAAACTTCCTAGTATATCACACAGTGCTTTATTGCCTTTATTTAGTGCTATTGCCATGTGCTTTATTTCGACAAAGGTATCCGGACAGACCAATTCCATCTAAAGATGTAGTGCGACGGTTTGTTAAAAATTGTTTAGAACATGGACAGTTTAGGCAAAATTGAAAAAAAAAAAAAATAATTGATGAAGTAGTTGAAATTGGTGTTATGGGATATTTCTATACCAACCCCACTGCATCTCTTCGAGAAGCAGCGACAACTTTGGAAATTTCAACAATGTCCATTCAAAGGGTATTAAAAAGACATAAATGGAGACCATTTTCATACCAGCAGGTACAGCACTTACATCTGCAGGATTTCTTAAATAGGGTCATTTTTTGTGAATTCTTCACCATAGCTTGTCAGGATGAAGAAAATTTTACGAGGAAAATCATTTGGACAGACGAAGCTAAATTTACCAAAAATTGTCTCTTTAATAAACATAACAGTCATTTTTGGGCAGCCGAAAATCCCCATGTAACGAGAGAAAGGGAATACCAGAAAAGTTGGCAATTTAATGTTTTTTGCGCAATAAAAGATAATCGCATACTTTGTCTACATTTTTATAACGAAAATTTAAATGGCGAAAGGTTTTTAGATATATTGCGCAATATTGTGGAAGAAGAACGTGATACACTGCCTATTATCGAATCAAATACTGCGTGCTATCAAATGGATGGTGCACCGGCTCACAGCACAAGAGATGTACACTTATTCTTGGAGAGGTTATTTGACGGAAAGTTTATTGCAAACGCAGGTCCATACTTGTGGCCTCCACGTTCACCAGACTTGACTTGGATTTGACATGACTTGACAGACTTGACATGGATTTTTTCCAATGGGGCTATGTTAAGGACAAAGTTTACAGTACTCCGGTGACAACTGCAGAGGATACAAAAGAAAGAATACGAGGAGCACTAAATTCATTAACAGAAGCGCAAATACAAAAGGTCACTAGTAATCAAGTGCTAAAACGAATTAATAAATGTTTGGAACTGAATGGGGCTAATTTTGAACAAAATTTGAAATAATTTATTACTTTTTAATATCTTATTTATTAATTCTTAACATAGATTTCTTTAATGTTATCTTGGTTACAAAATAAATTTTACTATTCTGTTTCTTCTTTACTCGAAAAATATATTTGTTTTTTATTTCTTTATTAACACGCTATCGAACTATCATTAGAAAATTAGACATTACGCTAAAACTGTGACGAATTATCATAGCCACCTTTAGCGCTCACACGAAGTTTCTGAATACATTCACATAATTTGCGAATAGCTCCTTAAATATTCATTTTAGGTATAGGGAAATGTAATATCATTTGATGAAGAATTTAATTTTCTACCGTTTGCGACAAAAATATACAGGGTGTTCCATTTATAATTATGAAATAGTTAGTGTTTGAAATTTAACATATTAAGTCGGTAAATACTAACAGCCTGTATAGTATTTGCACACAAGTGAAAATAATTTTCAATAGCCCATCTTAGTAGCTGTCTAACTTCCAATAATCATTCATCAACTCTTCTGTATACCGAAGAAATACGTCACTAAGTACTACGATGCATTTGATAAAATTTACATAAAAAACAAGTTAGCTATAAAACGGTAATGTTTACACCAATCGAAATAAATTATCTATACGCCAAATTTGTTGCTGAATTCAATTGTTTGAAAAAAAATTGTGTAATCTATTTAAAAAATGGAGTTGATTATGCTTCCGGCGAAACCGGAAATAGAAAATATGTACTAATATTTTCTAACAGTTTGCCCACATGCCCAAAATAACTCTGCAAATTTACAAATATGGAACTTGCTTAGTTGCTGAGATACGGCTAACGTAAGCTCGTCCTGTTACACCCTGTATAATCGTATTATGTTACATAATACTATCTAGGCAGTTTTAACACGTCATTATTTTTTTATTTTTATAGAGAAATCCATATATTTCTAAAACTTCGTGGTGTATCTCTTCTGTATATTGGAATTACAATATCTGTAAGATATGTTTCATGCATTTTCTTGTTGATCAGCACTATATCGAAGTATATTGTGTTGAATAAACTTATCTCTGATAATGTTCCTATCCGAATAGATTTTTACTATTATTTCATTTTTGAATACCCTCTCGGAGTCTTATTTTTTTAAGAATGGCATCGTTTATGTTATTAATTCATATTTGAACGCGCTGCTAATAATCCAATTTCACTAGTTTTCACAGAAATACCAATGTGATACTGGCCGTCGACTTTAAATAAGATACATTAAAAACTCGTAACTAACTAACTAATTCCTAAAGATTCCTAAATTTCAAACCATTGATCAAAAACCACGCCAGAATCTTTTTGAACGCCTCAACCTTAGATAAAATTTTTTCATCAGTATGATATACAGAAGAAATGTCTGAATTTTTACAAATGTTTTACCTGGCATTTATCCATGCTTAATTTCAAATTGTGTTTTCGGCGCCACTGAAACAGAACATTGATATTTTTTGCAAAACCTAGACATCAATATCTCATGCGATAAAGCAATATGTTTTGATATCATTGCTGTTTATGCTGCAGGCTGTTTACGTCAATTATATCCGTTTCTATTTTAGAAATGTACTATCCATGTGGTTGCTTTCTTTTTGGCCTATTCCTTAACTATGCCGCGTTAAGAATTTTGGACGAGGGATCATATTGGCCAGCTTCAGAGGTATTAAACTCATACTTGTTTGTAGAATAGAACGATATGGGGTACTGGTTTGGGCTTTTCCAGAAAGTAACTTCTAAGATTCCGTATCTGCCCGTAAAGTCTCAAATACGCAGTGGGCACTATCATTTCGCCCTTATTTCATGGAAGGTGAAACCCCTCAACCTCAACTGAGCTCTGTTGGTGATGTGCTCTTTACTTTTTGATTTCTATTCTGATTCGTGTATCTATATTACGAAGCTCCATGTCCGTCCATTTCATAATCCTAAATCCGTATTTAAGCAGGGAGGCATATTTGTTAATGGCTGCTGACGTATTTCTTGCAGATAGCTTTAATTTTAGGTTAGATCTCAGTCTGCAAAACTATTTCTTTTTAATGGCTTCTTTAGCATTTTTTGTTATCAAGCAGGGTCTAGGAAAATTCACCGAAAATTAATTCACCGAAAACAATTCACCGAAAACAATTCACCGAAAACAATTCACCGAAAACAATTCACTTAAAACCAATTCAGGTAAATAGCAATTCACTGAATGGAAAGTTCAGCGGAAAACATGTTATATATAACTATTCATTGAGAATGCTTTTTCCATTTCTCTCAAGGTATTTTTCGGCAAATTCAGACAGAAGGTCTTAAGAACAGTTACGAAAACGACACCCATTTTGTTCTAAAGCTTCGTTTACTAGTGGCATTATTTGTTCCCCTAGAAAACATGGTAGATGCGTTTGAAAGACACTGCCGAAAATATGTTCCCACCAGTAGCATAGAGTGTATAGATTAGGGGAGAGTGGTACATACTGGGACATGGTGCATAGTGGGACATGGACTCTATGCTCCATCTATTGAAAAATAGCTACGCTAATCAACATCAGTAATAAAGAGTAACCTATTTTCGACTTTCTAAACCAACATTCTCTTTATTACCGACAGCGTTTCTCGGGTAAAAGTAATGGCGACCATCGGCAAAGAGTACAGTTACAACTGAATCTTGATAATATTTGGGTGAATTTGTGTATAACATTAATGTATGTATACATTAACAAAGTGATTTAATAAATATTTCTGGTTTAAAAATAAAAGAAGTTAGTAATATACTAGTGGTGCATACTGGGACTTGTTTTGATGGTATATAGTGGGACAGTCCCAGTATGAACCACGTACATATTTACTTTAGTAAGAGGTTTATTCTTTGCAGATGCCGAAGGTTAATAGAAGAGACCTGAGAAAAAAATGGAAATAAGTAAAAAATTGTATCAAAACTATGAAAATAATATGAAAACAGTAGTGCAAAAAGTTGTTGCTGGGGAAATGACGGTAAGAAATGCGGGAAATACTTTGAATGTACGCAAGTCAGCTCTTCAACGTTCAGTTGCAAAATATCGAGCTACTGACGAAGAAGATCGGCAACAGTTGTCTTTTGAAAGAAAACATGGCTTTCGTCAAATATTCACTGACGAAGAGGAAAAGATGCTGGCTGACTACCTTATTACTGCATGCAATATGTGCTACGGGTTGACGGTGAAAGTTACCTGCCAATTTGCATACAAATTTGCTGTCGCTAATAATAACGTAATTCCTCAGAGTTGGCATGATCGTAAAGAAGCCGGTATCGAATGGATGAGATTGTTTCGTCAGGGGCAGTCACAGCTTTGTCTTCGTACGCCTGAAGCTACGAGCTTAAGCAGCTACAAGCTTCAATAGACATAATGTCAATCTGTTTTTTGAGAATCTTAAGAATGTGATAGCAAAACATGGATTCACTACAAGTCAAATTTATAATTGCGACGAAACTGGAGTGACGACAGTCCATAAACCTCCCAAAATCGTCGCTCCTGTAGGACAAAAACAAGTGGGAAAAATTACAAGCTCTGAACGAGGTATCTTAGTGACCATGTGCATTGCTATATGTGCAAACGGCCAATATATTTCTCCGTTCTTTGTGTTCCCACGAAAAAACTTCAAGCCACACATGATACATGGTGCACCACCTGGATCTCAAGGGTCTGCTTTTCCTAGTGGTTGGATGACAGCCAATAATTTTTTAAAATTTGCAAAGCACCTTGTACAGATCACAAGAAGTAGTGTGGACAATAAAATTCTTTTAATTCTGGACAACCACGAGAGTCATTGTGATTTTAATGTTATTAATTACTTTAAAGAAAATGGAGTGGTTTTATTGACGCTACCCCCTCACTGTAGCCACAAGCTACAGCCTCTTGATGTGGGGTGCTATGCTCCTTTCAAATCTTTTTATAACAGAGCAATGGATGATTGGCTATTAAATAACCCAGGTGTGCCACTTACAATATACAATATTGCTACACTAGTAGGGAAAGCAGTACCTCAAGCTCTTGTACCAACTACAATTATCAACAGTTTTAAAAATACTGGTATTTCTCCCTATAATTCTGAAGTCTTCACAGATGTTGATTTTTTGAGCTCATCTGTTACGGATAGGCCATGTACAGATAAAGAAAATTCTTCTGAAGTACCAAGTTCAGACAAAGATAATAATGAAGGACATTTTTTGAACAGTGATCCTTCCTTAAATTTAAAAAGCACAACACTAGATATTGAGTCTACTCCAAGTACTTCAATAGCAGAACCTAATACAAAGAAATTTTGTACACCAGAAGATGTAAGGCCACATGTGAAAGCTAAAGCAAGGATTAGAACAAGAAAAGGAAAAGCAAAGAAAAAATCTATGGTCTTGACTGAATCTCCATATCTACTTGAACTTAAGAAGAAAATGCAAGAAAAGGAAGAAATGTTGAAAGCTAAGGAGGAAAGGAAAAATAGAGCTCGTAGTGTTAAAAGAAAAGTAATTTCTAGCGACTTTTCAAGTGACAGTGATGATGTTGAGGAAGAGTTAGAAGATAACGACTCCCTGGCTGAACTTTCTGATGATGACTTAGAGGACAATGACAACAGTTCAGTGTTGGAAATAAACGATTTTATTTTGGTGACATATCCTCTTAAAAGGAGCGTAAGACATTATGTAGGGCAAATCGATAAAATAACCGATGATAGATATTTTGTTAATTTTATGAAAAAGATATTAAACGCGACATTTATCTTTCCAGATAGGACAGATAATGATATCATAGACTATAATGACATCGTCTGTAAACTTCCTAAACCTACCCTAATTGGAGGTACAAAGAGAGCAGTTAAGCACCTCAGATTTAAATTTGATTTTACACATTACAATGTGCAGTAATATTCCCTTTTGTTGCTTTAAATACTTAACACGTTGAGCGCCGAGCTTCGATCTGAAATTTAGTCACCTGGACCAAATTTTAAAAACTTTTTTTTTTACTTCACGTGGTTTCGTTTTGTTTATTTTAGGTTAATTTTTCTTCCCTTGTTTTTTTTTTTTGTTTTTTTGCTTAATTTTTTTCGTGCCCACCGGTGGTCACGTGGTCCCTGGGTATAATTTTTCACTGTGGGATCAAATGACCACCCGTGGACATGCGTTGCATTATTTTTGTTGTTACAGATTTTGAACTAAAATGGCTAGAAGGGGTCTCACAGACGAAGAACTGGCTCAAGAGTTGGCCAATTTGTCTGACGATGAAGTTACAGGATTTTCCGATGATTCCATAGCAGATCGGGATTTCTCGCTGAATGAAGCAAGTTCCAATTTGAGTTCCGAGGATGAAGATGTACAGGATGAAGAATCAGCTGAAGCTGATTCCGATGATGACATTGTTCCTCTTGCAAATCTTGTAAACCAGAGAAAATGGAAACCTGTAGCAGGGGACAGACTTTCTTTCAATTTCTCCGCTCCATACACCGGCGTTCATCCGAATGTAATTCAGAAGCTTCGCGGGCTATCTCCTATCGCTTATTTTGAGCACTTTAAAGACGATGATATTGTAGCCCTATTAGTTGAAGAAACCAACAGATTCGGTGCGCAAAATATTGCTGGTTCGGCTAACACTACAACCAGAAATCAAACTCCAAGACTCCAAGAATGGGTTGACACTGATGTTGGCGAGATGCGCAAATTTTTAGGAATCATCCTCTGGATGGGACTTGTGCAGCTTCCGAAACTGAGAAATTACTGGTCCACAAAAAAAATTTTTGAAAATAGAATCTCAAAAATAATTAGTCGTAACAGATTTGAAATATTGCTTGGAATGTTTCATTTATCAGATAATGACCAGCCAAGGGATCCAGAAGGCAGGCTTTTCAAAATCTCAAAATTTTTGGACATTATAGGAAATAAATTCAAGGAATCGTATAATCCAGAAGAACTAGTCTGTATTGACGAAAGTAACGTGCCATTCCGTGGACGTATTTATTTTCGACAATACATCCCAAAGACAATACATTGAAAGAATATGAGGGACAGAAGAGGGTTACTAGGAAAAGGTGCAGCCCATGCTATAAAAGCATGACCCAGAGGCAAAATGCTACTTATGCACGCAAAAATGCTAAAAAAATCAACACATATTGTGAGACATGCAAACTGCCAATGTGGTTCGAATGTTTTCAAAAGCATCAATCCTAAAGACTAAACTTTTCATTGCTTTATTTTTTTTTTGGTTAAGAATTTCATGTTTTCTTTGTTACTTTAGGTCAGATCACTTTTTTTTACCTCTGAAATATTGTTCAGTTATATGTAGTAAGTAGTTTTAGTATATCTTTGTTTTATAACACATGTATTTCATAAATAAATTATAAAAATACGCTAAAACGTCAAAATAAAATTTATTTTTAGACCCTCATAAATCCTTATTAGTTGATAGATTTTGCCCGGTCCGTGTACGGTTTTGCTGGTCCCTGGGACCACAGAATCCGTTGGTATATGCGGATATCATATAAAACGTGCTCACGGGAGGCCACGCGGGCTTGAAGTAAGAAACATAAAATGTCCACCGGTGGGCACGCGGTCCGAAGTAAATGACTGAAAATGCCCACCGGTGGGCACATGGCGCTCAACGTGTTAAATGCATTTTTTTATATTTAGAATGAATTTTCCTTTTGTTTGAAATAAAAATTTTCATCAATGTGTCAACACTTTTTTATTTAAAAAATGTCCCTTTATATACCACACTCATATTTTCTTGTGTCCCAGTATAAACCAGGGAGTGGTCCATGCAGGGACGGTGGTCTATAAAGGGACATATTTTTTTCTACTTTGTTTTTTAACATTTGGGACACTGATTTTTCGTGTCAATAATATATATCACATTCTTCCCACAGAAAAAAAATTGATTCCCTAATACCAAAAGTATGCTTCTAAATTACATTTAAAAAAAATCGTCCCAGTATACACCACCCTCCCCTATTTTAAGGATACGTGGATTGGACGTCTCCAACAGCGTCAGCATCGGCGTTCGCCACCATTTTCTCATGAAATGTAGAACTGTTTTCATGGAGTATAATAGGATCTACCAAAAACGAGCAACACCATTGAAGATGACATCGACGATTCGAAACATAAATTAGGACGGATCACTCTATAGCGATCACTCTATAGCAATCACTCTATAGCGGATCACTCTATAGCAACATATAGCGATTTATTGATGCAATTCAGAGAGAACAAAGTGTAAACGAAGTTAAAATAGAGCAGTATATAAGCGGAGAGGAAGGGTCGCCGTAAAAAAATATAAAGATTGTGCGTCCAGGATAGCGCGACTAGTTGATAATTACAACATCATGGAGAACATATGCGCGATTCTCTACGAGGCATAGTACATAATTTAAGTTATTAAACGAACAGGAATGACAAGAACATGAAAATAACAAAATATGACAAGGGAATTAATTTTCCGTATTAAGTTTATGTAATTTGTAAAGAAAATAAAACAAAACAACAATAAAAAAACGAAATAAGACAAAGGAAATCGTTTCCAATTTCTAAACACGTCAGAATTATTCTGCCAGTCCTAAGCCTGGATAAAGTGTGAAGGAAAGTTGATAATACACAGTGGCGTGTCGTGGAGTTTGAGTTTGGAGGGGCGCACCAGAAATCAAATTGTTGTATTCTTATTTTGCTGTATTATTAATACAACAAAATAAGAATACAACAATTTCACAAACTATTATTTGGGCGAATTTTCCATTCGATGAATTGCTATTTCGGTGAATTGTTTTCGGTGAACTTTCCGGTAGCGCATCAAGCATATATGCCAAATATTTATAGTGTTCTATTTCCTTCATTCCCGCGTTTAACCCTTGCCTTCCTTCTATCTCAAATTCCTGATGATCTGCCCAAATTCCTTTTCGATGCAACAATATTCCCTTTCGATCCTACCATTTGTCTAAACCAGCGATGCACATACCGCGGCCCGCAGGCCGCATGCAGCCCACTACCGATATTTATGCGGCCCGCCAACAAATTTTAAAAATTGTTCGTAAAACTATAAAGTAGGTAAAAATTCATTCAAATCAATATTTTTTTATTTTTTATTTTACTCAACTTTTGTAATTGTTAGTAAGATATGTATCTTTAAGTACCTACTACTTTCTTGTTCAGGTTTACTACGTAGGACAGGTATGCTCCTCGTCGTTCCAAACATATTGTTACGAGACTAGAATTCTGTCGAACCAACTAGATTACTCGAAGATTCGCGAAACACGTCGGTATTAGCCCCGAACAATGTGGTAGGTTCTCGATGATAGGTAACTCGTATTAATACAACGCATCGCCTGCTATCGGGGCAGTTAAGTTTTAACTACGGACAAACGAACGTTATATTGTTTGAATTGTAATCTGTGAAGAATAAATATTTCGTCGTTCGAACTTGGCATCTACCTACGTAACAATATAATATCAATTTTGATATATATAAACCATGAAAATGAAAATCGACAGTTTCAAGATATTTGGACCGAAAAATACTTTTTTATTTCATCGCATAACAAAAATGTCTGTTTAATATGCAAGAGTAGTGTTTCTATTCCGAAGGAATATAATGTGAAAAGGCATTATGAAACCCAGCATCATACTTTTACCAAATTAACCGGCGAAAATCGAACGCAAAAAATTTCCACTTTACAAAGGGAAGCTATGTTTACAAAACCAATTCAAGATGCTGAAGCAGCTGCTGAAGTTAGCTTTGAAATATCTCGAATAATAGCGAAAACTTGTCGGCCTTTTAAAGATGGTGAGTTTGTTAAGCAGTGTTTAGATATCGCCGCAAAAAAATGTGTCCGAAAGATGCATAGAGGTTTTAGAAAATTCAACTAAATCGGATGACTGTTCAAAGAAGACTTACCACATTAGCAGCTAATATAGAAGAGCAATTAGCAACGAAATCGAAAAGTTTTGAGTATTTTTCTATAGCACTCGACGAACCTACAGATATAAGTTCCACTGCTCAACTCTTAATATTTGTACGAGATGTAACGCAAAATTTTGAAGTGAGTGAAGAACTGATAGGTATGAGTTCTTTGACTAGTCAATCCAAGGGGAGTGACATGCTCAAAGCTCTTCTGGAAAAATGTTCTGTAATGGATTTGGATTTAACGAAATTATCTGGAATTACAACTGGCGGAACACCTTCAATGGTTGGAAGTAAATCTGGGATCATAACTATGTTAATAGAGTATTTACAAACTAAAAACATAGATACCAAGGAATTAATGCAGTTTCATTGCATTATACATCAAGAGGCCCTCTGTTCAAAATTATTGGGATTTGAAAATGTGATGAAAGTTGTAGTACCTACTGTAAACTTTATAAAATCACGAGGTCTCAATCACCGACAATTCACACAATTTCTCGAGGATATTGAAAGCGAATATGGTGATCTCCTGTTTTACACTGAAGTATGGTGGCTAAGTCGTGGGTTGTCACTAGAGCGGTTTCTTAACTTGATTGAAGAAATCAAAATATTTCTGGCGGAAAAGAAAAAGGACGTCTCCGAACTCGACAACCCTGATTGGCTGTGTGACTTAGCGTTTCTTGTAGACATCACAAATCACTTGAATGTCTTAAATACGCGACTCCAAGGCAAAGATCAATTTATTTCGCAATTATGCTCTCATGTTTCGTCCTTTCAATGCAAATTGAGTCTTTTCAGGACACAAACCAATTCAGCCAATTACAGCCATTTTCCGAACTACAAAAAAATTATGGAGAAATTCAATAAAACTGATGTCAATTTCGCTTATGTTGAAAAAATTTATATTTTAATACAAGCTTTTCATGATCGTTTTCTAGACTTCAAAAAAGTTAATCCTCTATTAGACATTTTCAGCAATCCTTTCAACAGTTCACCCGAAAATGCACCGGAATCAATACAGCTGGAATTGATAGACATGCAAAATGATGATAATTTACGAAACAAGTTTAATGAAGGTAATTTACTCAACTTTTACCGTTGCGTTGACCAAACCCCTTATGAAGAGTTGCGAATAAATGCATTGAAATGCGCAAGCTTATTTGGATCGACGTATATTTGTGAGCAAACGTTTTCAGTGATGAAACTTAACAAAACAAAAAATCGAAACCGTCTGGCAAATGAAAATCTGGAACCAATTTTACGTGTGGCGACAAGTAATGTGGAGCCAAATATAAACAAAATTGTTAGGTCAATGCAATGTCATGCATCAAAATAATAAAACATGAAATATTACATTGTAATGATTAGATTACAATACGATTACATAATTACAACAAACATTTTTGAATGTTCTTTTATTTTTATCATTTGTAGTAATTCATACTATTTAAAAATAAGAATATTTGTATAATACCAAAGTATTTTTAATAATATAAAAAATATTATTAAAAATGAGGTGTGAAGAACACAATACAAGTTCATTTATGTATTTTTGAATGTATCTTCTCCAAAGACGTAGATACGTATTTCACATTTCTACATGATTCTCAATACGCCCCTGTTGGAGAAGACACATTCAAACAAACATAACTACGTTACTATCTAGCCGAAATTATTCAGTGTTCAAATTATTGTGTGTTCTTCACACCCCATTTTTAATAATATTTTTTATATTATTAAAAATACTTTGGTATTATACAAATGTAGTGAGGTTTTACCCACTCAAGTATGTTTCAAATTATGTTGTCATATACATATTCGGCTCACGCCGATAAATAGTGAAGACACGAGAATACAGTTTTCTATAGATACGGTGGTTACCGACTATAGAAAACACGTCTGCTTCGGCCTTTATTATGTAGACAGCGGTGAATATTCCTTAACGCTCTGTCTGAATAATTTCGGCTAGATAGTAACGTAGTTATGTTTGTTTGAATGTGTCTTCTCCAACAGGGGCGTATTGAGAATCATGTAGAAATGTGAAATACGTATCTACGTCTTTGGAGAAGATACATTCAAAAATACATAAATGAACTTGTATTGTGTTCTTCACACCCCATTTTTAATAATATTTTTTATATTATTAAAAATACTTTGGTATTATACAAATGTAGTGAGGTTTTACCCACTCAAGTATGTTTCAAATTATGTTGTCAAGAATATTTGTGTTAATAAGTATTCTCTGTAGTGGCCCGTCCTTGGCTTATAATTTTCCCGAGTGGCCCCTGTTCCCTATAAGTCTGTGCATCCCTGGTCTAAACCAAATTCCATCTGTATATCTCTACTAAATCTCCCTGCACTATTTTTGAGAAAAATCATCTACATGAGATCGTGTAGATGATTTTTCTTGCCAGCAAACAATTTTAAATCGTCTATATACCAAAAGTGCGAAATCTGAGTAGGAAATGTACTATGTGTCAACTCTTACTCTGTGAGTTTAGCAGAGACGTCAGAGGCTTCAGCGCTAAACAAAACCACGGTGGGCTCAAAGCATCGCCTTGGAATATGCATTTATATGTGTGGTTGATGTTCTCAGGAGTAAATTTGTTTTCCATCTGATCATGGCGTTATTAAAAAGCTTAATAATGTGCTTTTCAACTCTATACAATTTAAGAACGTCTAACAGCCAAGTATGTGGTACATTGTTAAATGACTTCTTATATTCTATATGTCATTTCTTTTTCTGGCCCTATTAATGACTATTGAATCAAATATTATTTTAATAGTTTTAATTATAAATACGATTTCTGCTACATCCTAATCCTAATATTGTTTCAATTTCTAACATTGTCCTTTTTAATAATCAAACGTGAATAAAAACGATGTTAACATACTTCTCCAATCGCTCCCCATTGAATGGCCAAAGCAGGATACCCCTCCCTTTTTCTCTTCTCGCAAATTCTTTCCATGACAGAATTGGCCATGCCATAGTTAGTTTGGCCTGTATTACCACGGCCACAAGATATCGATGAAAATACAACAAAATATCTAAAACATGATTTATTGAATCCGGAAAATTACTTTAAAAATATCAAATGCGAACGCAACCTTATGTTCGGACATAATCTTCTACTAATATTGTCTAAATTCTTTGTACTATGCGCTTTAGAACTCAAAGACGCCTTAAAAGTCTCGATGGTGTGATTCTCAAAAAGAACGTCTTTCAAAACTGCTGCAAGATTAAATATACCGTCGACTGGTCCTAATTCGTTAGCAGCATTTAATAATTCTCTACACCCTTCTTCCGTTGATGCATCTAAAGTTGTAGTTAGCACGTTAACTCCATAACTCTTCCAAATTCTGAAATAAAATTGCTTAATAATGAAGTGGCAATCGTTAATGATTCATACCTTATCCTATATTTTTGGTATCCGTTACACAAACCCGATCTGGATGTTAGAATTAAATTCTTGGCACCTCTAACGACGAATAAATCAGCTAATTCCAAACCGAAGCCACCAAGTCCTCCACATATTACGTAAGAACACGAAGGATTACAAAAGAATCTAGAATTTTTTAAACATTGGTAAGGTATTGGTAAAACTAGGAATAACACTTTTTAACCTTTTAGAAGCAATACAGGGTGTTATAAAACAACTTTTAAAGACCTTAAGTGCATGTAATATTGTCGAAAATAAGTTTAAGAGTTTTAATACTCATCGGTGCGCAAATCATCTCTTTACGAGATAATAACGATTTTGTTGGAATTGCAGAATAAATTTTCTTTTATAGTTTTTAAGTTGTTTTCGTATTTTTCTATTTTTTTTAAATGCAACGATTACACATGCTAGTAAGCATGTGCTTACTGACTTTTATTTGGTGATCGGAATGACCTTAACGTCACATAAAATGTTTCATTGCCAACCGTCAATAGATCCATGTATTACTATAGCGATTTTCGGAAATAAACAAACACTTTATTTTGCTGTAAAAATCCAACTTATAGGCCTTTCACGATACGAAGACGTGCACATCATATATTGAACTTTCGGCATGACAAATCTGTAGCAAATAAAATACCTATGTACACCTGATAACGTTCAACGTTAATATCGCCGTATAAGTTTATAGGACTGAGAAAGAAGCGTCCATTGATGACAAATTTGTCAATTGGTCATTTGACAAATGTGTTCTGTCATTTGTTAAATGTGTTCTGTCATTTGACAAATTTGTTCTGTCATTTATTTTCCTTGTTGTTTGTATGTTTTTATTAGTTTCCACCGTTCTTATCTCGTCTTTATTACAAACAGTTATTCGTATTACGAAAGAGGAATTATTCGCTTACGCAATACATTGCATTATTTATCTGTATCTGTGTATCTGCAGCATTAGGTGTAAGCCTTACAACTGTTAGCAAAATCTCTGCTGATGTTGGAAAGGGCAATACCCTGGTCAGCCCTAAATGAAAGCATGACAGGAAGAAAGTAGTTGTTCATAGTGACAACTTTGCTGAGTATGGACTGAGTGGACGTTTCATTGATAATTCAAAAATAATATGGGAAAGGGCATTGAATATAATTTTATCTGAAACTTGGCAAAACAGCATTCATCATAAGGAAAAACTAGTACAAGAATGGTGGGATAGGGAAGTGGATATAGATCGCGATGAACTTCCTGAATTTTTTATTAATGTTGGAAATGAAAGTAAAGATGAAGATAGTTCATCAGACTAATGTGTTTTTGTTAATTGTTACAATTAATGATCATTGATGAAAGGTATTCCATATTGTAGTATTTGTGTATAAATAAATTGCATCTGTTTCTATTTAATAAAATCGTGAAAAAAGCAGTTTTCTTTATTAAATGCAAAGGTTATATCTGATAAATAAACGAAAGTGTAAATAATATATGGATTAACAAATATGTATGCATCTACTTCACTTGCATATATTTTATTATGAATTATGACTTCAACACAACCTATATATCTTCCATGTCATGTCAATCGTATGATCAAAAAGTCTTTGGATCGCTATTGCCGTGGAATTTACAAGATATCTATGAAATTATTTACTTCAATTAGTTTTGACATTGACCATGACAACTTCTAAGTCAGCTGGCTATAAAATATAACAAGTGTTCATTTGAAAAGTCAATCTAGTAGCATGTGATTTACTGAGAACATTTTGAAGTATGTCGTAAATTAAAATTTACTACTTAACCTACGAAGTCGTATATTTTGACAGTTTCATACATACAAACAAATAACAAATAATAGGTATTTATTGAAAACTATAACAAATGTTGAAAATGTTGTCCTTCAAGATCAATGCACTTTAAAATCCTCCGTTCAAAATTTCTGATGATATTCTGCAACATTACTGGATTGTTATTAATTTACATCCATTTCTGTTCGATTCTCTGTAGCATATCATTCAAATTCAATATAGGTGTTCGAAATATGTTATTTTTTAGATAAGGCCACAAAAAGAAGTCGCAATGTGTTAAATCGCATGAACGTGTAGGTCAGGCAATTTCAGTATTTCGACGAATTATACGCTCATCAAAAAATTCTCTTAAATAATCCAAAGATTCTGCAGTACAGTGACAAGGTGCTCCGTCTTGTTGGAAATATAAATTTTGTAGTTCATCATCATGCAACTGATTGACAAATGGTTGTAAAATTTCCGTACGGTACCTTTGAGCAGTTAACGTTCCCTGAAAAAAATATTGGTCCAATGATTCGTCTTTGGCTTATCGCTGCCCAAACACCAATTTTCTCTGGATGTAGCGATTCTTCATTAATTACATGTGGATTTTCACTACTCCAAATTCTTGTATTTTGCAAATTTAGGTATCCCGTTTTATAAAACCAGGCTTCATCAGTAAAGATGACTCTTTGCGAAAGTTCTCCATTATTGTTCATATTTACAAACCAATTACAAAACTCTAGTCTACGTGGGTAATCAATTTCTAACAATTCTTGTACTGCTGTGACGCGGTATGGATAAAGTTGCATATCTTTTTTTTAATAACTTGTGAGTTGTACCAAGAGAAAGGTTTATTTGTTGACTCAAATGTTGAACAGATGTTTGTGGTTCAGTTTCCATTATTTCTTCAACACGATTGACAACTTGAGGTGTACGTTTTTTAACTGCTCCGCTGACTGATTTTCTTAAGAGACTACCAGTTTCAGAAAAAAGATTAAAGTTCTATCCAAAGTATTCTTAAATTGTATATAATCTATTACAAAATGTGGAAACTCAACTTGAAATTCTACCATGCAATCTTAAACTGAATAAACCCATAAACCACAATTTTATTACCACTTCGAAAATAAGCCTGGACTAAAAAAATTTTATGTTCTAAAGTGAAAGCCATTTTAAAACTGAGAAGCAATTTATTTAAACCAGAATCGACGCACGATTATTTTATGCACTAACTGATATTTGTGATTGACATTATCAAATGTCATTTGGATTTACGTTTACGGAACAACAAACATATATTAATATATTTGCGTCTTATTCAATCAAAATTTCAAAGTAACCTAGATTGACTTTTCAAATGAACACTTGTTACATAAAATGCAACTAATTACCATAACCTAAAATCTATTTTATTTGTGACTTATGTGTACTTTAAACTACAGAAGTAAGTAATTCTATAGATGGTTTTTACACTTCATGGCTATCGCGGTCCAAAACTTTTTGATCATATGTGTTTGACTGTATTCAAATTCCTTCGACTTCAGGAATTAATTTTTATAATTCGTCACATTTAATATATCAAATAATAAATAAATTTGTTTTGGATTCCCTGTTATTTTTACTTTGTCATAACAAAATGTGATAAATTATAATATCTTTTATTTCTTAAATTATAAATTTTTACTGTTGGCGATAAAATTTTGTCTGCACCACTTCAGTAAAGTATCTTTTTCGAACTCGCCTGTTACTCGCCTCGGCTCATAATATCGGGCTCGTTCAATAAAGAATGACTTTAGTGACTTGTTACTATTGCGGCATTTAAAAATCGGACACTTAATTTATTTGGTTTGAATATGGCTTTTTTTATATCTATTTGTTTCTGTTTACAGATCTGTCAGTGTCATATTCAAGTTTGTCAAAATATAAAATTAATGTGCCACATTTGAATATTCGAACTAAAATTCAAATAATTACGTTACTAGAAGAATTGTCAACTATTAATAGAAAACGAAGCTTCGGTGGTATCCTTGTCTCAACTCCCGAACAGGATGAAAATTTTTCAAATTTCAGACTTGAGAAACCGGGCGTCTGCGAAAAAAAACATGATATTTGGAATGATCTGTCACTAGAATTTATACATAATGTCATAACATCTATTCCTAGACGTTTACAATTGGTGTTAGATAGAAATGGTGCTGAAATAAAGTATTAAAAATTAAAACCACATAATTGTAGTATTCTGAGTAATAAATGCTTGTCTTTCATTTATTCACTCAGTAACATTATTTTATAACAAAATATATAGTATAATTTTGCGTGAGAGGTTACAGATAAATGTCAGTATGCTGTCATCTACACAACAACTCAATTATACAAAAACCCAATTACAGTGCTTAATTATAGTAGTATATTATATATTATATATAGTAAAGTATTATGCCGCAATAGTACATAAATAACACAGGCCTGCATAAAATTTGTGATGACGTGATTATTGTTTGTTAAGCTCAGTTTTTATATAGCAATAACTAATTAAAATACAGTTGGTCTCTACCACCCACAGATTTTTTTTTTGCACAAAAGAAAAAGAAAAAAATATAAAAAAAATCTTATAATAGGCGTTTTAATACATTTTAAAATGAATGTACTACTTCAAATTCTAGGTATTAACCCAAAAATGATTTTCTGTTGTGGTTTTAAAGAAATTTGTTAAATAGGCTCTCATTACCTGATGTAAATCTTTTATTACATGTATTAATTTTGGACAAGATTTCCGGGAATTTTTTCCTGCTAAATCCTATTTATTATGATTTCACTTTATTAGTACTGCGAAGAAGGATTTCAAGTTTATCACTCCAAACAAAATGTACATTTTGATGTCATTTACTTCATTACAGCTCTGAGTGTCGATCAGTAAACAAGTAAAATTAATTTGTCTTTAGTGTTGTGCGTGGTATTTGATAAATAAACATTGCTTAAAAATATGTCTAGCCGGTGTTGCAAAAACAAACCAGATGATTTCTGTTATATTTGTGGATATTTCGTCTTGAAAAAGTTTAAGAGACCAATTGGTGAATTTGTGAAAAAAGGATATTATGCTTATTTCAAAATCAAATTAGGAGATCAAGATAAAGATTGGGCACCGCACGTTGTTTGTAAGGTATGTGAAGAAGGTTTAAGACATTGGACCAAAGGGAATAGAAAAAGCCTTACTTTTGGAATACCGATGGTTTGGAGAGAACCGCAAAATCATCATGAAGATTGCTACTTTTGTCTTTGTGATATTAAGGGGCATAATAGAAAAACTTTGAAACATATTTTGTACCCAAACAATATTAAATCAGCTATCAGACCAGTTCCTCACAGTGATCATGTACCTATACGTATACCCCCCAAAGTACTACAAGAAGATATTGAAACCTCTTCAACTTCCGGCTCCGTACAGATGGATAGTGACTTTAAACCATCAACCTCAAGTCAAAACTAACCTCAGCTATTTTCACAAGCCGAACTGATTGATTTAGTAAGAGATTTGGGACTCTCAAAAGATCTTTCTGAAGTATTGGGGGTCTAGTTTGAAGCAAAAAAATTTGCTTGCCCCAGAAACTACCTTCTCTTGGTATAGAAATCGTGAGGCTGGATTTGTAAAATATTTTGCACAAAACGGACCACTCGTGTACCTACTGCCAAGCAATTGCTGATCTACTTACTTTCCTCGGAGCTCCTGAGTACACACCTTCTGAGTGGAGACCTTTCATCGACTCTTCAAAAAGGAGCCTTAAAGCTGTTCTTTTACATAATGGCAAGGTTTTTGCTTCTGTGCCGGTCGGCCATTCTGTTCATTTAAAGGAAAACTATGAAAATTTACAGGAATTACTTTTAAGAATAGAATATGAAAATCACAACTGGGAAGTGTGTGGAGATTTAAAAATTTTAGGCCTTCTCTTGGGTCAGCAATCTGGATACACTAAATTTCCATATTTCCTGTGCCAGTGGGATGGCAGAAATCGAGAACAGTATTGGATAAAAAGAGACTGGCCACAAAGGGTGACTTTAACACCTGGAATCAAAAATGTAATTCGCGAAAGTCTTATTGACCCTCAAAAAGTGTTACTTCCACCGCTTCACATAAAACTTGGACTTATGAAACAATTTGTTAAGGCATTAAACAAAGAAGGAAATTGTTTTAAATATTTGTGTAAATCATTTCCGACTCTGTCAGAGGCAAAATTAAAGGAAGGAATCTTGGTAGGCCCGCAGATTAGGAGCTTGGTGAAAGATCAAGAATTTGAAAATGTGATGGAAGATAAGGAAAAACATGCATGGCATGCTTTTAACGAAGTTGTACATAAATTTCTAGGGAATTATAAAGACACAAACTATGTTGAGATCGTTGAAAATATGCTGGAAAAATTCAGGATTCTTGGTTGCAATATGAGCATTTTTCACTTTTTTCATTCCCATTTGGACTATTTCCCAGAAAACCTTGGGACGTGAGTGAAAAGCCAGGAGAAAGATTTCACCAGGATATTTTTTTATTTTACTGGTTTGAAAAATAACCTTACGTAATACAAAAAAAAATAAAAGCAGATTTGAAATCAGCGCTACCCAATTACTAGAAAACAGTTAAAATTTTTAAATCAAGTTTCAAAGTGTGAAAAATGAGGCCTGTGTAATTATTACACACTCAAGCTGTCATAAAATATTTTTTCTACAAACACTGTTAAAAACTAAACATTTCGACAGGGCTTACTTCAATTAAAAATGCGATATTGTTTCTGACAGTTTGTCAAAAATGACAAGAGAAAATTTCGAACACATATCAAAGTGATTTTTATTACTAAATGAAAATTACGTATTCCTTGGATAATTAATATTAAATGTATAGTTTGTACAATTTGAGATATTTATTAAACGTGACCAAAGGGTAGAAGATTTCCAAATTTTAGACCTTTCTTTAAAATATGCCAGTAGAACAACTTAATTTCACGTGATTTAACGGTTGTATCAGGACGTATTCATAAGCTGTCAGATTTTAATCAGTGTATTTTCATTTCACTTTTTATAAAAAATTTCTAACAAAAATTGTGTTTGTATAAAAAATACTGTACGATACTCGTGTTGAAAATGCTATTTTATTTTGCTTGTAAATTGCAACACTCCCTACCGCTCGTGTCGCGAACCTTTTACTCGCAAAATAAAATCGCACTTTTAACACTTGTGCCGTAAATAACTATTATGTCAGCTTAATTAAAAGTTTTGTGCAATTTGTTCCAACTACAAAGATTGCGTATTCGAATGCAAAAATGAGCGCTATGGTGCTTATATACGACCACATCGATAGGAATGCTTTAAAATCACTTCGCCTCTATGTAGAAAAGGTTCCCGATCGTCAGCTGCCTTCGCATGCGATGTTTCAGACGGTGTTCCAACATCTAAGAGAAACTGGTTCGTTTCATAAAAGCTTTCATGATGCAATATTATTGAAGAAAATTTACACCCTGTATAACGAAATTTTAATTATCTTATTTAAATTGTAAACCTTTCTCTCTATTTTAGGAAGCGACAACCTTTACATTTACAAGTTTATTACACTTTTTATTAAACTATTTCTACCTTGATTGTATTTTTATTAAAGGTTGAATGCAATAAAGAATGATTATAGCTAAAGGTACATTTTTATTATCCAACACAAAAGAAATGAAACTCCACCGCAATTCTTTACACCATTCATGACCAGCGTCTCTACCCCTACCATATTCAACTGGTACAAGCCCTTACTGTTCCGGATTATCAAGCGACAATGTCATTTTGTAGGGAGTTTTTACGTTAAGATGCTGACCGATTTTACTAAAAATGAAATATTTAGTTTCCACAATAATCACGTTTGGTCTGACGAGAATCCCTAAGCTATAGTCCAGACATCGGCAGTTTCAGTATAAACATATTAGGCATGCTAGGCGATCAGTTGGTAATGCCTGTAGTTTTATCGCAGCGCTCATGAGGAACAACATGCCTCAATTTCATAAATAATAGCTTACCAGAACATTCGGAAATGTACCTTTAAGTCAGAGATGCAATCTATATTTTATCAAGGATGGAACCAGTTGTTAGGAAAAATCTGAACCACGCACTTTCTGGGAAATAAACAGAATAATGAACTTCCTGGGAGGTGAATAGGGTGGAGGTTCCATTGCACGGCCTCCTAGATTCCTCCAATTGAATTCCATTAGACTTTTGTAACTTGAATTATTTAAAAAGTTTAGTGTACCCAACACTGATAACAAATCTTCAAAATTTGCACCAACGAATCGTACAATATTGCCAAATAATTCTAGAAAAACCTGTATTATTTTGGAAAAGTGCGGACTTTCTTTGAACAAAGATGTAGTTCCTGTCTCGATATGGAAGGAGTGTATATCGAACATATTATTTAGTAGCAATTATTTTTATTTTAAATACGAAAACACTTTAAAAGCTACGGAAGAAAATTTATTCTGCAATTCCGATAAAATCGCTATTATTTCATAAACAGTTCATTTGCGGACCAATGTCTATTAAGCCTTTTAAACATTTTTTAACGATTTTTTCGACTGTACCACATCCTTTTAAGATTTAAGAGCGTCGCGTATGTAAAAACTAACCTTGGAGTTGCTTTAAACAATGTCTTTGGAACTGGGTAAATCCTATGGTCTTCTTCATCTCTAATTTTAAGTATTACTTTACCTATATGTTTTCCAAGGCCCATAAATCTAAAAGCTTGTTCTAATTCATTTTGTTTAAAAACAGTCCTTGGTAGAGGTTTTAGGGCACCCTTTCTTATTAAATCACCTATCTCATTATTGAAAATATGTATTGGAACTAGAAACAATTAAACGATCTTATTTATGAAAAGTATTTAATTCTTTTACGTACAGGTACATTTCAATATGTTTCTATCCAAGGCCATTCCGATGAATCGAGCGTCTTTTGCCAGTAAAGACATGGCCAGAGGACTGTTATTCGCCAGATCGAATTTTCCAATTTCCAAAAATCGTCCACCCTTCGCCAAACAACGAACAGAAGCCAATTGTTTTTCCTCGGCCAATGAATTTAAAACGTAATCTACACCTCTTCCATTTGTACACTTATAGATCATAGTTTCAAAAGATACATCTCTGGAATTACCAATATGTTCCTCTTCAATTTGCGGATAGTGCGTTTTAAGGTATTCTCGTTTCTCTAGTGTGCCTACTGTGACGAATATTTGAAGACCATAATGTAAAGATAGATTTATGGCTGCTAGACCAATTCCTCCAGTTGCGGAGTGTATAAGTATACTTTCACCAGGCATAGGATTCAAAGGCTACGAAATATTAAAGAAGAATATAGTGAATTTAGGAACAGGTCCTCGAGGTTGTTTTATTTGTTATTGTTACACTTCGCATATAAAGGGTGGGGCACATAAAGTGTTACAGAGCAATAGCACTCAAACGATTAATCATATCGAAAAATGTTTCAGACAAAAGTTTCAGTGTTCGGGAAGGCGGTCATACTGGGCCACCCAGTTTTTTGATCGGTGTAGGCGTAGAAGCTACGTCAATGTGAACTCCAATTTTTTAAATGCAACCATGTATTTTCTTTTCAATAACATTATTACAGATTTTAAGACGAATTCAGCGACCTACAACACAAGGTCATTCTAGTCACGCAAAGTATGAAAATAGTCGAAAAATCGAAAAATATCGGAATAATCAGCATCAAAGGATCCTCTAACTTTGGTTTGGGTCTACCTACAGAGGATGCTCGAAGTGACCACCCTCCGCTTGTAAGCAGTGGTTAATTCTCCGAGGAAACGACCGTCTAACGTTAGCCAACATTTGTGGTGTAATTTCGGTACATGCTCGGCGTATTTCTTCTATCATGTCGTCAGGCGTGGTAGGTGCTTCCGCCATTACGTGTCCTTTGACAAAACCCCAGAAAAAGTAATCCATTAGTGTTAGATCTGGCGAACGAGGTGGCCAAGCAACAGTAGCGCCTCGTCCTATCCATTTTTCACCATAAATCTCATTCATCACTTGTCTTGCACATAGAGCATAATGGGATGGTGCACCGTCGTGTTGCATCCACATGTTTATGCGAACTAGCAAGGGCACGTCTTTCACTAATTCGGGCAGTACGTTTTGCAGAAAGTTTGCGTAAACTTGCCCACTTAAGTGACCTTCAAAAAAATGTGGACCAATGACGTGATCGCCGACAATGCCGGCCCAACAATTAACGGACCACGGATGTTGATATCGTGCAGTTCTCGTCCATCGAGGATTCGCATTTGCCCAGTAATGCATGTTATGTCTATTCACATTTCCCGTATTTGTGAAGTTAGCTTCGTCAGAAAAAAGCACATGACTCAAAAATGAAACATCTGTGTCCATTTTTCGACGAATCCAGTTACAGAAATTGACGCGATTTTGGAAATCATTGCCGTACAAATCCTGATGCAGTGACATACAATACGGATGTAATTTGTGTTGATGTAATATTCTTAATACAGATCGCCGACTAATTCCACTCTCTCTTTCCATTTGCCTGGTGCCCGCATGGGGATTTTGTGCAGTAAAAGCTAAGATAGCAGCCGCATTTTCATCAACAATCGGTCGATGTTTGGCTCGTGTTTGTTTCATTGTACCGAAGCGACAGAAACGGTCAGCTAATCGCTTAAATGCCATGTGCGATTTTTTTTGTCTGTCCGAATAACGAGCCGCGTACAACTGCTCAGCGTTTCTGTAATGTTCGCGGTATTCCCCCAGCACCATTAACATATCAAAATATTCTTGATAATCGTTCATTTTCGCGATCCGATGTACTCACAATAGAAGGTAATGCGTGACTAACTGACAGCCGTATGCGTTGACAGTTGATGCTGATTATTCCGATATTTTTCGATTTTTCAACTATTTTCATACTTTGGGTGACTAGAATGACCTTGTGTTGTAGGTCGCTGAATTCGTCTTAAAATCTGTAATAATGTTATTGAAAAGAAAATACATGGTTCCATTTAAAAAATTGGAGTTGACATTGACGTAGCTTCTACGCCTACACCGATCAAAAAACTGGGTGGCCCAGTATGACCGCCTTCCCGAACACTGAAACTTTTGTCTGAAACATTTTTCGATATGATTAATCGTTTGAGTGCTACTGCTCTGTAACACTTTTTGCGCCCCACCCGGTATAAGAATATTTTAATTTATTTTTAAATCATATTTCTTCTTTAAATATCTCGAAAATATTAAAATACTTAACATAAGACATTTTTCTACATATTCGTGTGCAAAGAGAAAGCATTTCTTTTGTTATATCCCTAACCGAGAGACCCTTGGTCTTCTACCTGACCCGTCAACAACCCTAACGTTCACTGTGGAATTTCTATATACATTCAATTAAATTGTTTTAATTTAATTACGTACATCTCCTATGGTGTTTCATATCATTAGAAAGCTTATTTCACAAGGGATATTTTAATAATATTTATGCCATCGATAGAACACCTCTTCAGGTCGCGCTTCTTATTAATTATTATTCAAGATATCGACCCTCTCTTCGACTTAGGTCATAAAACAGACCTTTTTCTAGGCTAGTGTGCTATCGACATAAACTATCAGGCTTCTTCACGTTAGAACTCTCGTAAGATCCACATCTTACCCGCCGTGCTGTTCAAGTACTGGCCAAGATGCACGTGCCCCTGCATCTCAACTAGAAGAAGGTAATCTTGTATTGTTAAATATAAATTATTCTTTTAAGCGAATCCATATTAATTCACATTGATTTAATTAATTGATTTCTTGTTCCTCCGGCCAAACATCGCTCTACATATACTTGTCCAAGTATATCTTCGCAGACCACGTGGCCGACCATCTTCGTAACTCAAAGGTAACTCTGTATTGTTCGATAAAGAGATTATTTTATATTAATCGTAATTAGTTAATGCTCAATTCAACGTTCGTTTTAGTATATTTTGTGTTAATTTTCAATTACTTAGTTACCGCTCCTCGTGTATATATTACTTTTATTCAATTACTTTTAAATTTACCAAGTTCAATTTCTTTCTTATGTAAATATAAATACAAACTTTAAGGACAACGCTCCTGTGTTTTATTTAGTAAGTTGTAATATATTTATTTAATTGAACCATTATCACGTCCTGGGCCTTTGATGAAACTTCACCATTACCACAATTATTTTATTATCAAATAGTTTCATTATTATTAGCACGCAACCACAAACCATTAACTTAGAAAACGCCTGTTTGTAATAAGATAAAGGCACTAGGTGGTCTATTATCATTATATACGAAAATTAGTCTGAAATTATTGAAACATCTCAAACTTTTGTGACTATACGACTTAGACAAGTCTTACTAAAGTCCAAGAACAGTATTTAACCCTAATTTTAAATACCAATAATTAAGTATTGAAGAATAATCCTAAAATTAATTAAAATGTGTTAACATTTTTTGCAATACTTACTCCTAGTGAATACAAAACTGTAACATATACGACTATCGAGGTTGAAGCATCTTCCATAGTCCATTCGTCAGGAATTTGATAAAGTGTCCATTTGTCACATAAAGTCATCGATGCTAGAGCTCCATTGGAACACATGCCCATCACGCGTTTCCCTCTGAAACAACAAAACGTATTCAAAGTTAAAGCTGAATTTCAAGAAAAAATTCAAGAAAGAGTTTTCTTGACGCTAATATGCACTCAGATTTTCTAATCTTACCTGGAATTTCTACCAGCAAATTCAATACCTTGAACGCATTCCTGTTCAATACGATCTTTTGTGACAGCATCTACTGGTATTTTGCCGGATGCAGTCAACAAGTCTTTGAAATTTAAAGCTGCGTAATATATCTGAAAAAGTGAAAATTGAAAGTGATTCTATCAATTGGAAAAAAAGATATAAATACAGATGTGATTTATTACTGTTTATAACTCTTTTAAAGAAAATCTCATTTAATTTTAGTAAAATAATAGCCTCAATGCTTGAAAACCTCAATTTTGTCGTAAATTTTCGGAAAAAAATGAAATCGATGAAAAAATCAACGAAGCAATTTTCCTTAAGATAGTGTTTTAGCGCCATATTATTTAACGTAAATATCAAAAAAGTTTAAGTATATCAATACGTTAAGCACGTATTACGCATTTGTTACAAATGAAACAGACATGCAATATACACGTCTGTAACTGTACAAATGGACATACACCTTGTATAATACAAAAGTATTTTTAATAATATAAAATATTATTAAAAATGGGGTGTGAAGAACACAATACAAGTTATATATTTGTGAATGTATCTCCTCTCCAGAGACGCAGATACGTATTTCACCTTTCTACAGGATCGTCGGTACGCCCCTGCTGGAGAAGAGATACATTCAACCAAACACAACTACCTTGCTATCAACCTGAAATTATTAAGACAGAGCGTGAAAGAATATTCAGCGCCATCTACATAATAACTGCCGAACTAAGCAACGTGTTTCTATAGACGGTAACAACCATATCTATAAAAAACTGTATTATCGTGTCTTCACTACTTGTTCGGGCGAACCGAATGCGTATATATTATAGATATGGTTGTTACCGTCTATAGAAACACGTTGCTTAGTTCGGCAGTTATTATGTAGATGGCGCTGAATATTCTTTCACGCTCTGTCTTAATAATTTCAGGTTGATAGCAAGGTAGTTGTGTTTGGTTGAATGTATCTCTTCTCCAGCAGGGGCGTACCGACGATCCTGTAGAAAGGTGAAATACGTATCTGCGTCTCTGGAGAGGAGATACATGCACAAATATATAACTTGTATTGTGTTCTTCACACCCCATTTTTAATAATATTTTATATTATTAAAAATACTTTTGTATTATTCAAATTGGTGTGGTTTTTACCCACTCATGTATGTTTCAAATTATTTTGTTATATACGCATTCGGTTCGCCCGAACAAGTAGTGAAGACACGATAATACAGTTTTTTATAGATATGGTTGTTACCGTCTATAGAAACACGTTGCTTAGTTCGGCAGTTATTATGTAGATGACGCTGAATATTCTTTCACGCTCTGTCTTAATAATTTCAGGTTGATAGCAAGGTAGTTGTGTTTGGTTGAATGTATCTCTTCTCCAGCAGGGGCGTACCGACGATCCTGTAGAAAGGTGAAATACGTATCTGCGTCTCTGGAGAGGAGATACATTCACAAATATATAACTTGTATTGTGTTCTTCACACCCCATTTTTAATAATATTTTATATTATTAAAAATACTTTTGTATTATACAAATTGGTGTGGTTTTTACCCACTCATGTATGTTTCAAATTATTTTGTTATATACACCTTGTATTTTCCAACATTTTCTTATGCCTAAGACCCGTGTTTCTGCCATCTACTATTAGGCTTCATCAGTTATGCAAGTGAAGAAAAGCTTAAAGAAATCGCCTCATAAGTAGAGCAGACCAATTTCCGTGCGCGCCATGTGCGCCGATGTGAGGATGATTGTATTGCATCAGAACTAATAAAAAGCATTCATACAGTAAATAATAAAGAATTAAAACACTTGGCTTGTTTCACTCTGAGATTTATTTAAATTCTCTAACATCTGTTTCGGCTGTTATGCCATTCTCAAAGAGATCTATAAATCTAACTTAAAGACTATCGCACTTGTTCTTATATGTTGTTTGTTCTTGTGTGTAGTGGGGGTGGTACTATGTTGTGTATTACGGTGTCTATAAAGGGTGTATTGGCATATTCTATCTGTGTGTTGGTGATTGATAGATTTTGTTTTATCGCTAGTTTTATTTCTAATATTTCTAGTAGGTCCAATCTCTTGCTTTTTGTGATATTGTGTATTAAGTCGCAGTTATCTATATCGGGGAAGTGGTTGAGTTCTATACAGTGTTCGGCAAAGCCTGTGTTTTTCTCACTATATAAAATTGACTTTTTGTGTTCTTTAACTCTGTTTTTAATGGCTCGTCCACTTTGGCCGATATAGATAGCCTCACAGTCTTTACATTTTAATTTATAAACACCTGATTGGTCCATTTTATCTCTTTTATCTTTGTTGTTACTAATCATTGTTCCCAAATTTGTTTTATTTACCCAGCTTATTTTGATATCTAATCCTTTTACAATTCTCTTTATTTTATTAGTGAGTTGGGGTATGTATGTAATTTTGTGCCATCTTTGTATATTTTCTGTTAAAAAAAAAAACACAGGCTTTGCCGAACACTGTATAGAACTCAACCACTTCCCCGATATAGATAACTGCGACTTAATACACAATATCACAAAAAGCAAGAGATTGGACCTACTAGAAATATTAGAAATAAAACTAGCGAAAAAACAAAATCTATCAATCACCAACACACAGATAGAATATGCCAATACACCCTTTATAGACACCGTAATACACAACATAGTACCACCCCCACTACACACAAGAACAGACAACATATAAGAACAAGTGCGATAGTCTTGAAGTTAGATTTATAGATCTCTTTGAGAATGGCATAACAGCCGAAACAGATGTTAGAGAATTTAAATAAATCTCAGAGTGAAACAAGCCAAGTATTTTAATTCTTTATTATTTACTGTATGAAGTTAAAATGTTTCACCAAGAAGTATCTGCAACAACAGCCGAGAAAAGCATTCGGTATGTGTTTGGTACTTGCTTAGACTGCATGTAAGTGTAAGCATACGTAATAAAATGTCGTCGACACATAAATCGAGAAAACGACCGTTGTCAGACGAAGTGAATGAGTTTATTATGGATTTCCCGGACTTAATATACGATTGCTCAAAAATTAAATGTTTAGTGCGCAATACATATCTAATGTATTGGTCGACAACACATTGTAAAGAACACGTAACCAGTTCGAAGCACAATAATAACAAAATTAATCGACAGCAGTTTATACATGAACTATGTGTAACTATGATTGTGTGTACACTGCTGTTTACCTTGTTAAGTAATGATTCATTTATTTCATTTTGGAATAAATACGCGAATCAAACATTACCGAGTACGACAACGTTACGAAGGAATTTACCATCGGTGCGTAAACAGGTTGAAAATAAAATCAAAGCCGAACTGAAAAATAAAAAAAAACTGTGGTTATGTGTGGACGAAACAACTGACAGCAAAAAAACAATCTGTAGTTAATGTGATGGCGCGTAATATGGAACCACATCAACCAACGTCTTCAATTTTATTAGCATCCAGACGACTAGAACAATGTAATGCCGAAAAAATTTCAGAGGTGCTATTAGATACTTTGGAAAAATTTAAACTTTCGAAAGACCAAGTATAAATGTTTATGACCGATGGTGCCGCAACCATGTGTTTTGTAGGCCGGTCTCTTAGAAAATATTGTCCTAACTTGTTACATATAACTTGTAAACTCCATGCTCTACACCTTGTGGCAGAACAGGTTGTAGATGTTATCCAGAGGTAGATGCTTTAATATCGAGTACAAAGGCAGTATTCCTGAAATCTCCAAAACGTATTCGGAAATTTCACGAATTGTGTCCCCATAGCCCTGAGCCACCACAGCCGATTCTGACACGTTGGGGTACACTGTTACGGGCGGGGTTTTACTATCATGAACATTTTGAAAAAATTAAGGACGTGGTTTTATCATTCGATCCGAAAGAAAATGCAGCTATCAATACAAGCCAGAAAAAATTTCAAGATGCCCAGATTAAAATGGATTTACAAAGTATTCGTGAGAATTACTTGGGACTAGAAGAAGCAATAACAAAATTAGAAAATTCGTCGCTGTCGTTAGAGGAATCACTGCAAATCGTTAAAGATGTTCACGCACAACTGTGTGCTGTAGAAGCTGCAAAAAGTGAAAGTGTTCTAATTAAATTTGAAAGTGTTTTAGACAGAAATGCAGATTTTGAAACCTTAACACGTATTTGTGAGGGCACGTCTACAAATGCGTTAAGTTGCTTAAAAGAGTATTCTGATTATGCGAATATAATGTCACTAGATGTAGAACGCTCGTTTTCCGAATATAAACATAGTTTTTCCTCACGGCGGAGATGTTTTTCAGAAATAACCTTAGAAACGCACTTGATGTTGAAAATATACAATCAAGTTTCTCCAGTTTGTCAATCCTTGGAAGACGCTTAAAACGGTAAGTGTTATTTTAAATCCTCTGTCGTGCGCACAATCACTGATTTCATACATTTTCCGTTAATAATGGTTTCCGCGTCTTCGCGTTGCTGCGGAGTGCATCTTCTTTTAAAACTTGGATTCAGCGGTTCGCTCTGGCGGTTACCGTCGTATGTTTTAAATGCAATATACGTGTGTTCGTCTCAAAGAGTAGCACACGAACTGTGCAACAATAAACCAGTGTCACAGACTATATATCCAACACAACCATATTGGGTTACTTCAAACTATTATCTTAATTGCTATATGTCAACCTAAACTGTATCTAAATTCGTGCAAAGTACAAAATTAATAATGTGACAGAACAATTTGGCAAAACCCTATTTCACAGAACTAACAAATTTAACAAAAGGAAATTTTACAACGGGGGAAAGTACAAAATTTAATAAAGCAACAGAACGATTTGGCAAAACCCCATTTCACAGAACAAACAAATTTAACAACGGGGAAGAATTCAAGTCTAATTTATCATTTAATAGTATATCCAGAATTTTTGAGCTTATTAATTTCTAATGACTCTAAGCAGTTTAATTTTTTCCCTTTATTTTCCATATGGAGAATATCAAATTGTAACACACATATCGTGCGTTCAAAAAAAAACCTCAGAGTTGGTCATGAAATTTTTAGGTATGTCGTAACTTAACGCACCGTTCTGAATTGCCCAATCTTAATGTCATTAATGTCATCTAACAAAAACAGTAACACAGAATTTTATTTATTCATGACAGGAAGATTATATCCTAGCAATTAACCTTGCAATTTTCTCATTTAAAAACAGTAACACAGAATTTTATTTATTCATGACAGGAAGATTATATCCTAGCAATTAACCTTGCAATTTTCTCATTTAGATGTAACGCACTATATAACATAGTAAAAAAAATGAAAAACCAGCTCAACGATATAAGACTGAAAAGGCAATGGCCTACGGACCTACACAAGTGAGATTTACCAACCTCTATCATTCATAATCCTTTAATGGTATAGCAGAAGATGGCCGGTCACTGGACAATTTCTCTTCTCTCGCCATTTACTTTTAACAGAATAATTGAAACATACATGAGTGGGGGCAAAACCCCACCAGTTTTGTTAGTATTTTTAATAAAGTACTGATGAATCTGTAGAAAGATGAAACACGTATCTGCGACACGTTCACAAAAAATATTAATATTGAACTTGTATTTGTGTTCTTCACACCAGATTTTTAATAATATTTTAAAATAATAAAATAAAATAAAACAATAACTTTGTTATACCACTTTATTCACATGTAATGGTGACCGCGGTTTCGACATACAATGTCATTATCAAACTGCAAAAGTTACAGGCCTACATAGATCTTATAAATGACACAAAAATATATGGGGGTGGTTTATGGTTAATCACAAAGTCATAGAAAACAACCTTACGATAACAGAAGCAGAAAAAGGAAATTCGTCTGTAATATTAACTAAAGGTGATTATGAAAATAATGTTAAGAAATTTATAGACGACAATACTATCATAGAATTGAAAATGGACCCCACTAAACAGTATCCGGCAGAAATTACAGAATGTGTCAAAAATTGTAATGCAGTAATCTCAAACACAGATAAGTACAAACTTTTCCATATGAATCCTTCCTCCCCTAAATTATAAGGTTTAGTAAAAATTCACAAAGAGGAAGCACCCATCAGACCAGTTGCTTCGTTTATTTCTTGCCCCAATAAAAAATTAGCCGAAAAATTAAACATAATAATTAGACAATATACCGAATTTACAGATAGCTCTTCCATAAAAAACGCTATACAGTTAACAGCTAAATTAAAAGATTGTAATATACAAAAGACAGAAATCCTGGTATCATTTGATGTTTCCAACATGTTTTCAAAAATACCACATAAGGAATGCTTAAGGTTAATAGAAAACATATTAGTAAAGAAAAATACAAACCCGGTTGTTATACACGAAATCATATCTCTAACGGAGTTAGTCACCAACCAAAGTTACTTTACATTTAACAACAAATTCTACAAACAAACAGAAGGTCTGGCAATGGGCTCACCTCTAAGTCCTCTATTAGCTGAAATTATGAAGCATATTACAGAAAAAATTATTTCATCACAACTAGGTAAAAAACATATTAAATTTTGGTATCGGTATGTAGACGGCATCCTAGCTTGCTTTAAGGGTACTCATAGACAACTACAAACATTTCTGAACTACATAAATTCAATCCATTCTAATATCAATTTTACAGTAGAAATAGAAGAGAATAACAGTATTAACTTCCTGGATTTAAAATTAAACAAATTAGATCAGAGCTTAAAATTTGATATATATCGTAAACCTACTTTCACTGATTGCATTATTCGCAAAAATTCACTACACCCTAAAACACACAAACATTCATTTTTTAATTCTATGATACATAGAGCATTAAATATTCCTTTGTCTAATGAATATTTTGTTCGTGAAATCAATACTATAAAGCAAATAGCGGTAAACAATAGTTATAAAAGTAGCGTAATTGACAGTATACTAAAGAAAAAACAGTTACAAGTGGCCCTTAGTTTAGTATATCCTAAAGATAGTGCTAATTTGAAACAATTTGTCTCGTTAACTTACTTCGGTAAAATAAGCGAGCAAATTGGAAATATAATTTCAAAAAATAATAGTAATGTTAGTATAGCTTACAAATCATATGTAAAAACAAGTAATTTAATTTTTAACGCAAAACCTAAAACATATATCAATAATAAATCAGGAGTGTACAAATTATATTGTAATGATTGTAAAAGTGTATATATAGGTCAGACTGGTCGAAGTTTTATTATACGGGTAAAAGAACACATGAGGTCATATAAACTAAAGAAGACAGATTCAACATTCGCAAACCATCTTATTACAGAAAGGCATACATACATTTGGTCATCGTAAAATATTGCATTTGGCCGAGAAAGGTCGTAAATTAAATCTTTTAGAGTCACTTGAAATTTTTAAAAGCGGCAACAACACAATAGATATTGTTCTTAACGACAAGTTGGATCTTATATATACACCTCTTTTCCAATGTTGTATATAATAGTTAAGTATATAGTAGTAATTTTAAATAACATCATAAACCACCCCCATATATCTTTGTGTCATTTATAAGATCTATGTAGGCCTGTAACTTTTGCAGTTTGATAATGACATTGTATGTCGAAACCGCGGTCACTATTACATGTGAATAAAGTGGTATAACAAAGTTATTGTTTTATTTTAATTTATTATTTTCAAAATGAATTACCACAAAGTTACGGCTACCAGTATTAATAATATTTTATATTATTAAATATACTTTGTATTTACTTTTAAACCATTTCCTTATGCTTCAAGAATTCTAAGTAGCGAAACCACAAAAATAAAAAATGATACCTACATAAATTAATTCTTTATCATGCATTTCCTGATGCTCGTCCGTCTTTATATTTCCTTCTAGCCACGTCAGAGTAGATATGTCACCTCTGGTCGTAACATTTGCGTAAATATGTTCACATTCAACGGTTTGTTTCTCAGGTAAAGGCAAATGCCTGTAAGTTCCCCACGCACCATCTTTCCAAACATTCATAGCCATATTCTTATCCAATTGCTTTCTGTAAAAGTCTAGATCGGGGTCGAATTTTGGAGCTTCATCCATTATCAGAAAAGAATGTATTTTGCCACCGGAAGCTTCCCGTTGTAAACAAGTGCATAAACCTAAAAGGCCGTTGATATCTTCGTCTTGTGAATAAAGAACCACCTTATCATGATCTTTGATTTGTTTTTGTAATTTTGGAACCCATTGCAGGTCATCTAATGAATTAGAAAGGTCGATGTAGACGGTATTGCCGAATTTTCTTTTAATTGGTTTCAAAAGAACTAGCATTTCTTTATCATTCGTATGACTGCAAAGGACTTTAAATGAACTTGAGTGAAATTTAGACAAATCGGTTTTTAAATTTTCCCTTGAAATAATATACCCTTTTGCATCCTTGGTTACGTTAATTGCTACGGTTGCCTAAAATAAAAGTAACTGCAAATGAAAATAAATAATTTTTGAATATTTTCGTCTTATACCTACCTCAGTGGTCTCCAAAAGTTTTGAAACTATAAGTATTAAGCAATTTGACTCAGTGCTCAATGGTTTATTCTGAACAGAAATTCTAGGAAGTTCTGACGCTTTACTCGTCAAAAGTGTTATATCTTGCTGTATCGAGGGTAGATCATCTAGTGCTTTTTGTACCATTGGGCATAACAAATAATGTCCTTCCGGTTCTTCCCCACTAACTTCCACCACCTTAACTTTCAACACGTTAGAGTTTTCTAAAACTATCTGAGAGAATATCTTAGCGGACTCAGTAACATCTCTGTGATCTTCGTTTGCGATGAACTTCGAAACTTCTAGAACTGGATCTCCGCTCTTTTTCCTCGCAATAGCACTCGCGTTTAATCCTCTCATTTCGATACCTTCCGATCTGCATATTCCAATTAATTCAGTGGAGTTACAGCGAATTTAAGTTCCTACGAAAATCTTACCTGATAACATTAAGTTCTCTGTACAATCTAAGCGGCATCATATCATTTAATCGTTCGCAGGCACTAATATGTGTTGGTGCGTCGACAACTAACTGTCCTATATCTGTGGGAATTAATATATTTCTGGTGTCTTCTTGCAAAAGTGCCAATTGTAAGAAGCAGTCCATGTAAGCAATCCAATTGTTATTCCAATGGATAATTGCCTGTGATGAATCCTCATTACTTTTTTTTATACCCTTGAATAGTCCCCTGAAAACGATTTTGTTTTAAGCATTCGAATCCACTGAACGAAACGATACTTACGTGTAATGATAACCCCGTAGTTTCATCTCCTTGTAAACATCCTTCTCTGTCATGCAAAGTTTACTTTCTTCAAAATCTTCGTTTGGTATATCGATTAATGTTTGTTCATCGGTTTTTTCATATATTTTACCTTTCACTACAGTAACACCTCCATCTGTAATCTACAAAATATATTTAAAAAACGCTGGGATTTCAAAATAAATTCAAATCATTAATGTAGTCGGTGTAAAAAGGGTATATACGTATTACTAAACAAAATTCTTATCTGTTATTTCATGACGATGAATCTTCAAGTTTAATAATAATACGAAATATATAGGGTGTGTATAAATTAGCAGACAATCTACACGTGACGTCTTTCCTTTTGTTATTCTTTGATATATTCCTTATAAATAAACATCCAACTGTTGATAATAACTAGAGAACGGATGCAATTTCCGTAAAACGCAATCGGCAATTGGAATTGTGTATAACGTCGCTCAGTCCATCCCGGCGTAATTCAATGAAGTATTTGTTTGACTTACTCGGACACCTGGTCTCGCTGCGATAACAATGGACAACTGAGCTATTGTATTCGGAGAATATAGTGTTTTTTAAAGTGTTTTCATGAGCGTAGACAGAAGCGGGGTTTTTATAATGTATTTTATTTATTAGTTTATATTTCGTAAGATAAATAAAGTGCTGTGAGTAAGTTTCTTGTTTTCATAGTTTTAACTGTTAATTACATCGTAATTTTTGTGATAGATCCTGCTTAATATCGTTTGATTGAATCTATGCCTACCAATTATTTCGACGTAAGTGTGCATTGAATTTCGTTCAGTTTCAATAACTTACGTAAACATTTTTAGTTTTCATTTATTTAGATCTAGAGCATTGTTTAAATTACTTTTTCAGACATGATATGGAAGAATGTCGAGAACGGCATTGTAAAACAATGGCGAGTTGGATTGACGGTCATACTGATTGTATGCCCATTATCAGTGATTCCGAAATTTATTACAAAATCCGTAAAATATCGTCAAAAATTCGTCACTTAGGATCGCAAACACATCTGAACTCTGTAAAACTTTTATGGCGGCTAATATTCCATTAAATAAACTTAGCAATTCCACTTTAAAAATATTTCTTCAAAAATATACTGGTCGAAATGTTCCTGATGAATCAACTTTACGAAAATATTATGTTTCTAGGTGCTATACGAGAACAATAGAACGCATTAGAAGCCATCTTTTAAATCAATACATATGGATAAGCGCCGACGAAACGGTGGATATGTTAGGACGCTGTGTGGTAAATGTTGTAGCTGGTGTACTACATCCAACTATTCCCTATAACTCATATGTAATAGCAACAAGTGTTATAAATAGAGTTGATGCGGAAACAGTTGCTGAAACCATTAAGGAGAATATGCAAAAAATGCTTCATTCGGACGCCACGTACAAAGAAAAAATACTTTTATATGTCAGGGATAGTGCTGCGTATATGTTAAAAACAGGCAGACTATTGAAGAAAACATATTATAATATGCTGCATATTACTTGTGTAGCACATGCTCTCCACAGAATCTGTGAATATATCAGAGACACTTTTCCGGAAGTTGACAGACTTGTATCAGCTTTTAAAAAAGTTTTCAGAAAAGCACCATTGAGAGTAGCTCTTTTCAGGGAAACATTTCCATCTCTGTCACTGTCTCCCACTCCAGTAATAACTAGATGGGGAACATGGCTGGAAGCTACTAGTTATTATGCTGAGAATTTCGATAGTCTAAAACATTTCGTAACACAGCTAAAGGAAGATGCTAGAAGTATTGGTGAGTGCAAGGAGCTCACACAAATCCCAAATTAAAAAAATCAGTTGTACTTTCTTCACGAACACTTTGGAAAATTGCCAAAACTAATCACTTATTTTGAAAATCGAAATCTCAAATTAAATGACGAATTAACCACATTAGATGTGGCTGTTAATAATTTGAAAAGTATTCCAAGTGACTTCGGATGTGGCCTTCGGCAAAAGTTTGAAGCAATTCCTAATAGAAATCCAGATTTAATTACATTGCAGCAATTATGTATGGAGATAATTCCACAAAATCTAACGGCTAAATATGAAGAAATAAGAGAATATTTCCAGTATGCACCTATAACCAGTTGCGATGTAGAAAGGACGTTTTCTATTTATAAGGAAGTACTTAATTCAAAGAGAACAAAATTGAAAGAAGAAAACCTTGAGAAACTATTGCTAGTCAATATTAATACTCCTTTACTCAACTTGAACGACAAAATGAACAAATAAAAATGTTCCAATTATAGAAATAAAATTAAAAACTTTAAAAATACAACTTTTCAACAAATACATATGTATTTCGTAATTTTATAGATCACCATCCGTTCGTTTTCCAATTATATAAATAAAATTAAATATTTTAGAAATACAGCCTTTCGCCAGTTCTGCACTGGGCTTTGCGTCATGTGGTAAGCGTGTCCGTTCTCTAATAATAACTTTACACGAGGTCGCCAAAGTTTCAAATTTTTACTACCAATGCAATTTTTCCTTATTATTCTGCTATAAATAGTAAATTATTATAATTTTAAAAGTTTATTCAAAATTATCTTTCTAATAAATTAAATAACTGAAGAAGTATGTTAATTTTTTACATTATTTTTCTAAAAAAACAAATAAAAAGAAATTTAAAAAAATTATATAAAAATGGCTTAGAATAGTTTAAGGAAACACTCCACGCGCGAATTATCCACCAATTTATACACACCCTGTATATTGGTATATGTTAGTATATGTAAATGAAACAATATGTAAATAAAGGTATATTAGCATGAAGTTTAAAGAAAATAAAACAGAAACGGATTGATATAGTCAAATCTATGTTAACGGGCACCTGTCTAATGCGGCAACTGAGGTAATGTACAGTTTCAAAGTGCCCCCACCGACTAAAAGGAAATTCCTATATATGAAAAACACGTTATTTATGGCCACCCTTAAAGAACGACCTCAGCCAAATAAACCCAAATTTTTACAGCCTATCTTCATAGAAATTGACCTGTCGATATCGGCCGGACTATTTATGGTGTATCTTTATTGATGGAAATATCCAATATTATTTCGTATTTGTGCGAAATTGACCATAATTATGTATTCCTAGTATGTACACATAATTAAATTAAACTTGTAGAAATGAATGCGATCTCAGTCCCTAACACGCCCCGAAAGCAAATTGCCTGCGCAATACATGCATGTTTATGTTCGATCAACCAGAGATCGTCTTCATTTCTATAAGTTTACAGATAATGTGGTCTTTCAGTTACTTAGTTTTAAATTCTCTCCGTATGTGAAAGGTTCTTTCAGTTACTAGATTAGTTTAAGTTATCTCCATATTCGAAAGGTTCTTAATTAAGTCTGTCGCTAAAAAGAAAACGTTTATCGCTAAAAGACAAAATAAATATAATCGCGAAAATTGAAAAGTATGCGTTCAGTTAGCGAAAGTTAGCCGAAAAATATGGGGTTGGAAACACAAATTAACGATAATAATTAATAAATAATAAAAGTAAATTAAAAAAGGTGATCGAGAAAAGTGTTAACTTGGAGTCTAAGTCTAATTAAGTCTAAAGAATTGGCAGTGGATGAAGTCGTCTACAATTGATTTTGCAAAACCAGAAATAAAGCAAATCTAATATCTGAGCCGTTACTTAAACAAAAAGCACTGATAGCAGTTTGACGATGGAAAATTTCGCAGCATCAAATAGATAGTTGGAAAGTTTCCGCCGGCGATACAGTATAACTTTTAACAGAATAATTGAAACATACATGAGTAGGTAAACCCCACCAGTTTTGTATAATAGAAAGGTATTTTTAATAATATAAAATATAATTAAAAATCTGGTGTGAAGAACACAAATACAGGTTCACTATTAATATTTTTGTGAACGTGTCCGAACATATCCCTCCCCAGAGACGTAGATACGTATTTCACCTTTCTACAGGCTCATCGGTACGCCCCTGCTGCAGAAAGGATATCTTCAGACATTCACAAAAAAGAGCCACATCACAGAAATTATCCAGACCGAGCGTAGCGCTGGTAGGCAGCGCTGAATTTACTTCTACGCTCGGTCTGGATAATTTCTGTGATGTGGAGATGTGGTTCTTTTTTGTGAATGTGTCTGAAGATATCCTTTCTCCAGCAGGGGCGAACCGATGAGCCTGTAGAAAGGCGAAATACGTATCTACGTCTCTGGGGAGGGATATGTTCGGACACGTTCACAAAAATATTAATAGTGAACCTGTATTTGTGTTCTTCACACCAGATTTTTAATAATATTTTATATTATTAAAAATACCTTTGTATAACTTTTAAATCAATTTGTGGTCAGTCCCCAGAGGTTAATTTGGACGATATAGAGGACTGGAAAACTCACTTAGCGTTGTTTTTAAGGAATCATTCTCCTCTATATATAATAATGCTAACGAAACAGGTCTTTATTACCGCGCCATGCCAAATAATACATTTGCATTATAAAATGAGAATTTTGCAGGGAACAGAGCAGCAAAACTACGTTTGATTATTTTACTGTGTGCAAATATGGAAGGTGAGAAAGAAGATTCATTAATAATTGGAAAAAGTAAAAATCCTCACTGTTTTAAGGGTAACCATATTGACAACTTGCCCTTAGAATTGGTTTCTAATGGAGAGGCTTTGATGACACCAGAAATTATGACAAGATGGCTGCATAAATTTCACAATAAGATGAAAAAGCAAAATAGAAAAGTGCTTCTTTTCTTGGATAATGCCACGTCACATTTTAGCGTTCCAAGAAAATGTTAAACTAGTCTTCCTGCCGCCAAACACCACTTTGCATTATTAGCCCTTGGATCAAGGAATAATTCAAAATTTCAAATTGATTTACATAAATTTTTTGATTAAAAAGCTTCTAACGTTTATTGACATTGAATGTGATTTCGAAAATTCGGAAAAAAATATTAATTTAGCCAACGCACTTATATGGATTACAGCTGCTTGGAAAAAGGTATCTCCTGCTACAGTTAAGAAATGCTTTGCTTGTCGTCGGAGTCTCTGATTTTACCCAAGAAGATACAATTTTTGATGAAGAATACACCTTACCAAACTCTTTCCTACAGTTCGTAACGAGTGGACTTAAATCAATTTGCTTCTGTTGATAGTCATATGTCTACAATGAGCCTTCAGTATTACGGAAATTGTTGAGGAATTGGGCAATAATGATGATGAACATAATTCTGATAATAGTGATGTGGACAAATTTGAAACTATAATCTACTTTATCTAGTATGAATGAACTGTATGCAAAATTAAGAGACAGAATTATTTATGTTGTTCTTAATATTTTAGTATACCAAATTCTTTCCTCACAATAAGGAATTAACACTTGAACATACACAAATTGTAAATATTTATCAAAAATCATATTGTCTGAACCTTATGTTATTAGGGCTCGTATTATAATGTATGGTAAAAAGATAAATGTCTTGTATTTTACCTCAAATGTATTAGTACCGGTATGGACCATAACATTAAGTTCCACCCCACCATCCTTTGGTATGTTAACGGCCCTAATGAATTTTACATCTTCGAAAACAATCTTGATTTCTGAAAAAAGCTTACCCACTACCATAGCGTAACATTCCCACGCTAAGCTCAGATATCCAGTGGCTGGGAATAAATTTCTACCTAAAACGAAGAAAATTCAAAAAATTCCGTTTTTCCAGAAATTCCAAACCTTAATTAAGTCATAACATTGATCATAGTAACCTATATGATATTAAATGGCTTGGATTTGGATTGATTTGAATTGATTTAGAGTTTAGTTCATTAACCGTCAGCAAAATGTTATTTGTGAAGATAGTGTAATGTAGCCGGGTCCTACGGAGGCTACATTGTTGCTTCGATACGCAGATGCGTATTAGCACCGAAATAATACTCAGTTAAGGTTGGTTTAACGTAGTATAATAATTTAACACATAACAAACATAACAATTAATATACATATAACAATGAATTGTGCAGTAGTCACAGGAGAGATCTAACTGGCTCTCTAGCTATGAATGATCCTTGTTCTTTAATAGAACATCTTATATACCATATTAGAGTGCCCTAGTTTGACTACGTCCTTACTTATCTGTAAACAGATGTGCAAGCGTGTAACCTCCGATTAATAATGCTTGTGTTTAATTAAGCAGGTGGACCGAGGTCGTGTTTTCTAATACAATGCAAATAAGACCAGGGCCACGCTTTGACTGATCGAGTACTACAAACATTACTTAATTAGGTTATCACAACTGCCACCCAGCGAGAAAAGAAAAAACAAAAGGATGTGTTTGCTTTTTTCTTTCTCTAGAAATTTCTACCTACTTATGATTCCTTATTTCCTGATTGTTTAATTTATTTTGTCACTTAACTTTAGATGAATTAAATTGCGTTTTGCCTCATTCAGGGCTGTTTGTAATCTGTATTTAATTTCCGCGGTATAGTTATCGAAATTATAAAGTGGCTCTATCGCGTCGGTTAATGATGAGGGTAGCGGGTTGTGTTTTCCAAAAACTAACTCGTGTGGGGTATATTTTGTTTCTGTATGCACTGTGTTGTTAAATGCAAAGCACCAATAAGGTATCCATGTTGACCAATTATTTATGTGGTTATTCAGTTGAATACGTAAATACACTCCCAGATTATTGTGTGTGTTTTCTAATGCGCCTAACGTTTCGTGGTGGTATGCAGTAGATTTTAGCTGCTTTATGCCTAAAAGAGAGCAAGTTTTCTTAAAAACTGTAGTCATGAATTCTGTTCCCTGGTCGGAAGCTATCTGTTCGGCAATAATGCTATGTTCCGATCGTCCTGCAAAGATTTATACTTGGAGCCGCTCTGTTTTTGATTTATGTAAATGTTTTTATTAACATTCTTAATGATACTACTACAGTATCTTTTTAAGCTGACACATTAAGATTATATATAAATATTTTCAATTACGAACATTTAACACGCAATATGATAAAATATTAACAAATTTGTTAATCAAAAAGTACTGTTACAATATTTTGGTCGGTCCCTGTCTACTCATTACGTCTTTGCTAACACTTTAAATAACGTATATTCAGACGAAGAATTGAGGAATTCAATGAAAGATGTAACTCATAAGTTAAATAACGGGCATGGTATATTGAGTTTCAAGTATTAACTTCAAGACAATGAATCAAAATACATTGAAATCGGTATGCGTTGTGGACTTTTCTATGTATGTGAATAATCACGAAAAGCTCGAAATTATTGAAGACTATGACAAGAGTATTTGTAACTTTAAAAGATTTCAAATGTATGTGACAATATTTTAAAATGCGACATTATAATTTGAATGAAAAATTAAAAAGTCATATCTTAACTAGATAAAAAATAAGCAGCCGTGTATAAAATAGATGAATATTACTCTTGATAGCAACGAGAAAAAGAAAAATAATAAGTCAACAAAAATTTATGTGGTGAGAGAAAAAAATTGATTATTTGAGAAATAAAATTATTGAATGAATAAAAAACAAAAGCTAGTTAAAGATATTTATGTTTAACGCTAAGAAATAAGTAATTAAACTTCTAGTTTCAAACATTCTTTTATTGTAAAACCACTACAATATTGTTTCGCCATACAATGGCTTCATCAGGTGGATGAAATACTGATATGGCGAAACAATATTGTAATGGTATTTACAATAAAAGAATTTTTGAAACTAGAAGTTTAATTACTTATTTCTTAGCGTTATAATGAAGTTTCAACAAGTATCTCCTTCGTCAATTAATTAAATATTTATGTTTAGTAAGCCGTGGAATTATAATTCAATACTCGACTCAAACTGTCAGAATTAACTTTGTAGACGTCCGAATATTAATAATGTTTCAATTAACTGAAAAATAATGTATTGAAATTCTGATGATGATTGGTTTTGGAAACCGTGTCAAAACTCTTGAAGAAGTATGCAATTTATTTAACAATTTGCATTAAGATCGGCGTCCAATATCACGAGCTGTCGTCAGTAAAATTTACCGAAAAACGAACGACCAAAAATCGCAACTAATGAAGTTATTGCTCAAGATATTGCTATAGCACTATGATACAAGTTGCCGTTCAGTAACCAGAATATTAAAGCACTAAAAATACTATCCGTATAAACCACATTTAGTGCAAGAATTATTGGACGGGGATTATGATCGTAAAATTGAATTTTGCGAAAGAGTGGTGATTTGCAAAAATGACCAAATTTTACATACTGTAACGAACCTCGCCCTCAAAATGTAATCGAATTTTGCTGCGCACAAATTTTCATAAATTGTGAGCAAACGTGTATATGTAAATATGCTTTCTACATATTACGACGCCATATTATTCGAATTTTTTATAGAAAAAAAAATTTGACCCTTAAGTGTGATTCGAACCCACGTACATGGCTTGCCGGACCATCGCTCTAGACCACAAAGCTATTAAAGGCAGTGTGTCCGAATCTTTCTAGGGATGCCTTGAGTTACATCAACGAAACAGATGATATATATCTTGCCCGTAGTAGGTCGTGTGCAAATTTGTTGCATTTTTCGCCGAAGTAATGTAAATGTAAACATGCTTTCTACATATTACGACGCTAATTTATTCGAATTTTTTATAGAAATTCGCCCTTAAGTGGAATTCGAACCCACCATTTACGAGAATATGCACCAAATTCTTCATTCGGACGACAGGTACAAAGCAAAAATACTTTTATTTGTCAATGATAGTGCTGCGCATATGTTAAAAACGGGCAGACTATTAAAGGAAACATATCCTAATATATCAGAATAATTGAAACATACATGAGTAGGTAAACCCCACCAGTTTTGTATAATACAAAGGTATTTTTAATAATATAAAATATTATTCTCCAGCAGGGGCGTACCGATGAGCCTGTAGAAAGGTGAAATACGTATCTACGTCTCTGGGGAAAGATATTTTCGGACACGTTCACAAAAATATTAATAGTGAACCTGTATTTGTGTTCTTCACACCAGGTTTTTAATAATATTTTATATTATTAAAAATACCTTTGTATTATATCCTAATATGCTGCATATTACTTGTGTAGCACATGCTTTCCGCAGAATCTGTGAATATATCAGAGACACCTTTCCGGAAGTTGATAGACTTGTATCCGCTTTTAAAAAGTTTTCAGAAAAACAGCGTTGAGAGTATCTCTTTACAGGGAAAAACTTCCATCTTTATCACTGCCTCCCGCTGCAGTAATAACTAGATATGGAACATGGTTGGAAGCTACTAATTTTTATGCAGAGAATTTCGATACTTTACAAAATTTCATTACATGTTTAAATGACGATGCTCGAAGAATTTCTGAGAGCAAGGAACTAATACAAATTCCAAATTTAAAAAATCAGTTGTACTTTCTTCAGGAACACCTTTGAAATTTGCCAAAACTAATCACTTATTTTGAAAATCAAAATCTCGAATTAGATATTAGATGTGGCTATTAATAATTTGAAAAATATTCCAAGTGACTTCGGATGTGGTCTTCGACAAAAGTTAGACGCAGTTTTTAATAGAAATCCAGATTCAATAACATTGCGGCAATTGTGTATGGGGACAATTCCTCAAAATCTAACTGCTAAATGCGCTGAAATAAAAGAATGTTTCTAGTATACACCTATAATCAGTTGCGATGTAGAAAGGACGTTTTCTATCTACAAGGATGTATTTCATTCAAAGAGAACAAATTTTACAGAAGAGAACCTTGAGAAAGTATTACTAGGTAATATTAATACTCCTTTACCCAACTTGAACTACAAAATGAACAAATAAAAATGTATTTCGTATTTTATAGATCACCACCCGTTTGTTTTCTAATTATATAAATAAAATTGGCCTCCCGTATCCGGTCCCTAATCATAAGCAAGCTAATTTATAGCAAAGCCTAATCTAAATTTAAATATTATAGGCAAAAGTGAAATACTTTACAGAAAAAAAAAAGACTCACTGCTATTACGTTTCACTAGCGATATTAAAAAAGGAAATGAGATTCGACTTATGTAAATTTAATTACGTGAAACAAATACCCGAATAGCAGTCAGAATTTTGGCGCGGAAAGGAATAACTAATTAATTATTTCACCAATAATATAACAGAAATTATTAAAATAATATAACCCTATTTACACAATCGGTACATGAAAATGACAAAAGCAAAATTAATTAATCTAATTAACGATTTCATATAAGAAATTCTCCTCATCCGGCTGTTACATATAGAGGAAACGTTATACTACACAAATTGGCGGACGTAAACTTTATTATTGCCGAACTCCCAGAGTAGAGTTCTATTTAAATTCGTAAAAATATACAGGCTGTTTTGTTGAAAATAGAAAAAGCTAACATCATCTGATTCAGATATAAATATACTATCGAATCCCTTATTTGCATTAATTTAAATGTGGAATATCTTTGATATTCGAATGGATGCATACATTTGCCTAACCCTATACAAAAATTTAAAATTTGATTATGTCTTATTCTTGACAATAAACTTCATAATTTCATTTCACATTATTTTTCAAGCATCCGACGTGATGCAACTTTATTTTATATTAATATACTCGCATATGTAGAAGTCTGAAATTCTCACCATCGATAACATGTCCGACAATAAAGTTCCAATCTTCAGTCTTGGGTACAATGTGCATAACTCTATACCCACTTCTAACTTCAGCTTCATTTTGATACAAATATACATTACAGTCATGCGAATGCCATTTCACTAAAGGAGATAACATTGGTGTCCCTCTACTAACAGGTAATTTGATACTTGGATATAATTGGTTCAACTCCATATCGCAACCGTACTCGAACAAACTACATAATTGAAAAGTATTAACTAAAATTAAACTTCGAAAGTCAACAGCAAATATTACCTTCCTAAATTATTTAAAAGGTCCAACACATGATCACTGGATTTCTCATCTATCAAATGTATTATTTTGCCCGGAACTTCTGTAATATGGGCGCCTATTACTAAAGATATGGCTTCTTTCGGAACTAACTTTCTGGCATCTCTTCCGTTAGTAGAACTAGTGATGTTATTTAAGAAATATTCTGCGGAACTCTGTCCAAGTTTCTCCTCATGTGTAGGAATCCATTTTTCGTAAGAGTTCTTTTTGTTTGGCAAAATTTTTTCCAACGCCTCCCAGTTTTTGTGCTCGTCCTTACTTAAGTAGAAAGTAAGACAACATAAAGCTAACACGGCTTGTTTTAATGTCAAGTAGTTGTCAACATAGGCGGCAACCAATTCACCGCTGCCTATCCCTATAATTCGATCTGGTACAAGTTTAATACTTTTGAGCACATTGGCTAAACTAATTTGAATGGCAACGGTTTCCAAAATTTGATTAATTAAATTCTCATCTTCTGCATTTTTAATCATTTCGTTAAAGTCAACGTCAGTTACCTCATGTAGGATCTCCTGAATGCTAAAAATTAAATTTGGAAAATGTGTCGGTAGCTTTAAAATTGCAACATATAGTACGGCTAATTTACTTATTTTGTAAATGATATGTAAACCTGGAATTATATGAAAATACATATTTTTTATTTATCATATGCATGGTTAGTTAAAAGTATGGAGACGGCGATTTATTGTCGTTAATATTCATTTTAGGAAATTATGTTCAATATAAAAGTTTGTTAGAATATTTTGATCTACATTTGAGAATATTTGAATTTTTTTTTTCTTCAATTGTTTTTTAGTTACGCCTGTCCGCGCAGTTTTCTTAAATGGGAACTAGTAAATTTTACTCTACCATTCGATAGAGAATTTTTTTCTCTTTACAATAATATTTTTGTTTTTTTTAAATTCATTTTAATAACTTTTTTATAAGAAAAGGCCGGTTCATGTGTTTAACAGATGTTCGGTACATCGCAGATAGACAGAAGCGTAGCGATAAACAAACTTGAGCGACATAATTTTATCAGTGGTTATTGTATACGTCAAATCTTTGACAGAAATAATTCATTTGTGCAATTTGTTGCTGTTAATATTAACAATGGCGAGTTTAAGTGAACATGAACGAATTGAAATACTTATGATGTTGGGTTATGGAGATAGACGCAGAAGTTTATAAGACGTTAGTAATTTATTTAATGATACGCATCCAAATAGAAATCCAATTTCTAAATCCGTTGCTGGTAAAACTTTAAGACTCTTTGAACAAACGGGTAGCATTAAAGATTTGCCAAGGAGTGGTAGACCTAGAACAGCAAAAAGCGATGATAACAAACCGGATATTTTATTGGCTGTATCTGAATATCCCCATTTATCAACCAATCAATTAGCGGCCAATTTCAATATTTTACAGTCATCGATCGTGTCGTTTTTAAAAAGTGAAAAGTATAAACCTTATAAGGTACACCTTGTACACGAGTTAACGGAAGATGATTTTGATAGGAGATTACAATTTTCTGAAGAAATGTTAAATATTTGCAATAATAATGAAAATTTTGTCAACAATATTCTTTTCTCTGACGAAGCTACTTTTTGCCTTACCGGTGAAGTAAACAGACATAACTGCAGATACTGGTCATCGGAAAATCCCTCTTGGTTTTTGGAGCACCATACGCAGTACCCCCAAAAGGTTAATGCTTGGGTTGGCATTCTAGGCGGTCATATTATCGGTCCCTTTTTCATCAATGGCAATTTAACTTCGGCTCTGTATTTGCAGTTATTGCAAAATTAAATAATACCTGCTTGTGCCACGCTCTATCTACATGAAAACAATGAACACCTGCCCAATGACAGTATCTGGTTCCAGCAAGATGGCGCCCCACCACATTATGGTGTAAATGTTCGTCAATATCTGGACAACGTTTTTCCCCACAGATGGATTGGAAGACGAGGAACCATTGAATGGCCAGCCCGTTCGCCAGATTTAAGTCCTTTAGATTTTTTTCTTTGGGGATACGTAAAAAACAAAGTTTACAAAGAAAAGCCCGATAACGTCGAAGATTTACAAATCCGAATTACCAGAACGATACAAGAAATTCCCCGAGATTTTTTACAGAACTCTGTTCGGGGTTTTGTAAATCGATTGGGTCATTGTCAAATTACTAATGGACGACAATTTGAACAGTTACTTTAATTTACTTTGTTATTAATTTGTTTAATTTTTCTTGTAAATGAATTTAAAAAAACAAAAATATTATTTTAAAAAGAAAAAAAACCTCTATCGAATGGAAGAGCAAAATTTACCAGTTCCAATTTTTAAAAAAAATGCGCGAACAGGCGTATCTAAAAAAACAATTGAAGAAAAAAAAAACAAATAATCACAAATGTAGATCAAAATATCTTAACAAACTTTTATATTGTACATAATTCCCTAAAATGAATATTAACGTCGATAAATCGCCGTCTCCATACTTTTAACTAACCCTGTATAAAGAAATCAGCACAGAATTTGAAGATTTGTTATTCGAATCTGATGGACGTAACACAAAAAATAATTTGATTTGACTAGCAATATCATCATCATCATCATCATTTATCATTCACACATTGCCCTGCTTACTGTGTGTACTAATAAAATTTCTACCTTTTAATAGTATTAGCAAAAATAGGTAACTCCTTCAATCGATTCCCCAATTTTAACCATTCCCTTTTACAATTACTAAACACCAAGTATAATTTCGGTGATTCAATATCTATTTTCCTCATAGACCTCTTCACTTCTCCCTGTTTAGTAAAAATTCCAAAGCCCCTGTATAAATTATTCTCAACTGGATTTCTAAAAGGAGCAAAATTATTTTTAAGCGCTTCTGACTTCCATTAAATATACCTGAAGGCTTGATGTATTAGATAGATATATTCGGCATCAAGAGGTCTGTCTCTAACATCATCTAGGATTGAAGACACGGCTTCCCTAACACGACCGTGAATGCAAACTAAACGTGGCAAATTATCAGCGGGTATTCCCTTATTAACTTTAGTTTTGGGATTCCAATGTAGTAAAATATGAGCGTTGCCACCACCAAAACCAAAACTATTAACACCTGTTTAAAATTGTACAAAAATAGAAACACTAAAGCAATAAAATACAAGTATGCTTACCAAATAAGCCTCGATTGTCTAGTAAAGGTGTCTTGTCTGTTACCACAATCATTCTTCCTTTTTCCAAAGGTTCCACGCCTGCTCTAGCCTTTTTATAATTGATATTTGGTGGTATGAAACCCGTTTCCATACCTATCACTACCTATATCAAGTCAAGATTTTGCATTATTTACACGATCCTGGATAGTTTTTGTAAGAATATGTACCTTAACTACAGAGCATAACCCCGATGCTGGCTCATTATGCCCAATATTAGATTTTATAGTGCCAATGAGCAAAGGTCTATCCCTTTTTTTGCAGAACACCTCGTCTAAACTACTCAGTTCTTCTGGATCTCCCACTGTTGTGCCTACAAGATATGCACAATTCAATCAATTACTAGTTTATTTGAATACACAACAATATTTTGGATCGAAGTATGGAAATTCATAATTTTCATAATTTCATTCATAATTAATTAAATAAAAATGAAAAAGAAATATTACTTAAATTCCAATTTATTGCGGTAAAATCCCATTACAATTGCTTCGACACACAGTGTCTTTCTTGGATGGAGTTGTATTGCAAACTAAACCTAAAGGATGTGACAAATTTGAACTTAAATGAATTATTATAATAAAAAAATAGTTATACTCAGAAGGATGGTTCAATAATAGGCACTTCATATTCAAGATGTACAAAATATAAAAACGGGAAAACCAAAATAAATAAAGAATCAGTTGTAAAATATGCCTAATAAAGGAGAATGGTCAAAATCCATATGATTATTGAGTAAAAGGTCTGAATTTTTATATTTCAAAATTTCTATGGCTTCAAGTAAATTTTATTTTGTCAATTTATTTTCTGTGTAAAATTTTAAAGTTAAAATTAAAATTGTGGGCTTCTTCTCTCAGATGTAACGCATAATATGTCATTCTTGTTATTAATACATTTTGTACTTTACCTCAGTTACGTGTCGAATGTATTTAAATTCTTAAAATTAAACGACAGCTATTTCTGTGCTCGAACAACGAAAAAAAGCGTTTTGTGTGTCATAATGAGTTCATTACGAACATAAACTAGAAAAACATAATTTCAAAATCAGTTCCATTCATTATTCTTAATTTTCAGCGCAGGCTTATTTAAAAGTAATATTTCCAATAGTGTTATGAACCCACAACAATCTTAATGCATTTTTCTTCGTACTGGTCACCTCCCTAGCCACTACTTCGCAAATTCCCCGTAGTCACTCACCTTTCCATTACATCTGAAGGCTAGTGTTAATTTGGTCGTTCCTTATACCGGGTTCTTTTTTTTGTTATTACAGATTTTATAATTACAAATACATTATTCCTATGTGTAACTTTAAAAAGAAAATTGTCAATTGGCATTAGCAGCATAGTAGGCAATCAGTTATACATGTACTTCTAGCAAAACCAGTGTTACCAGTATTTATATTTAAAATTGTTTTCACACAAGGTATAGGCCTGTCAGAACAATTAACGGAAAACATGTCTCTGACCATCCTTAAACTATTATTCTTCTGGTACCACATTATCATTGCTATCTTTCCATTTATAAAACCCCTTACCACAATTAATAATCGTATTCTAAATAAGTATTTCGACAACTAAGTTGTCATCATCAGTAGGTAAACCCACTAATCAAAGTGTCGCACATGGGGCACAGTAAAGCTAACACATAAACGCGCAACTACTTTACAGGGCGCCCACGTATACACTAACTTTAAAATAAAATTCATAGACTAAAAATTACGACAAACCTTACATCTCTTAAGAAAGAACGGCATCACATGTATTTACTATTCATTATCGGTCCTGGACCTTTGGCTTTGAGAAATAATTAATAAATTAGAATAGAATAATTAGAAAAACGAATTGTTTACTTCCACCCAATCCCAAAAATATTAATAGAGTTGTTAAAGAACGAGGTCTCCAAGTTGCTTTTCGTTCCGAAAACACCATCAAAAGCCTCCTAGGTAATACCAAAGATAGGGTTAATTTTGATTTGAAAAGGTATATACGAAATTAATTGCGACGATTGTAATTTAAAATATATAGGTCAAACAAAACGCTCAATAATAACCTGGTATAAAGGACACATATCAGATTTAATAGACCAGGAAAATCTAAGGTAGCTTATCATGCCCTACACACAGATCACAACTTGTCGGTTAAAGGGTTAAAACTTGTCAAAGCCATTAATAACACCAGAGATCTCGACGCATATGAAAGCATTCATATCGTTAAAAATAAAAGTAATACATTAAACTTGGACAACGGTAATATTGCGTATAGTTATCTTTTTTCATTCTTAGAAAAGAGGCAGAAAAGGTCGAGGGCCGATAATGGATATTAAACACATGTGATGCCGTTTTTTCTTAACCCTAACCGTACTGACAACATTTTTATACGTAGACTCCTGATAAGGGTACCCGGGTACCCGAGTTCGTTTATTTTTCCGTTGCTGTTTAAATATCAATACAATGCATTGCATTGTAATTCGGGGATCTCAATATTGTTATTTTAATGTAAAATACAATTTTTTTGTTTGTGTACGTCGTTTTTGCATTCTCAGTTCTCATTTGCTGTTGATGCGTACGATTGAGTTTCATAGCTTTCGTATGCTTTTATAATTTTTTTAATGTCGCGCAAACGTAATGCACTTGTTATGGAATTGAACGATTCCGAAGCAGAATCTAATGGTGTGGGATTATCATCTGGAGCTGCAACAAGTAATGCAGGATTGGGCCCTACGCAAGCTACTAAAAGCAAAGCAGACATACCACCATCGAAGACTTTAGATCATTTACCATGGCGTAAAGGTAAAGGTAAACATATTATTTTTTGTTCGTTTTAATAACTATTAAAACGAACAAAAAATAATATGTTCAACAAAGCTTGCGCAGAGATGTTAAGATAACCTTTACGCCATGGTAAATGATCTAAAGTCTTCGATGGTGGTATGTCTGCTTTGCTTTTAGTAGCTTGCGTAGGGCCCAATCCTGCATTACTTGTTGCAGCTCCAGATGATAATCCCACACCATTAGATTCTGCTTCGGAATCGTTCAATTCCATAACAAGTGCATTACGTTTTTCGTGAAATTTCGCGAAATAAATTTATTTCGCGAAATTTGTTTAGATTAACTGCAGAAGATATTGATATATTATTTGAAAACGAAGAAGAGGATGATGACATATCAAATCCCATTGAACATGAGTGTTTAAGTGATGAGGAATGACTTCCTGATGCAGATGAAGCCTCAGATATAGAAATGGGAGGCGTAGTTGAGCCTGACGAGGAAGAAGAAAATGATGATTTGGAATTGCGTGACGAAGTTTCAACAATTGCTTCAAAATATATAGCAAATGATCAAACTGAATGATATGCCCGAGAGATACCAAGTGCCAAAACTCAATCCCAAAATATTTTGCGCAAAAAAGGTGGGTTGCATCATATTCAAACATATTGCTATGGATTTTTTTTTTAAATAATTTGATTTAAAATACAATATTTTTGAACGGGATTGTATATTGTGAATTTTGCGAGGGAAAAACTGTTTTTTCCCGGCGTGCATTGGATGTGCAAATTGTAGAGACGGGGAGACGATTATAAGCTGTGAAACGATAAGGTTGCTTTCTTCGATATATATATAACGGGTGTTCATTTGAAAAGTCAATCTAGTAGCATGTGATTTACTGAGAACATTTTGAAGTATGTCGTAAATTAAAATTTACTACTTAACCTACAAAGTCGTATATTTTGACAGTTTCATACATACAAATAAATAACAAATGTGATTGACATTATCAAATGTCATTTGGATTTACGTTTACGGAACAACAAACACATACTAATATATATGCGTCTTATTCTATCAAAATTTCAAAGTAACCTAGATTGACTTTTCAAATGAACACACGTTATATATTATATATTTAAATTAGTTCGGGCTTGATTTGAAAGTGTTAATAGTTGATGTAAACTGATATTTAAAGTCCCGATATTTATAGAGATAAATTCTCGCTGTTTTGATGATTAAATTTGATTAAGCACCTTTGTTCGTAAATGTCTCCATTAAAAATTGTAAGTAGAATTAAAATTATATGACGTCATCATAATATATAAAATTATTATATATAATATATATATTATATATAATATAATATAAGTATATTTCTATTGTATCCAAGCTTGTAGTTAAGAGAATTAATTATTAGAAATACAGATAATACAGTTTATTATTAACATTTCTTTGTTAAAATAATAATTGAAATGTTTGTTCGATTGGAATCAGGGTTTTTTGTGCGTGTCTATTGCACATGCGTAAGTTTTGTTCGTGTATCAGTATCTGATTATACAGTGTGGTTCTCTGGGGAGAAATTAATATTAAACTTGATTATTTTTAGATAAGTCTTGATCGGTGTCATTTAGAGGATGTTTTCCATTCATTTAGCTGTCAATTTTCAATGAATGTTTTTATCTCAAGTATTTTTGTATAATATAGCATCTTTATACTTTGTAAAGATATATTTTTTATTTTTTTATTTTTGTATTAAATTTTTATTTCATCTTTTAAACTGCGTTTGTTTTACTTACTCACTCCAATTTTGTTCAATATTAATTATATATAAAATAAGTAAATAAATTTTTGTGAACATTTCACTGGCGCTCAACTTACATTGTAGACACGTATTTCCTAAGTGGAACCCGAGACGTTAGAGGTCTCACATTTGAAAATTCACCGGCTGAGAAACCTAGTTGGGAAAACTAGTTGTGGATGGTGGTGTAACAAATCTTCAACCCACTATTCATAGCATATTTTTGGCGCCCAACGTGGGGCGCCAAAAATATGCTATGTTTAGTGGTTTGAAAATTCCGGCTGAGAAACCTAGTTGGGAAAACTAGTTGTGGATGGTGGCGTGCTAAATTTTCAAACCACTATTCATAGCAATATGTACGTACATACGTATTTTATGAGCAGTAATTTTATTACTTATGTAGGTGGACCACATCGCAAATTCAATAAAGTGATGACAACTAAGGAAATATTTGAGTTTTTTACAGAAAATATAAAAAGTGAAATCCTCAGACACAGAAACAAAAAAGGAAATGAACTAGCATTAAATTTCAACCAGAAAAATGCAGCAGGTATAACAGCTTTAAGAGTGAAACCTCGCAAGTTTCGTTTGAAGGAACTGGATGCATTTATAGGAATTTTATTGGTCATGGGATTAAATGGTGCCAGCGATGATCCCCTTTCAGCTCTTTTGGGAAATTATGCTCATCCACTATATAAAGCATTATTTAGTCGTGACAGATTTCAACAAATAATACGTGTAATACGTTTTGACAATGCATTCACACGATCAGCTCGCAAGCAAACTGATAAAGCCGCTCCTATTTCTGATATTTGGAATACGCTTACCAAAAGCATTCAAGAAAACTATTATCCAGATGAAAATGTGACCATTGGCGAACAATTATTTCCATTTCGTGACCGTACCAGCTTTACGCAATATATTCCTTCAAAGCCGGCTAAGTATATATATATAATCCAAAAATCCCTATTACCATAACAATGGTGTAGGGCGTTTATCTTCTAGCTTTTTATAAACATTTTCCATTCATTTCTATTCCTTGTCATGTTCTTCGCTTCTGTCCATGTTTTGCCTTTCCTTCCCAGTATTTCTGCTATGACATCATTCCATGTTGTCCTTGGCCTTCCTCTTCTTTTATTTTTCATTATCCTTGCTTCCCATATCCTTCTTGTTTGTCTTGTATTTTCCATTCTATATAAATGTCCCCACCATCCTAGCTGTCTTTGTTCAATGTATTCTAACACTGACTGCATTTTCAAATCTTTTCGTATTTCCAAGTTTCTTATTCTGTCCATCCTTGTAACTCCTCTAACTCTTCTTAAATACTTCATTTCTACTGCCTGTAATTTATTCTTTTGTCTTCTATTTAATATCCAGGATTCACAGCCATATGTTAATATCGGTCGGTAAATTGCCTTATATACTTTTAGTTTTGTTTCTCGGGATATCTCTTTTTTGTTAATGAAATTATTCCTCATGCTGTGGTACAGCTTTGTTGTTTTTTCTATTCTTTGATTAATCTCAGCGTCCTGGGTCCCTCTTCCATCAATTCGTACTCCCAAGTACTGGAATGTTCTCACTTGTTCTATTTCAGTTCCTTCTATTACGATTTTCGTATCTACCTGTTCATCTCCCACTACCATTACTTTAGTTTTGCTCTTACTCATCGTCATTCCACTGTCCTTTAGTGTCATATTCCATGTTGTTAAATTACGTTTCAGATCTTCCTCATTGTCGGCTATAACTACTATGTCGTCTGCGAATGCCCCTTCCGAAACTTCGACTGCATTCAAGTTAAGGTGTCCAACCCTGAACTTTTTACTTTTACATGCACACTGTTTGATAATGTCATCCATATAAACAATGAACAGCATTGGGCTCAGACTTCCCCCTTGGCGCAGTCCCTCGTTTGTTTTAAATATCTCAGATTCTAAATTGTTAGCTATTACAGCATTAGTATTGTGGTTATATATTTTCTGTATTAATCGTCTTATTTTGCCATTGACACCTCTTTCTCTTAATACATTCCACAATCTTTCTCTTGGTACTTTATCGAAGGCTTTTTCCAAGTCTATAAATGCTAAGAACACTTTCTTCTGTTCTCTAGAGGCTTTTTGTATTATTTGTTTCACAGAGAATATTTGGTCTTGTGTGCTCCTTCCTCTTCTAAACCCACTTTGTGACTCATGTAACGTATTTTCGAGTTTTGTTCTTAGTCTTTTATCTATTATTTGCTCGAGAATCTTCATTGCAGTACTTAGAAGGGATATTCCTCTGTAATTATTGCATTCTTTCTTATTTCCTTTATTCTTGTATATTGGTACTATCAATGACTTCTTCCAATCGTTTGGTATTTCCTCTTCTCTCCATATTCTGTTATATATTTTCAACATTAATTCTCTTCCTCTTTGTCCTATATTTTTTATCATTTCTGCTGTTATTTTGTCACAGCCTGGCGCTTTTCCATTTTTCTGTTTTTGTATTGCTTCTTCCAGTTCGTCCATGGTAATTATTTCTTCTGTCTCTTCTTCTCCTATTATTTGTTGTTCACTAGCATTCTCGTTTTCCACTCCTCCGCTTAACAATTCCTGAAAGTATTCTTTCCACCTTTCTATAATCTTCATTCTATCGCTTAGGATCTCTCCCTTCTTATTTTGTATATAATGTGTAGATTGTGACCTTTCTTCATTCCTTACTGATTTCAAGACTCTGTAAAATAGTTTTTGGTTCTCTTTACTGTTTTTTTCCATCTTTTCCCCAAATTCTTTCCATGTCTCCTTTTTTGCTTGTACTACTAAATGTTTCACTTTTTTTCTTTCTTCTTTGTATATATCGTATTTTTCCACTGTTTGTTCTGCTAAGTATGTTTTCCATGCTTTTTTCTTTATCTTAATTTGATGTCTTATTTCATTTGTCCACCATTTTGTTTGTTTTTTCTTTTTATTTTTCCTTACGCCACATATCTCTTTCGTTGTAGTTATTATTATTTCTTTAAACCTATTCCAAATTTCTTCGATAGTTCCATTAATTTCTATATTTTCTACTCTTTCGGCTATCCTTTTCTGGAATTTTTCAGCAATGACTTCACTTCTTAATTTGTATATTCTAAGTGATTCTATTTGGTCTTGTTTCTGTGTATATATATATTGCTTTTCCTTGTTTTGAACTTTTTCTTTTATTCTTGATATAACCACAAAGTGATCGCTTCCTATTTCCGGCCCTCTTCTTACTTTCGTGTCGCTCACAATTCTTCTGTTATTTTTGTCAACTAATATGTAGTCAATTATGGACCTCTCCCCCCTACTCTTGACTTCTCTAGTATATCTGTGTATATCTTTGTGTTGGAAAAGAGTGTTAGTTATTACCAAGTTGTGTACAATGCAGAAGTCCAGCATTCTTTTTCCATTGTTATTTCTAACAGTCTCCCCGTTCGTTCCCAATACTTCACTATATTCATCGTCTCTTATGCCAACTCTACTGTTGAAATCTCCTACTACAAACATTATACCTTTCGCGTCTTCCACCACTAATGTTAGTTCTTCCCAAAATTTATTCTTATTTTCTGATGTATCATCTTCGTTTGGCCCGTACACCACTATTATTGTTTTCGTTCTGTTTCTTTCCTTCATCTCTATTAGTAATATTCTTTCTGACCAGGCATTCCATCTATAAATTTGGTTTTCTAATTTCTTGTGTATAATGCATCCCACTCCTGCAGCTGCTCTTTTTTCTTTTCCTACACCACTATACATCATAATATGACCATTGTCCGTCTTAATAACTTTCTTTGTTTCCGTAATTGCTAATACATCCACTCCTAACTCTTCAAACTCCTTTTCTAATTCCTTTTCTTTTCCTGTTATGCTCTTTATATTCCAAGTACCAATTTTCCATGTTTCACTTTCTTTATCCTTACTTTTCTCTATCTTTTTTATTTTTTGTGTATCATCATTATCATACTGATCATTATTTTGTTTATTTTCCTTTATCATATCCTTTTTCTTGTCCGGGTCATCATCTTTATTTTCACTAGTCTTTACTATTAGTTTTTTGACACTATTTTTGGGATTTTCTTTTCTCGTGCCAATTCTCGTTCCTCCTTATTCCAATTCCCCTTTTCCCTATTCCATCTCCATTGTTCTCCCTCTACTATTAACTTTTGGAATCCTATCTTAACAGTTTTTCCTTTCATTCTCTCTTCTTTGGCCTTTCTTCGTATCTTTTCTTGTATTTCTCTTTCCTCTTTTGTCATGTCATCGTTAATGTATATATTTTGTTCCATAAACCCTCTCAATTTGCCCTTATTTTTCATTATTTTTATCTTATCATCTATATTCTTCAGTTCTATTAAGCAAGTTTTTGGACCCAGTTGTTTCACCGCTTTAATTTCAATTTGTATTTCCATGTACTTCTTGATAATATCTTCCACCGCTACCTTTAATTGATCTTGATCACTCCCATCTATTTTCAAGCCTACCATAACTGCGTTCTTTCTTCTATTCATACCCTCGAGTTTATCTAATCTTCCTTTGGCACTTCTAATTTCTTTTTTCAGTTCTTCGTTTTCTTTTCTAATCTTCTCATTTTCTAATTTGATTTCTTTCATTTCTTCCATATATTTATCTTGTTTTCCCTCTATGTGTTGCACTTGTGTAACTAATCCTCGCATCATTTCCATTAATTTATCTAATTTACTTTCGTCACTGCTTGCTTCTTTGTCTGGTGTTCTGGTCAGCAAAGCCGGCTAAGTACGGAATTAAAATATTTTGGTTGTGTAACACAGCCAATAGCTATCCTTTGAATGGAATTATTTATACTGGTAAACCACCTGGTGGTCAGCGGCAAGCGAATGTGGGAGAAAATGTTGTTTTAGCTCTGGTAGATTTTTACAAAGAATCCGGAATTAATATAACTACTGATAATTTTTTTACGTCACTCCCTTTGGCAAATGGCCTTCAAATAAGAGGAATAAGTCTTGTCGGTACCCTTCGTCAAAACAACGCGTATATTCCGAAAGAGCTACAGCCAAACCCAACGGATGAAGTGGGAATGTCACGATGTGGTTTCAGTAAGAGCGGGACTCTTTTGTCTGTGATAACGAAGAAGAAGAAAAGTGTTCATTTTTTGTCGACAATGCATTATACTCGAGCTTTTAACGGAAAGGAAGAAATAAATGATTTTTACAATAAAACGAAAGGCGGAGTAGATGTTTGGACCAAATGGTATCGAAATATAGCACTAAACGCAAAACAAATAAGTGGCCCTTGGCCCTTTTTTTAATATGGTTGACGTGGCTGCTTTGGGTGTATTTTGTATATTTTCCAGCCTCAACCCAAGTGCCAAAAAAGCTCGAAGCTCCCGTCGTAGTTTTTTGACATCACTTGGCGTGGAATTGGCAACTGAAAACATGAAAAAGAGAGCCAATGACAATCGTATAATACGTTACGCTAACGTTCGAGCAGCTCTCGAACTAATGTTAAATGAAACCATCCCTAAGGAAGTTTCTCAGGATGCTGCAGGTCCATCGGAAACATCAAAGCGGGATAAAACTGATCGGCTACCAATTAAAGGTCGGTGCTACCTTTGTGTGGCTATTGACTCGAAATCGGATCGCAAAACACGCAAAATATGTGATGGCTGTAAACGGCCAATGTGCAACACGCATAGCAAAATAATTGCTCCACGCTGCATAAAATGTTAATTTCCTAAATTTTATTTTATGCAATGATACTAATTGCAATGATATTAATTTTAAATAAAATAAAATACAAAAACTACTCTTATCTTTAGTTTTTCTTTGCAAAATGCTTAAATTTGTATACGGGTACCCAGGTACCCTTATCAGGAAGGTAAGGACTATTTGGCTTTCGGTGGCTCCACAGCCAACCCAAATAAATCAAGAAAGCTTAAAATTATAAAAATCTTTGGAAAATCACACAGACCTGCATTTTTCAACACTTTGAAAGTTGATTTAAAAATTTTAACTGTTTTCTAGTAATTGGGTAGCGCTGATTTCAAATCTGCTTTTATTTTTTTTGTATCACGTAAGGTTATTTTTCAAACCAGTAAAATCAAAAAATATAGAAAAAACACGATTTATTTCATTTATAAGCTAGTTTTATATTATATTTAAAAAAATACAAAAATATACACATAGAAACTATTAGAAATAGTTATTTATTCTTCTTAAAAAAACGTTTTCGTTTTTCAGAAAAGCTTCGTTTGGTTGTTTTTCTGTCATATTCAGCTAAAGGAAGATCTCTTCTCAATGTCCAACAGTAATCGGCCATTATTTTTGTGTCCCAGCGCCCTTGGTATCTTTTTTCCATCTCTTTAATATCCTGGTGAAATCTTTCTCCTTGCTCTTCACTCACGTCGCCAAGGTTTTCTGGGAAATAGTCCAAATGGGAATGTAAAAAGTGAATTTTTATGCTCATATTGCAACCAAGAATCCTGAATTTTTCCAGCATATTTTCAACGATCTCAACATAGTTTGTGTCGTTATAATTTACTATAAATTTATGTACAACTTCGTTAAAAGCATGCCATGCATGTTTTTTCTTATATTCCATCACATTTTCAAATTCTTGATCTTTCCCCAAGCTCCTAATCTGCGGGCCTACAAAGATTCCCTCCTTTAATTTTGCCTCTGACAGAGTCCGAAATGTTTTACACAAATATTTAAAACAATTTCCTTCTTTGTTTAATGCCTTAACAAATTGTTTCATAAGTCCAAGTTTTATGTGAAGCGGTGGATGTAACACTTTTTGAGGGTCAATAAGACTTTCGCGAATTACATTTTTGGTTCCAAGTGTTAAAGTCATCCTTTGTGGCCAGTCTCTTTTTATCCAATGTTGTTCTCGATTTCTGCTATCCAACTCGCACAGGAAACATGGAAAACATGGTCAGCAGTCTGGATATACTATATCCAGACTGCTGGCCCAAGAGATGGCCTAAAATTTTTAAATCTCCACACACTTCCCAGTTGTGATTTTCATATTGTATTCTTAAAAGTAATTCCTGTAAATTTTCATAGTTTTCCTTTAAATGAACAGAATGGCCGACCGGAACAGAAGCAAAAACATTGCCATTATGTAAAAGAACAGCTTTAAGGCTCCTTTTTGAAGAGTCGATGAAAAGTCTCCAGTCAGAATGCGTGTACTCAGAAGCTCCGAGGAAAGTAAGTAGATCAGCAATTGCTTGGCAGTACACGAGTGGTCCGTTTTGTGCAAAATATTTTACACATCCAGCCTCACGATTTCTATACCAAGAGAAGGTAGTTTCTGGGACAAACAAATGTTTTTGTTTCAACCTAGACCCCAGTACTTCAGAAAGATCTTTTGAAAGTCCCAAATCTCTTACTAAATCATTCAGTTCGGCTTGTGAAAATAGCTGAGGTTGGTTTTGACCTGAGGTTGATGGTTCAAAATCACTATCCATCTGTACGGAGCCGGAAGTTGAAGAGGTTTCAATATCTTCTTGTAGTACTTTGGGGGGTATAGGTATAGGTACATGATCACTGTGAGGAACTTGGCTGATAGCTGATTTAATATTGTTTGGGTACAAAATATGTTTCAAAATTTTTCTATTATGCCCCTTAATATCACAAAGACAAAAGTAGCAATCTTCATGATGATTTTGCGGTTCTCTCCAAACCATCGGTATTCCAAAAGGAAAGCTTTTGCTATTCCCTTAGGTCCAATGTCTTAAACCTTCTTCACATACCTTACAAACAACGTGCGGTGCCCAATCTTTATCTTGATCTCCTAATTTGATTTTGAAATAAGCATAATATGCATTTTTCAGAAATTCACAAATTGGTCTCTTAAAATTTTTCAAGACGAAATATCCACAAATATAACAGAAATCATCTGGTTTGTTTTTACAACACCGGCTAGACATATTTTTAAGCAATGTTTGTTTATCAAATACCACGCACATCACTAAAGACAAATTAATTTTACTTGTTTACTGATCGACACTCAGAGCTATAATGAAGTAAATGACATTAAAATATACATTTTGTCTGGAGTGATAAACTTGAAATCCTTCTTCGCAGTACTAATAAAGTGAAAGCATAATAAATAGGATTTAGCAGGTAAAAATTCCCGGAAATCTTGTCCAAAATTAATACATGTAATAAAAGATTCACATGAGGTAATGAGAGCCTATTTAACAAATTTCTTTAAAACCACAACAGAAAATCATTTTTGGGTTAATACCTAGAATTTGAAGTAGTACATTCATTTTAAAATGTATTAAAACGCCTATTATAAGATTTTCTTTATATTTTTTTCTTTTTCTTTTGTGCAAAAAAAATCTGTGGGTGGTAGAGACCAACTGTATTTTAATTAGTTATTGCTATATAAAAACTGAGCTTAACAAACAAAAATCACGTCATAACAAATTTTATGCAGGCCTGTGAATTATTAGCTCGAAATCTCAACTTTGTATCTTTTATTGTTTACGAGATATTTGACTTCAAAGTTCGTTCGGGTACCGGGGTACCCGTGTCAGTACGATTAGGGTTAAGAGAGGTAAGGTTTGTCGTAATTTTTAGTCGCCGTGTAAAGTAGTTGCACGTTTATATGTTAGCTTTACTGTGCCCTATGTGCGACACTTTGATTAGTGGTTTTACCTGCTGATGATGACAACTTAGTTGTCGAAATACTTATTTAAGATACGATTATTAAATGTGGTAAGGGGTTTTATACCTTTTTTGAGTTTTTACTTAACCACAGTCTCCAAAGAAAGACTTTTCTTTTCATCTTTGTTGTACTTATTCATGAATTAAATAAATTATCTACTTTTGAATAAAATGTATTTAAGAATCATGTATGAAAAAATATTCAGAAATATTTGACAGCAAAAAATGTTTTTTTCTTTCCATAGTAAACTACTATGTCGCTAATGCATTGACAATTTTCTTTTTAAGGAAAAATGTATGTGTAATAATAAAGAAAGAACCCGGTATTTACTTGTATATTGTTCCTATGTTTCTCATACGTATTATTAATTTCATATGATATTGACATATTTTTAATATCGAAACCGCAGTAACATTATCTGTTATAATAAAGTGATAAAAACAAAGCATGTTTTTTTTTATGTATCAATATCGAAATAACGAGCGATCATTAAAATTTTCACTCGTAGCTGGCCGTGTATATAAAAATTATGTCGTAGCTTTAGTCATTAAGATGTTATTTCAAACATCTGTCAGTGTCAAATATATATTTTAAAGTTTCATCAAAAGAAAAAGTAATGGCCTTTAATGATATGCATAAAGCGTTTATGGTAGAATGTTACTTCCTGACATCTCAAAAAATTTATGGTATTTGGCAGCATTCAATAGAAAATTGCCTTGCGGAGTTTGAAGAGAGATATCCAAATACTGTTCCTAGCTATAAAACTTTCCGTGATACGCTAATGCATTGTGTAAATCTTTTTCGTCAAACAGGCAGTATTTTAAGACAAAAAAGGAAGCAGTCCTCCTCTCAAGAGAAGTCGCGGCGTAATTGAAAATGTCAGACAAATTATTAACGAATCTCCTCAAACATCTATTCGCAGAGTTTCGCAACAAGTAGGGCTTTCGTATGGAACATGTCAAAAAATGTTAAAAAAGGACTTGCACATGCATCCATATAAATTAACTTCTGTACAAAATCTATTACCTACGGATTATGAAAAAAGAAAACAATTTTGCCAATGGTATATTCAAACAATGACAGACAATATTTTAAATCATACTTTTTTCACCGATGAAGCTTGGTTTTATTTGAAAGGTTATGTTAATTCGCAAAATATGCGTATGTGGTCCAGTGAAAATCCTCATTTCTACAGAGAAGTTCCTCTACATTCAGAAAAAATAGGCGTATGGGTAGGTATGAGTCGTCACCGATTAATAGGACCAATATTCTTTGAGGGCACGATAACATCGGAGAAATATCGTAACGAAATTCTCAGTGTTTTACTAATCAATTGACTAATGATGAACTCCAGGTCGGATATTTTCAACAGGATGGAGCTACATCTCACGTTACACTTGAAAATATTCAGTTTTGCAACAATTTTATGGCGATAGGATAATAAGTAGAATTACAGCGATTCCATATCCACCACTATCGTGTGATTTAACCAGTCATGGATTTTTTTGTGTGGCCATATCTAAAGAATATTATTTATGAAACACCAATTAATAATCTACAAGAGTTAAGACATAAAATCATAGAAAAATGTGAACACAACAATAACTCACCGCAAATACTGATCAATGTTTTCAATGCTCTACGAAATAGAGTGCAATTATGCTTGGTGGAGAATGGTCAACATATTACAAATTTTTTGTAATATTCTATTACTTTGTATAAAAATTATAAATATATTTAATATAAAAGTCAGCATTTCAAATTATTTTTTAACAATCATGACGTTTGAAATTATAATGACAGATCTCCTCTAATAACTTAAGTTAAGACATACTTTTTGTGTACATGGCTTACTTGAGCGAAAATTTTAATGATCACTCGTTATAAAGCTTGCAGCTTGAAATAGAATAGATTGTATCTTAAATTTAAGCAACGTATTGTGTACACAATCTTACCAGTGCCATGGGCTTCAATAAATGTTAGAGTAGTAGGATCCATTTGGATTTCCTCATAGAATTCTTTCATTAAAACTTTCTGCGATTCTGACGATGGAAAAGTTATTCCTTTCTTTTTGTGACCATCGCAGTTAGTTTTAGAATGCACGATCTTGAAATTCAATCGAAACTTCAATTATTTAACAATATTTCTTACAGCAAAGAATAAGATAAGGTAATGGAACACCGAAAGCATATTTCAAATTATTAAATGCAACAGCCACTGATTGAACGATTAAAAGGTATTAAAAATAAAACTCTCTAAGCTTTCGCATTTAATTTTATGCTTCATCAGCAAAATGTATCTAAAGGCGAGGCCAACCATGTGCCAATAGAAATTATTATTAAAAAATCTCTACAAAAAAAGGCTAGAAATTTATCAAAATTGAAATATTTCAAAAATTCTGTAAAATGTTAGATCTTTCAATGGTTCCTTCCTGAATAGCGTTTACTTTACTACATTTATCTTAATCTCTTACCTTGATTACTGTAAAAATTAACAAACAAACCTCCGCATATATCCTCTTCGCATCTTTTGCTTTCTCCATTAAAGCTACCACGATGCCTTCAGATCTCGCATACCCATTTCCTGCCTCATCAAAAGATTTACAAGAACCATCACGACTTAACACGCCCAACCTGCGCTTACAAATATTCTTACATACTGAGTTAAGGTGCTTTAGTATTAATTTGGGTACCTTGCGAACTGAAGAGACACAACAGGATGAAGACAAAGACTAGCACCGACCACAATAGCCTTATCGCACTGGCCTTCTCTCAGTTTAGTATATGCTTCTTGAATGGCAAACAATGAACTGCTACATGCTGTGTCGGATGTGTAAGCAGTTCCTTTCAATTTTAGGTGGTAACTTATGTATTTGGCTTGCATAGATCGTTGAGTCCTTTATAACAGAAAATTGTTATTTGTCTGTCCGCGCGTGTAATTTACATTTCTACAGGTGACAGTTTCCCAGTTATTCGAAATTTGTGAAATGAATAAAGTTTTTTTTAAGACAAATTTGGATTATTTAGAAAGAAAACGTATTTTTTTATTGCACACGTATTGCAGAATCGTATGCGTAGGTTCTTAGTGCGAGAAATTGAAAAGAATTGAATTTCATCGATTACACTAGTTTACAAAATGACATTTTTTTCATGTACATTTGATGAGAGATAGATTTCCTTATGTATTTTCTTTCGCTGAATTCGAAAATCAAGGTTAAATTTTTTTTATGGAACAGTTTTCGACCTTTTTTCACTTGACAAATCATATCTCGAGCTAGAAATGTCCAATTGGGTCGTTCTTGGTACCCAAATGCAAGGTATTGAGATGACGAACAAATATGTATAATCGGATCTTTGATTGGTAAAGCGGTTCAAAATATATCGATGAAGATAGGGCACATTTTCAAAAAAACAAATATTTAAAGTGATTCTGTGCCGACAGAAAAGTACAAATCGTTAAAAAAACGTCGGGTTTCTGTTCATGTACGTAAAGATGATACTTTTACGTAAGAACTAAGACCAACCAGAAGAAAATCGACCGAAAAATGACAAAATTATAAGCAATTGAGTGAATAAATCCAAATCCCATATTTTTCGAATATTTAATTTTTTTCGACAATTTATTGTGTTTAAACGCTTGCAATACATTCTTGACATTTTTGTATGTTAGAAATAGTTGTGGCTCTTGCTTTGTCTTCGGTTGCTTTTGGGATCCGTTTCTCTAGTGAGAAACCATACATAGTCTCCCAACATTGCTTCATCCCAAAATCCTTGATAGTGCCGCTCAATGGTCTTAATTTGTTGGTGAAATCTCCCGCCGTGTTCGTCACTTACGTCACCAAGATTGACCGAAAAGAAATTCAAATGCGAATGCAAGAAATGGATTTTTAGAGACATATTTACACCTGTTAGAAATAAATAAAATGGTAAAAACAATACAATAGAAAACAACCAGGAATGAAATTAAATAATAGCATTCCGTACCCATCTTGTTGTAGTTCTCCAGCAAATCGGTAATAATTCCCTCGTAGTTAGGGCTTTTATTGTTCCCAAGAAAATTGGTAACAACCCGCTGAATTGAATTCCAGGCCTCGTTTTCAACGGGTGTTAAATATTTTGGAAAATCTGTGCTTTTTACCAATTTCTTTATGTGTGGACCATCGAAGACGCCTTCCTTGATTTTTGCTAAAGAAAGCTGCGGGAAAAGAGTTTTCAAATAGGAAAATACTTGGCCTTCCTTGTCTAAGGCCTTCACAAAATGAGGCCAAGTTTAATGTGCAACGCTGGAAGGATTATATTTTCTTTTTTGACAAGAGGCACGTATTTAATATTGTCTTTGTCCACTGTGACGTTCTCCCTTTCTGGCCAGTCTTTTCTTCTTTAATGATGTTCACGAGCACGACTATCCCAGAGGCAAAGAAAGCAGCAATATTTTGTATATTCACCCTGCATTCCACACAACATGCTGACGACTTTGAGATCGGAACATATTTTCCAGTTGTGATGCTCATATTGAATGTATTTTAGCAAACTGGCCATTGTGGCGTATGATTCTTTAGTGTTGATGGCATGAGCGATGGGGATAGAAGGTTTTTCATTTCCAATATACAGTAGGACTGCTTTCAAACTCTCCTTACTACTGTCAATGAACAAGCGCCACTCATTTGGATCATAAGGCTCTCCGAGTTGCTCAAACAATGCAGGAATATCGTTGCAGTAGCATATGTCGTTTTCCTTCTTAAAATGTTGTGCGTAAGGTTTATCACGGTTTCTGTAAAATGTTCCATATACTCCCGAGCCAAACAGATCCGTTGCTTCAGGCGAGATGCAAGTAACTCCGCTTTTTCCTTTGACAGCTCGAGATCTCTCACCAAATCATTCAGTTCAGGCTGCGTAAAATGTTGCAATTGCGACTCCTGTTGAAATTCATTATCACTGCTTGTGTCTGTCTGTAGTGATGATTCGAAAAATTCAATCGTTGAATCGGGGCACTTAGGATGAGGAAATTCACTTGAATGTGGAACTGGAAGCGAAACAGATGCTACTGTCGCATAAACCCATTTGGCACTCTTTCCAAAACCAGTGGATTTACTCAGGCAAAAGTAACAATCAACCGAATGGCAGAGCGGCTCTCTCCATATCATCGGTACACCGAATTTCATGTATCGTCTAATTTGGAATAAAAATTCACTTTATTATTAATTCAATTGTATATATAAATTTAATCTTACTGTGATGAACCAGAAGCCCACGCGGCAAGAGTTATATGGCACGATAAACAAACATTATTTGGTGTCCATTGCTCATGAAAAGTTGCAGGTGCTATTCCAAAATATTGCAGATAATTATGTTGTAATGAATCGGTGAATCTACGTCTATTTGGTTGGGGGCCAAAATTGCCACACACGTAACAGAAATTATTTCGATTGTTTACGCACTTAAATTCTCGTTTTTTTTTAGGCATTTTGGTGAACACAATGAAATATAATTTCAATCAAATTTGTGAGTTCCTATAATATACAAACAACCGACACTACGTTTTATAGAAGATGTCAAAACAAAATATCGGGGTTCTAAGGGTTCTAGCGTCAACGTGAGAACTAATATACGTTGCCAATATACCAACAGGCTATCGATATAAAATCATGTTCCTATACCAAAGACATATAAATATCAAGATATAGCAAGAGTCAGCTGTTTATTGGTACGAATAATAATTATTATTATTATAGTAATAAGAAAGTAAAAATACATAAAAATAACAAATAATAAATTCAATATATTTGCGTGTGAGTAACCGAACTCATAAATTGTCGAAAAAAATAAAATATTCGGAATATATGGGATTTGGATATATTCACTCAATTGCTTATAACTTTGTCATTTTTCGGTCAATTTTCTTCTGGTTGGTCTTAGTTCTTACGTAAAAGACGTTTTTTTAACGATTTGTACTTTTCTGTCTGCACAGAATCACTGTAAAATATGATTTTTTTGAAAATGTGCCCTATTTTCATCGATATATTTTGAACCGCTTTACCAATCAAAGATCCGATTATACATATTTGTTCGTCATCTCAATACCTTGCATTTGGGTACCAAGAACGACCCAATCGGACATTTCTAGCTCGAGATATGATTTGTCATGTGAAAAAAGGTCGAAAAAATGAAAAAATTACAATATCTCAAAAACTGTTCCATAAAATAAATTTAACCTTGATTTTCGAATTCAGCGGAAGAAAATACATAAGGAAATCTATCTCTCATCAAATGTACATTTTCGGTATAAAGTAGTGTTACAGCACCATCTATCATGAATTGAGAAAAATGTTTCAGACAAATCCTACGCACTTTTTCTAGTAGAATTCGAATCTGTAATAAAATAGAGGGAGAAAGAGGGACTAATTCTAGCACTAATGTATTTCTTCCATTGAATTATTAAATTTTAAATCTGGACATTTTTGCGTTAACTGCTTATCTTTCAAGATATTTGAAAGTTTGAAAGTAATTAATATTATTTCATTTCCTATTCAATATTTTTTTCAAAACCTGACGTTCCAGAATAGATTCGTTGTTATTACTATTGTTAGAACTATAAAATTGTATATAGTTTCTAGAGAAAAATTAAAAAATTGAAAATTCGTTGACCGGTGTTATTAACATTTAGGATCGATGACAATACTTACCCTGTTATAGAATCAATGAAGGGTGTTTGGGTATCGTAAAATGCGAATTTCTCGGTTTCAGAAAAGCAAATTCCAACAACAACTGCTGTATTCGTACCGACAAAATCGTCAAGACTATAGCCGGCATCTATTATTGCTTCGTAAACCCTCTCTAAATTGAGTCTTACCATAGGATCCATATTGTCACTTTGAAGCTTGGTAACTCCTACGCAAATATAGTAAAATAATATTAATTTAATTAGGAATTTTGAAAACGTTTGGATACTCGTAAAGCGATTGCATTTTTGGACAATCTTATATTGAATATGTTATCAATCAATATACTAAAGTTAACATTTCTATTTCATCTATGAAAAATCTTGAATTTAACTATAAATATAGTTATTCTTGTAATATTATAGTTAAATTCAAAGATACAGTTTGATTTTGCTGTAAAGTCATTCTTTAGGTCTGAACTTAATTCAACAAATCGACCGTTGCATTTAGCTGTTATATGTGTATTTATCTTCTGTTACTCTGTTTTACCTCGAAAATTAATTGAAATTCTATAAAGTCCGTACGATCTCAGTCCCGAACACGACCCAAATATAAACTGCCGGCGCAATACAGAGATCAAACAGAGATCGCCTTCATTTTTACAAGTTTACTCATAATGTGGTCTTTCAGTTACTTCGCTAGTAGGAAGATATGGAAGTAAACAATCTACATTCATGTGTTGAACGTACAATGTGTCAATTTTATATTTTAAGTAAAATAGTTCAAACTGTTAAGAAATTTAAAAAAATACAAATTGAAAACACCTGCTATTGTAATCAATTTATTCTGATGAAGACAAAATAAAGGTCGAAACGTTAAAATGAGCATTTTTATCTCATGAATAGTTATCAAACCGAAATTCCAAGAAATAATTAACCATTCTATATATGTATATATATATATATATATATATATATATATATATATATATATATATAGATATATAAAGTTTTTAGAGTATGCCATGGATTAAATCAGTTATGTCTTATATTGATTAAGTGATTTAGCCTACATGTTGTACTACTAGTAATAGGTTAAATCGTTAAATAAGAGATGCCATGTGATATTGATTAAGCTATACTAATATTTATAAAGACGGTTATTTGAAAGCTTTGATTGTTGAAATGTGTAAATTACAATGATTTATTATATTCCGGTCTTTGTCAAGTTCCGTATAGAAACAATTGTTCTATTTGTTAATAAATGTTTTCAAATGCATACACTATCTTATAATTATATACTTCAAAAATTGTTTCTTTTTTCTTTTCATGGTTGTTATTTAATCGGATGTGTGTTATAACACACATCCGAAGATTAATTTTTCCAATGAAAATGAAATGAAAAAAACGTTTCTTTTCAGAACCAACACATGTGTGTTAAAAGAATTGATGATTGCTTCAGTGTTATAGTTGCTTGTTTTGTATACTGCATTAATAAATCGCTGGGCTTACTTTAGTTATTAATTCATCTTTATTCTGAATATTATGAGATTTTACATACAAAATGTTGTTTAATCTGATTTGGTTTTTGATGTTGATTTTCAAATTTTTTTTTCGGTATTTTTTCATTTTAGAACGGACAGCATTCCAAACAAACCATATTTTTTATAATAAATCATTGTAATTTACACATTTCAACAATCAAAGCTTTCAAATAACCGTCTTTATAAATATTAGTATAGCTGAATCAATATCACATGGCATCTCTTATTTAACGATTTAACCTATTACTAGTAGTACAACATGTAGGCTAAATCACTTAATCAATATAAGACATAACTGATTTAATCCATGGCATACTCTAAAAACTTTATATATATATATATATATATATATATATATATATATATATATATAGGATAAAATAAATTTAAGAAACTTTTTAATTGACAGGCCGCTTGACAATTAAAAACTCATTTATTAATTATCTCTATATTTCGCAAAAACTTTGTTGCTTCTTCTGGAGATAAAATGTAGGGTTCAATAAAATAACAAAAAATAATAATAAATAAATTTTATTATTTTTTTGAACTCTACATTTATATCTCCGGAAGAAGCAACCAAGTTGTTGCGAAATATAGAGATAATTAATAAATGAGTTTTTAATTGACAGACCGCTTGCCCGCTTTTAATTTATTATATCCAATATAGTACTATATTGGATATAATAAATTAAAAGCGGGAAACACATTGACGTACGTCAATGTGTTTCCGAAGAAGACAATAATTGTCCAAACATTCAAATAAGTTTATTTAAAGAAAAATTTATCAATAAGCCGAATTCCAAGAAAAACTAATCTTTTATATTTAAGAAAACAGTTAAGAAAAAAAGATAGAGGTTATATATATATATATATATATATATATATATATATAATATTTTCGTGACCTTGGTATTATATGGTAAACTTAATCAGTCGGCGATTAAAGGTCTGGTTTATTACTTCAAAGTATATATATTCAAAAAAACCCTACATGTTTCGGCAATTATGCCTTTATCAAGGATATAAAATATAGATGACAGAATATAAATTTATTCTGTCATCTATTTTCTGGACGAGCTTTCGGCAATCTCTCTGCTGCCATTTTCAAGTCGTTGTGACTTTCGATTTTCGAGTTGTACAGTACAAAAATGTATTCTGTCGAAAACAATAAAAGTCGAAACGTTAATATGAGTATTTTCAATTGATGAATAATAATTAAGCCGAACTCTCAGAAACAATTAACCATTAGAGCTAAGAAAAAATAATATATGTATATATATATATATATATATATATATATATAGACCAGGAGTCTTTGCCGTTAGAACATGTATGGAAAGGATAATTGTTTTTTGGGGAATCCAGCAAAATTAAACTCTATTACTTAAGTCAGTTCTCTATTTTTTTATCCCAATATTTCGCATGGAAATCGTATGCTTCCTCAGGGGGTCAAAATGTGAACTGGTTTTTGTATGGAGAAATTACCCGTCTCAATATTCATAATGTTTGCAATATTTTAAATTAATCCGATTAATAACAACGGCGTACACATAGTTTACTCCGAAAATACATTTTAAAAGCCAGGACAAACACATTTAAAAGAGAGAGACACGTGCAGTTTTGACGAACAAAAGCAGTACTCGCACAAACACATGTTGTTCAACATGTGTTTGTCCTGGCTTTTAAAATGTATTTTCGGAGTAAACTATGTGTACGCCGTTGTTATTAGTCTGATTAATTTAAAATATTGCAAACATTATGAATATTGAGACGGGTAATTTCTCCATACAAAAACCAGTTCACATTTTGACCCCCTGAGGAAGCATACGATTTTGTGCGAAATATTGGGATAAAAAAATAAAGAACTGACTTAAGTAATAGAGTTTAATTTTGCTGAATTCCCCCAAAAACAATTATCCTTATATATATATATATATATCCTTATCCTTATCCTTATATATATATATATATATATATATATATATATATACATATATATGTGTATGTATGTATTCTTTTTCAAAACCCAATTATATTTTGAGGATTTTAGATATTTCCAACCAGTTTCTAAATTTCATACAAAACTTAAGAACGTTTTTAATTTTTATTAGTTTCTGATATAGTTTAATTCTGTTAATATGTATCGTAAAGACTAAAAATCTCACTCAGTTAAATATTAAAATTATTTTTTGTACTCGCTTATCAAAACCTGTCATTTCACGATTCGATTTGCGTGCGTAAAAGTCACTTTAAACACGAGTGCGTAAAAGTAAAGTTGGTACTTCCTGGAACTTGATTAATTTAGTGACATTTTAAAATCATAAATCCCTAACCTTAATAATATGCTACCCAGTTCGTTGTTTTTCTATGAAAATAAAAAGAAATGAAATAGAAGTTGTTATATTTGGAAGGTATGTAATTCAATGTCAGAACAGCAATAAATATTATATAAATTACCATTATTCATTCTTTTCAGAAATTGAAACGGAACAATTAATTATTAAAAATTTTGATTGGGCAATTTTAACAACCAGAGATTGATACCCTAGGGATTAACTGGTTTGTTTGAATTGATCTTGATTGCGAAGGTAGAGTAACGTTGATTGTATTATTACATATATCTTGTATTTCAGATGTCGAACAAGTTGCAGGCGGAGTCGATATCTCTAACGGGGTCATTGTTTTAGCCAATTGAATTCTACTATGCAGAGAATTTTCGATATATCCTTCTGCAACCGTAGATGATTTCCATCCACCATGCCTTTTAATTGAAAGCAAGTTACCTCCTTGGTTTGCCAATAATGTCGCTGAACTCCTTCGAAAACAGTGACCTGTGAAGTTACTTGCGCTATCAAGCTGAAGGTACTCAGCTATTCGCATTGGAATTTTGCCAATTGTATTAAGACCAACAGGTGAACAAACACACTTGCCATTGCGATATGTTAAAAAGAATCGCTGCTGGCTGTCCGGTCTTAAATTTGCATATTGCCGAATTAATGCAATCCATTCGGGCTTAATGATTGCAAATGTACGGCTGTTACCTGTTTTAGTTTCTGGAATTGTTACGATAATTAAATTCGATTTAAATTCTATGTCTTGCAATGACATTTTGCAAAGTTCTTCACGTCGACACGCTCCAGAAATACCCAATATTAATACAGCCTATAAATACATATAGTGTTGTATGGAATTTAAATATATTGTAACGTTTGTCTTTTAGGTTCTTAAATAAAACTAACAATAACTTTAGACACACACACTATATTAATATTTAAAACGTATAACAATATAAAACTAACTATTAACAACAATAAGTACATTTATGTATTCTATATTTATGTAACTATATTTATGTGTACTTCGCGAGACTGTAGGATTCAATGAATGTCTACATCCCTTCCTCGACGGCTTATATATCAATGGGAACGTTTGGTCTAGAATGCTCCAAATCTGTCGCGAAAACGTCCAGAGCGATGACGCGCCTCGCGTCATCGAATGAGTCATTACATTGCCCCCTTCTTAAAAATGAAGTTTCGTCCCGAAACATGTCATGCTTTGGTCTCCTCAAACGATGACGAAATCGACAGGTAGGGCCTTTGTTACATTGCGACGTCATATCGAAATAACAGTCCACGGTCTTATCTTGCCTGGATGGACAGGAATATTCAAGCTGGTAACTGCATACCAGAATTTCCATACCAGTATGTCGGAAGATTACTTCCAACATGCTCCTTACAATTCTCCAGTCCATGCGGTCCAATCCACAACCCAATTTTGGAACTGCCAATTTCAGAATGTCTTGTTGTAACATTTGTTCGCGTAAGTGGGTCAGGGCCTCCCATAAGGCTCGATAGGTTGGCTTTAGGCTCGACAGTTCTTTCGTGACCAAATAAAATATGGGCTGTCCTTCATTTATTATTTGGAGACTCTTCCCAATTGCTGGTCCCTGCTGCCTTAGCTTTTCGATTCTGCCAAATCTCTCTTTAAATTCCCAGGCGATTCCTTTGGCCATTCGTAGATCTCGGGCTACGCAATGAGCAAGCGCGTAGTCTGGCGGCACCGTGAACAAATCCTGCTGTTTCTCGATGGTTACCCCAAATCGAGCTTTTCTCGAACCAGAATACTCTTGCATAAAGTCTTCGAAGGTTAGTTCATGGTATTGGCTATCCAATCGGCGCAAGTCAACGGTTTCGTCATTGTCTCCAGAGTATGGGGCTAATCGATTAAAATGTACGACTCTTGGCTTAGTGTGAGGTGTTCGCCTGATGCGGTATATTACATCGTTGATCCGCTTCAACACCTCGTATGGCCCCTCCCAATTCTTTTGAAGTTTTGGAGATAGGCCCCGTCGACGTTGTGGATTATACAACCAAACTCGATCGCCTTCATGGTAACCACTCTTCTCGGCGTTGATGTCATAGCTCTCTTTCATTCTGTCACTAGCATCTTGGATATTATGTCTGACTTGTTCATGGATATTATCTAGTCGTCGTCTGAGCGTGCTGACATAATCTTCTCCAGCAAGATCTTCACCAGGCTTGCTCCCAAACTTTAAATCACAGGGCAATCGGAGTTCCCTCCCGAATAGCACGTTTGCTGGTGATTGGCCTGTTGTCTCTTGAACGGAGGCCCGATACGCCATTAGAAATAATGGTAAATGTTCGTCCCAATCTCTCTGGTGTTCGGAGACCACTTTGGATAAGTGTCTGATCATGGTCTTGTTCATTCGCTCTACCATCCCATCTGATTGTGGATGCAAGGGAGTTGTTCTCGTCTTCCGTATGCCCAAATGTCCACACATCTTTTCGAATAGACTGGACTCAAAATTTCGCCCTTGATCGGAATGAAGTTCCAAGGGTACACCAAAACGGCTGACGAACTCCTTCACAATCACGTCTGCTACAGTTCCAGCTTCTTGATTTGGTAGAGCATATGCTTCAACCCATTTGGTAAAGTAATCCATGACAACTATTATGTATTTATTTCCTTTGCTGCTTTCTGGAAAAGGACCGGCGGCGTCTATGGCGATCCTTTCAAATGGGCTTCCTACATTATATTGCCGCATGGGTGCACGTCGACGCCTCTGGGGACCATTGCTTCCGGCGCAATTTGCACACTTTCGGCACCATTCTTTCACATCTCGTGAACAATTCACCCAGTAAAATCTCTGGCGCACCTTCTCCAGTGTTTTATGGACTCCAAAATGTCCCCCAGAAGCACCATTATGGAGTTCTCGCAATACCTCTGGTATTCTTTTCTTGGGAACCACCATTTGCATCTTGCGCTCACTTCCATCGTGATTTTCGACCTCACGTCCCAGGAGATCGTCATCCATGGTTAAGGAATCCCATTGTGCCCAGTATGACTTCAATTCTCGTGAATAGGAAGCAATTTCTTGCCAGGTCGGTCTTTGCCCATTTCTTTTCCAAGCCCTGAGGACTGCAAGATCCGGATCAGCTTCTTGATCCGCGCGCAAATTGTCAGGTTGCCATTGGTCATCAACAACGGTGGTTCGAAGAGCGTTGGCCGATTTGTCTTCGATTCTGTTGCAATGTCGACAGTCTTCTGGACAGGGCCTTCTGGAAAGGGCGTCTGCATTTTGATGTTTGAGGCCTGCTCTGTGTTCAATGACAAAGTCGTACTCCTGTAGCCTCTCAATCCATCTAGCTACTTGACCCTCTGGATTCTTGAATTGCAAGAGCCACTTTAAGGCGGCATGATCAGTGCGGATCAGGAACTTCTGCCCATACAGGTACTTGTAAAAGTGCTCAATGGTCTTAACTACTGCCAATAGTTCTCTCCTGGTTACGCAGTAGTTCCTCTCTGGTTTGGACAGGGTCTTGCTGAAGTATCCAATGACCTTTTCTTGGCCATCTTGGATTTGAGAGAGCACGCCACCAATCCCGACGTTACTGGCATCCGTATCCAAAACAAACCTCCCAGATGGCAGCGGATAGTTCAAAACGGGTGCACTGATCAACGTACCTTTTAACAACTCAAAGGCCGCTTGGCATTCGTTGTTCCAATTGAATGCTCGATTTTCTGTTAGGCGAGTAAGTGGTTTTGCAATGTTGGAGAATCCAGGAACGTAGCGTCGATAATATGTGCATAATCCCAAAAAGCTTCTTAGCTGATGTTTGTCTTTGGGTACCGGCCATTTTTCCACAGCTTTTACTTTTTCTGGATCCACAGCAATTCCTTTTCCGGAAACCACATGTCCAAGGTAATTTACCTCCTTGCGGAAAAGGTGACACTTCTTTGGACTTAATCTCAGGTTGGCATCTCGCAACCTCTGGAATACTACTTCCAAATTTTTCATGTGATCTTCAAAGGTCTTCCCTACCACAATCACATCATCGAGATATACCAGGCAGGTATTCCAAGACAATCCCCTCAGTACAGTGTCCATGAGTCGCTCAAAAGTAGCTGGGGCGTTACACAGTCCAAATGGCATGACTGTAAATTGCCAGAGTCCTGCACCTAAACTGAAGGCAGTCTTCTCTTTGTCATTGGGATCCATTCCCACTTGCCAATAACCGCTCTTTAAGTCGAGAGTGGAGAACCATTTTGCTCCTGCCAAGGTGTCTAGCGTATCGTCTATTCTTGGGAGAGGATAGCTGTCCTTTTTGGTCACACTATTCAAACGACGATAGTCCACACAGAATCTGGTAGATCCATCCTTCTTCCTGACAAGGACCACTGGTGAAGCCCATGGACTATTCGATGGTTCAATTACTCCTTGGCCTTCCATATCTTGTATAATTTGCTTGGCTTCCTCACGTTTTGCCAGAGGTAACCTCCTTGGTCCTTGTCGAATTGGACTTGCATCGCTGGTATTTATTTTGTGCATTACAATATTGGTTCTTCCCTTCGTACCTGTTTCAGTTTCAAAGACGTCTTCATAATGTTTGATTAGGTCCTTAACTTGACTTTGTTCCTTCTTGCTCAATCCTTGACAGGCGGAGTCGATTATCTTGGACAATTTCTCAGGAACCTGCACGAATCCATTCTTCTTCGCCTCTATGCGATGAACGACGGCCGACACTGGCGAACACCACCCCAGAATAGTACCCTTCTTCAATGAAACAGGGTAATGGTTCACATTCATTACCCTTATCGGTACAGTCTTCTGAGTCTTAACCAGCATTTTGGCAACTACTATTCCTCGGCCCACCTCGTCATCATCAGCCTTTGGTTCCAACATTGTAACATTTCCGTCCAAATAATCACCTTCCATACACGCCGTCAAAAATGTCTCACTTCTTGCATCCAGAACAACATTCTCTGCAGTAATTACTTGTACACTCCCACAATTTTTCCCATGAAGAAACAATTCCTCATTATTTATTTTTAAAGTGCCTTCTTTCATGTTTAACTGGAAGCCGTAGGTGTTCATGATGTCTAATCCCAAGATTATCTGTTCTTCTATGTCGGCTACGAGAACACGATGTCGGATTGATGTTGGTCCTATGACAAAATTGACATCTACTTCACCTTCCACAGAAGCTGCTTCTCCAGTAGCTGTCCTTAGTCTCCATTTGCTAGAAAGTAATTCTTTATTCCTGGATATTAAATCGGGTCGTACAATGGTTTTCGTCGATCCCGTATCTAGCAAGCAAGCATAGGTCTTTCTCTCCATAACAGCGTCCACATACAGGCCGTTGGTTTGATGTTGCAGGGATGCGACTTGGCCAGGCGTCTTTGGGGCTTCCTGATGCTGGATCGATGATTGCCCTCGCTCATCGACCCGCTTTAGTTTTTCCTGCTGCTCAGACGATGCTTTCTTGGTCACCTTACCACATTTACTCCGAACGTGACCAATCTCTCCACAATTCCAGCATCGCAGTACTCTTTTATTTGATTTGATCTGGTTTAGAACTCTACTAACCACCTGCTCCATGAACTCCTCATTTTCCTGCTTGTCAACAGTGCAGACACGAGCATGATTCCGAGAGGCTTGCTTTGCAGTCTCAAACTCAAGCGCGTGTGCCAAAGCATCGATCAAGGTTTTCGGTCTTGCCAACCTTAATGCTTGCTGCGTATCAATATCCCGGAGACCATCTCTGAATGTCTGGACTGCTAGGTGTTCCATGAAATTATCTGGTGCCATCGGATATGCAAGTCGAACTAGACGAGCAATATCTGCCTCAAATTCCTGAAGATTCTCGCCTTTCTTCTGTGATCGATTCTTCAGTTGGGTATGGTATACTTGCTCCAAATGCGCATGGCCATATCTCATCTCCAAGCGTTTAATGAGTTGAGAATAATCTTTACGTTCCTCAGGAGGCAATGTCTGCAAAATATCACTAGCATCACCCCTCAATGCTATGACTAAAGCAGTCGCCTTCTCGGCAGAAGACCATGCGTTTGCTTCTGCGGCCGCTTCGAATTGCGTCAGGTAAGTTGCCCATGACGTCTTTCCATCAAAGGTTGGTGGCTTGATTCTGGTCTTTGAAATAGTCACAAATTCTTCTTTTATTTCGATGGGCCGCGGTATAACTTCTTCGTTGACCTGCCTGGGATCAGAATGACTCATGGTAGCGGGTAATTTCATCTCAATCATTATTGCCTCTAAAAGTCTAGAATGTTCTCCAATTTTCTCTTCTACAGCTGTGAAAACCTCTTCTTTTAACGCTTCTGATTTTTCCGCTAGTCGCTGTTCTAGAACTTTTTCGAAGTTTCTAGAATTTTCTAGTAATTTCTTTTCTAGATTTTTCTCGAGGATTCTAGCGGTTTCTAGGTTTCTTTGTTCCATTTGTTCTAGAGTTTTCGCTAAGTTTCCAGAAGTTTCCAGGTTCTTCTGCTCCATTTGTTGCATTTGAGTTTGTGAATCTATCAGATGCTGTTCCATATTTCTCGCACTATCCAGATTCTTCTGTTCCATTTGTTCTAGAGTTTTCGCTAAGTTTCCAGAAGTTTCCAGGTTCTTCTGCTCCATTTGTTGCATTTGAGTTTGTGAATCTATTAGACGCTGTTCTAGTTTCATAAACAGCGAATTCACGTCAGCATCTCCGCCTGGAACTTGAAAGACATAATTCTCTGGATCCTCGCCTTCTTGGATCAACACATTGCGAAGCCGTTGCTGGAGGATCGACTTTTTGCCAGTTGTATCCTCATCCCTCTCTTCTAATTCTCGTTTTAACTCGGACACTTTTAATTCCGTGAGTTTCATTCTATTAGCCATCACGATATTTAAAATAATGTCTTTCCGCACTGTATATTTATTTAAACGAATACTTAATTAACACTTAATTGTCTACTTAGTTTATTATTTATTAATTAGTCCACACCTGACACCACTGTAAAGTTTGTCTTTTCGTTTCTTAAATAAAACTAACAATAACTTTAGACACACACACTATATTAATATTTAAAACGTATAACAATATAAAACTAACTATTAACAACAATAAGTACATTTATGTATTCTATATTTATGTAACTATATTTATGTGTACTTCGCGAGACTGTAGGATTCAATGAATGTCTACATCCCTTCCTCGACGGCTTATATATCAATGGGAACGTTTGGTCTAGAATGCTCCAAATCTGTCGCGAAAACGTCCAGAGCGATGACGCGCCTCGCGTCATCGAATGAGTCATTACAATATGGAAATGACTTTACCTTCATTAGTAGGAACAAAGAATTTGGTGCTTCAACAATAAATTTAGTAATTCGTTCTTCGGTTAATACTGCTGATTTTTTAGGCTGATGTTGCTTCGTTATCTGTTTTAAATACGCTATGAGTTTTGCATATTTAGATATATCCGTATTATCATATATTATTAAGCATGATTTTAACATAGAATAAGTGGACCATAATGATTTATTTGATTATAAATTTTAAAAATAAACTAATAAACAATTTTCGGAGTATTTTTGTATATTTTTAGATCTAGCCCAAGTTACGAATTTAGTATAAGTGCTTTTGTATATGTTTTTTTATTTTATGGGTAATAAATTATCCACTGCAATATTGGCAGCTTCGCGAATTTCAGGCGGTGTACATTGCATTTCATTATCAGAATTCATGTTGTTGGTGAGGTTTTTAATTTGTATGGAATTTTTTGAATTTGATAATTTTAAATTAAATGTCACTTCAAATAATCAATACTGCCAACTCAAATTTTTTTAATTAATATCAAGAGATTAGTAGTGTGTCATAAACGATAACGTATTTAACAATATGTATTATTATTATAGTTCTCGTACAAAAAATATTGTACAAACTTCGTGCGTGAAACATTTCGCGAATTCGTGTCCATAAAGCGCTCGCCTACGGCTCGCGCTTTAAACTGGTCACTCATTCGCGAAATATGATTTCACGCACTTGGTTCGTAAATAACTATTAAGGCCTTAAAATTTTAAAAAGCTAACTCACTTTGTAGCTTAGTCTTATGAAACAAATCTTACCGAAAAATCCCCTATCAAATTTTTCAATGTCAAAGAGTTTCCCCGTCCTCTGAGGAACTTCTGGATGGATAGGTTTCCATCTTCTGCAATCACCCGACACCAAATCTACCTTGTTGAAGAGATTATCGCGAAAGTGATAGACATTATTGGAATCGGGGAATTTTCCAGAAATTCCTATTTAAAAATTAGGTATTTTTTTAGAAAACTTCGCCAATTTTTTCTTTTTTTCATTTACACGGTACCTGTTATCACGATTTCCTCCCCTTTTTCGGGTTTTTTATACGAAACATTTTGACCACTATCACGGAAGCTATAGCTCTCCATTTCAATAACAAATAGTTTTCTCTACTTTTTTTTAAATTATATGATTGACCAAAAGTGAAAAACGATTTTTTTAAGATTAAAGTAAATAATAAAGTGCAGATGGTGTCATTGCCCTTATATATAAGCTGCATTTCTTACAATGTATTCGATGCTAATTATCAATGAACTTAAAGCCAATGAAATTTCGTATTATTCAAATTCAGAAATTACCAAACCAGATTTACTTCACTCATTATACGAAATTGGAAATACAGTACACACTAAAATATTTCTTAGAATAAATGTTGCTTATTATATGCAATATTTTATTACACAGACCAACAAAATTTTACTACATATTTGTATGGAATTTGAATTCTTTCATGTCAGAATGTTAAGTTTGTGTTTAAATATAAAATAAACGCTATTGGCCTCTGTCTATTACGAAAAGGTTTTAACCCATTCAACAAAATTTTAAGTAATAATCAGAGACCGGAGGCATCAGGCCGAAATTACGATGGACCATATAAATAGTCTATGACATCGCTAAGTACAACACGCAGTTATTTAATAGCACTATTCATTCGGTTATCCGCACATCTGTTTTTTTGTCGTTGAATTGTGACGCAATTACTTCAAAATTGCAGTTAAATTCCTTTCTTCATGGGCGTAGATAAAAGCGTGAGGAGTTTTTAAAATTTATTTTATTTATTAGTTTATATTTCGTAAGATAAATAAAGTACGGTGAGTTAGTTTCTTCTTTTCATTGTTTTAACTGTTAATTACATTAGTTAGCATCGCAAACACATGCACAGAAATTAGGCTCCTTGGAATCTGACAATTTTGTCGAAGAACTCTGTGAAACTTGAATGGCAGCAAATATTCCATTAAATAAACTTAGCAATACCACCTTCAAAATATTTCTCCAAAAATATACTGGTCGAAATGTTCCTGATGAATCCACCTTACCCAAATATTATGTTTCTAAGTGCTACACGAAAGAAGTAGAATGCATTAGAAGCCATCTTTTAAATCAGTACTTATAGATAAGTTCCGACGAAACTGTCGATATATTAGGACACTATGTGGTAAATGTTGTAGCTGGTGTCTACATCCAGCTATTCCATATAACGCATATGTAATAGCAACAAAAGTTATAATACAGTTGATGTGAAACCAGTAGCTAAAACCATTAACGAGAATATGCATCAAATGCTTCAATCGGACGACAGGTACAAAGAAAAAATACTTATTTGTCAGTGACAGTGCCGTATATATGTTAAAAACAGGCAGACTATTAAGAAAGCCCTAATATGCTGAATATTACTTGTACAGCACATGCTCACCACAGATTTTGTGAATATATCAGAGACACCTTTCCGGAAGTTGACAGACTTTCATCCAAAAAAGTTTTCAGAAAAGCACCATTAAGAGTAGATCTTTACACAGGGAAAACTTACATCTTTGTCACTGCCTTCCAACATTCCGTAAGGTTCACAAATGTTGCCAAATGTATGTTTCTTTCAAATTATTTCTGAAAACACAGGAAGCATGATACACCGATTCTTAATGCTGAACTAGAGACGTATTCTACGTTCAAGATATTAATAAAATATTCGAGGGGTAAGCAGGCTAACAGGTAACAGGACTGTAAATCAAGTTATCCGCCTTCTCCTGAGACATACGGCCTTCATGCCCTGGGACCGACGCTTAAGTCTAGTAAAGTAACAATTTCTGGACAAAACACAGTATTTATCCCCACCGTCAATGCATTTTTACATATTGCTATGGATTTTTAATTAAAATAATTTAATTTAAAATTGTACATTTATTTTCAATATGACTGTATACTAAATTTAAAATGTGCGAAGATAAAAACTTGTTATTAGGGGTCGATCTCATGCAGCGACCGAGGTAAATTATTTCTGATAGACCTTGATAGCTGGAACTAGAAGGTAGCTTGGTGTGATATAATTTAATTATATTGAATTAATTCGGTTATTTGTTTTAAAAAGTGTTTGATTGATGTATTTAGAGAGTTGTTGAGTTAAATTCTCGTTTGATATTTAATGTTTAAATTGAATAAGCACCTTCTTTGTTCGTCTCCACACTTTTTTTTTAGTAAGTAGATATAAATTTTTTATGATATCATAAAACATAAATTAAAATTATAAGTATATTTCTATTGTATCCAAGCTTGTAATTAAGAGTTTTAATAATTAGAAATATAGATACTAAAGCTTACTATTGATTATTTTTAGATAAGTTTGTTCGGAGTCATTAAGAGGAAGTTTTCCATTCATTTAGCTGTCAATTTTACAGTGAATGTTTTTACCTCATGTATTTTGTATAATACAGTATCTTTATACTTAGTAAAGATAGATTTTTTTTTCTTTTTTATTTTTGTATTAAATATTCAGTTTAAATTTTATCCTGCTTTTGTTTTATTTTCATACCAATATTGCTGTTCAGGCTTAATATATATATATATATATATATATATATATATATATATATATATATATATAAGTAAATAAATTTTTGTGAACAATTCACTGGCGTCCAAATTACTTTTAGTCTGTACACGACTTTGCTGAGTGGAACTCGAGAAGTTAGAAGTCTCATATTTGAAAATTCACCGGCTGAGAAACCTAGTTGGGAAAACTAGTTGTGGATGGTGGTCTGCTAAACCTTCAAACCACTATTCATAGCAATATGTAAGAAAACTAATCTGTATGTATCCCCTGACCACACGGGCTTTAAAGATTTTACACAGATATAGTATCAACATGTCTGCCCCCTTCTGTAGTAATGCAGGGTAGATTCCATTCAATCCCGAAGACTTGAATGGTTTGAACGTATTTATAGCCCATCTAACTCTATTTGGTATTACGAGCTTTGTGTACAGTTTCCAATCTTCTTTGTCTGACTTTGTTGACCTAGATACCTACCCTCGAAATAATCTGATCTTTCTGGGTCTGCTAGAATTGATAAAGCTGGAAAGTGGACTTTTAAAAGTTCCTTTCGTAGGACTTGTAATAAATACAGTATTTAATACGCTTCTGGTTTTCGATACTCACAAATATGTGGGTTGAGTAAAATGCTTCCCCGCGATAGGTTGAGAAAGTGCAAAAAAAAATTGGCGTTAATAGTATATTTTATAAAATACATAAAAATACATGGAAAGCCATAGAAACATAATATGTTTTTTGCTAATAAAAAATGTATTATTTCATACAATTGATTTTAAAAACATGCTTCGACGTTGTCTGGTATCTAGACGCCATTGTCTCCGGTTTTCCCACCAACCATCTTGAAGATTTCTTAGACTCATAGCTCTCAATGCTCTCGCTTGGATCTATTTTCTTCTTGCGATGCCGTATGCAGGTCCTGCTATCTCTGAAGTACCCAGTTGTAAATTCTTAATTTACATTTTCATCTTAATTTAATTTGATTTTCTCTGTATTAATTTCCTTTCAACTTGTGTGTCACAAATTCAAAATTTTCTTTATCTGCTGCTATAACTGCTTAGTTGTCTGCAAGCTGTAAACGAATGTGTTCATTACAGAAAATACGTGGAAAGAGAAATGTCATAAATTAAAATAATCATTTAATAAACAGTGTTCTAAATTAATCAAAACGAAATCTCCTTTTTAGTAGAGCTAATGTCTGTGAAGATTTAATGAATAACGGAAACTTTATGTAGAGGGTTAGCCAAACGTATGGGACCCATTCGAATATATTTGATATGGCTACTCGCTCTGGAAGGCCAATTTCTATGACCACTTCGAAAAGCATTGATTCTGTTTATGATATGAATGTAGAAGATTACACATTTCCTATTAACGCAAGATGTACATCATTCATCACTATTTGCGTATGAGAGAGGATTGGGCGAAATAGATATCAACATGTTTGAATGGTAGCCATATCAAAGATATTCGAATGGGTCCATACATTTGCCTAACCCTGTATATCAAACTGATTATGCACAAATTCATAGCATTTTTATTTCTAGTATGAGAGTGCCTCGAAAAAAAAATGTTATACATATTGGTGTCTGAGAGTTTTAGCGCGATATAATTTAATATAAAATAAATCATCTCAAGCATATTTTTATTTGGACGTTTGGGTATCTCAGGACGATCTTTTTGGGTTCTACGTAACTAGGCCTAGTATCCAAAGTAAACGTAAAGAAATAATAGAACAAGAGATAAATTGTTAATCATTCTTTTATTGTTTGTTTGTATGTTCACAAGTCATTTTGTTTTAACTTAAAATACCTCATTCTTAACTTAAGACATAAATTATTTTTAAAAAAGTTTTGTACAAATTTTATTTATGAACAACAAACGTATAGTTTTGGAGTCTTTGGTCTTGGATTCGATTGAATCTCTCAAACTATCGCGTTTAAATATTCACTTACAAAAGAGGGTATTTGTCCTCCTGATGTTAACCTTAGTATTCAAAGTGTACCTCTATTTTTAAATATGGATTTCTGGCTTCTACTGATATTTGCTTCAAAGTCGAGTGTGCTATTCAGCATCTATTTAAGTGGAAGTCTAGTTCCTACAGAATAGTACGCCTATCTTCACACTGCATATATTATCGTTTCTCACGTCTATTAATGAATGTTTAATTAAAATCTCAATAAAACAGATATTTCGAGATTACTCGTGAAAACCTGCTCATTTTATCTGGAATACCTGGCGATCGGGTATTTACGATTATTAATTCAAGTTACTAATCCATATGCGTTTGAAGATGATTTGTTTAAACTTTATGGACGCTAATTCTATCGCGTGTAAAGTCTTACTTACTAGAAACTAAATTCCTCATATATTTTGTTAAATTTCTCTTTATACATTGTGTATATTTTCAAATTAATAACAATTTTACAACAATAATTTATGATCACAATACTGTTTGCGATAAATATCGTAAATCCTCTTACTATTTCAAATAATGATAACAATAATATAACTGAATACTGAAATTTCGATTGTAACTATTGTTGTTTGGTTTCAAGAATATACCTATAAACCCAACCTTCATTACCTGTGACGACCTTACAAAGAAAATCTGGTCCAGTTCGAAGCTGTTCCTTCAATTTCCTACATGCCTTGTGTCTATTTGTTGCTTAGCAGTCATGACACGAACTTTGCTGTTATTCTTCTCATGGTAAATTCCATCGATAAAATCCTTTGACATATGCCATAAGATAACCCAATCTGATATACAGATAGAACCACCGGCCATCTGCCTATAGGGAATTGTATGCAGTACACATTTATATACGCCTACGTATATATCTACGTACCGGCAATAATAATTTGTGGCGTAAAAAGAAATAAATACACATCCGTCGATAAAGCAAATTTAATCTTTAAATATGACACAGATATTGCCATTACATTTCGTAGATATTTGTAAGAATCAATCATCGGCATAATGTTTCGTGTTGTAGAAATATTAGTAGTAGATTTGTAATGTAAACGAAGGTTTGAGATTCCAAAGAAGTAGTAACTAGTGATTCTGAATGTACCTAGTTAAATAAAATTAAATTTCAAATTACTAAACCAAGAGAAAATAAGAAAAATAATTCTAAAAAGGAACCAACATGGAGAAATTAAAAAACGTTCAAAAAGTAATAATTGATGTCAAACAAAAAAAATTCTAGAGAAAATAAAATAGAATTCTAGAGGCTAATAAATATCTCTTTCAAACAAGCCTCCATTGTTTGCCTCACAGTAGCCCAGTCTGTTGTAAAATTCTCTACGTACATTAGAGAGAGTTACAGGTGAAATACTATTACAGAGTTGTGTAATTCGCATTCGTAAATCATCTAATGTGCGGGGTCTTTCATTCTGGTGTACATAAATGGTTTCATTCAAATATCCCCAAAGGAAAAAATCACTTGGCGTTAAGTCAGGGGATCTAGGCGGCCAAGAAATATTACCTCTAGTGCTAATGGTATGTGGAAAATGCAATGAAAGACATTCTTGTACTATTCTGGCATTATGAGCTGGGCAGCCATCTTGCTGAAACCAAATATCATTAAAGTTTACAGCAAGGTCACGCACTGCAGGAACAATATGATTTTGCAGTAATTGTAAATATGACTGCGCATTTAATGTTCCGTTTAGGAAAAATGGCCCTATGATGTGATCCCCTAAGATTCCTGCCCAGACATTTAGTTTCTGTGGATATTGAGTGGTGACATCCCTGCTCAAATGTTTGTTTTTCTGAGACCAGTAGCGAACGGCAGATGGATTATGGCGTTTGTGAAGGGAAAATGTTGATTCGTCAGTGAACAAAATATTTCGTGTAAAATTATCATCATTATCACATTTTTCTCTAATAGCCTCACAAAATTCGAGACGTCTAAACTGGTCATCTGGGAATATTTCTTGATTTTTTCTAACCTTATAACACTTATATTTCTTTTTGTGTAATATACGCCTAACTGTGGTTTTTGGAATACCTAATTGTTCAGAAATTTGGCGGCTAGAGCAGGGCTCACTAGATTCTACAAAGGCGCATACACTGACTTCCTTCTCTATTCTTTCCTCCGAAATAGGATGGAAATTACTCTGATAGCATTTCGAACATCCATTAATGCAGCCCGACTTTTCAAAACGATGTATGATATCTAGTATCGTCCGACGGCAGGGAACTGGACGATCAGAAAACGAAAAAACAAAACGACCAATCACTTCTTGCGTACCTCCTTGAGATGAGTAATACCATTTAATAATATTTATTTTTTCTTCTTTACTATAAACTAACGGCATAGTAAATACGTAAATGAATATCGGTAAAAAAACAGAAAAAAATACTGAGCTCTAAATAATTCTAAACCCTAAAGATGCAGACAACAAGAATTTGCGTATTTTTGCAAGTTCGACCAACTATGACTATACTCCATCGCAGTCAAGACACGACTGACGCGGTTGACTGTCGATCCCTAGCGTCGGCATAGACAACGCTTCTGATAAACGGTAGGACTAGATACATATATGTACATATAAATGTGTACTGCATACAATTCCCTATAGGCAGATGGCCGGTGGTTCTATCGGTATATGTCTTGAATGGTCGGTCTACGCTCATTTCCAAATGCATTCGGAACAGTAACGACATGTTCGAGAGTAATACCGGTTGATGATGATTTAGACCAGATGTTAATTTGTTTTTGATCCGAAGCACCGTCCCCAAATGCTTTCTTTAACGTTTTATGCGTTGCTGCGGCAATCTTACCGAGTTTAAAACAGAACTTGATACAGATACGCTGGTTAAACAAATTTCTCATTGCGAAACCACCAACAACGACCGTTTCCACTTACAACGCCACTTGGCATGCTGACTAGCCAATCCACATAGCGGAGTTTGATTGTAACTGCGTCCATTGACGCACGTGATTCAAATTTCGGGAACTTTTAGATATCATCTATCATCATATACGAGTACGTCCAAATCCTTTTCTGTTTTTAAAATATCCGTTCAATGTATAACAGGAATATGTTTGTCGATATTAATATCCGATTTATATTTTTGTCGCGGAGTGTATATGTTGATTTTGAACTTGAATGCAATCATTTCCATTGTGTGTGTTTCTATGCATTATTAATTATTTATTGTGCATCGCTTTAGTTTCAAGGAAACGTATTATAAAATCTTACTTTGTACTATTTCCATTGCGAACAAAATCACTAGATATTTCGTATTATTCTATTAAAACTCTATTACAAGACAGAACTGATTTAGTATACTCATTCTCTGATACTTCTAGACAAAATTAATGCACCACTATTTTATTCTTGTTTAAATGCAAGATAATGATATTTTTTATGTTGCTGACCTCCTCTGATATCCAATGTAATTCTTGTCAAGAGATCTTTTGTTTTAGAGTGATAACTGTCAATTCAAAACACTATTTATTTTTGTGTTCCAATAAATATTATATATTTGGTAAAGATAAATAAAAGTACCTGTAATTTTGAATCATCAATTGTTTTATTTGACCTATAAAGCGTCAAAAGAACCTACGAAATATTATAGAAAATAAGGTCACAAAAAACTATCGTATATATAGATAATTATTTCTTGACCTTCGTATATATAAATATGATATTAATATACTGTCATTTATAATTTATAATTCTTTGAAAAGGGCAGTAATTGCCGAAACGTGTAAGATTATTTTAAATATACACATATTAAAGTAAAACAGACCCTAAATCGTCGACTACTATATATATATATATATATATATATATATATATATATATATATATATATATATATGGTAAACCTAATCAGTAGGCGATTAAAGGTCTGTATATTACTTCAAAATATATGTATTTAAAAAACTCTACATGTTTCGGCTGTGTACGCCTTTATCTAATAATAAAGATAAAGGCGTACACAGCCGAAACATGTAGAGTTTTTTAAATACATATATTTTGAAGTAATATACAGACCTTTAATCGCCTACTGATTAGGTTTACCATATCATACCAAGGTCACGAAGTTATTATATATACAGGCCAATGTGTTCACCATTGGTAACTTTGTTATTATTAAAGATACAAGATTGTTTAAATTAGCAAACTAGTAGTACTTTTAACGCTCTTTAAGATGGAAGAATTAAAAAAAAAAGAGCAGCGCGTTTTCGAGTTTTCCCGAAAAATATGTTTTTTTCAAATGGAAACCCCTATATATTATATCATTTTCTGTTAGAAATTCAATTTTTAAACAAAAAATCTTATAAGAAATTTTTTACTGGGATTAAAAATACTTGAGTTATAGTGAATAAACAAAAACAGCTAAGTCAATTGCATTTCTATGTTTCTATGATAACGACGTTAATTCTTTCTAGTAAACGTCAAATATTAGTACAATTTTATTAGTCTTTCACTCATAAATTTCATTTTGCTAGTTATTAATTTGCCAAAAAAATAATTTTTACCCATGCAGAAAAGTGTGATATGTTAGAATCTTATTTAGTGTGCAGAAAATCCTCTAGGAGGGCAAAAGAACACTATGCTGAATTATATCCACTCCGAACACAACCAAATGAGCAATTTTTTCTGAGACTGTACCGAAAATTTAGAGGCAATGAGAGTGTTTTTGCCAAAGCAAGAACAAGAAGGACTTTTATAATAAGCGAGGCCACGGAAATTCTAGTTCTTGCATATTTTGAGGCCAACCGTGAGAATTCCATACTAGATATTATCAAGGAATCTGATTTGAGTCACGGTACTGTGCATAGGATTCTGAAGAAACACAAATTCATTCCTTATAAGTACAAACCAGTTCAAGTTTTCTTGCCAGGGGATCCAGAGAGAAGAATGTTTTTTTGCCACTGGTATCTTAACTTTTGTCGCCAAAATGTAAACAACTTTCGTTATATTTTATGGACCGATGAATCAAATTTCTCAAATTCTGGAATGTACAATACAAAAAATCATCATTACTGGTCAAAGGAAAATCTTCTTTTAGTACATCCAAGACGCCCGCAAGTCCGTTACAGTTTTAATGTTTGGTGCGGTTTAATTGGTTCAAGGATTGTTGGTCCTTTCTTTTATGAGGGCACTCTAACTGGTGAAAGGTACATAGAATTTTTGACTGAAATTTTGAATAATTTCTTAGACGATATTGATCTCATAAGTAGACAGAATCTGCATTTTCAGCAGGATGGCGCACCTGCGCACAACTACAGAGGTACTCATCAAATTTGGAATACTATTTTTAACAATTCATGGATAGGAACAAATGGTCCTATTCAGTGGCCTCCCCGATCGCCAGCTTTAACACCGCTTGATTTTTTTTATGGGGTTATTTAAAGACAGAGATTTATAAGCAAAGGTACGAAAACGTAAACGCCCTAAAAATTGCAGTTAGTGAAAAGATAAACCAAATAGATGGTAGGACCATACTAAAAGCAGTTCGACAAGTTCAGAAACGTGTTCAAAAATGTATTGAACAACAAGGTGGTATTTTTGAACACCTTCTATGAAAAAATCAGTGATTTTTATTTTCTTTTAATGATATGCTTATGTATAAAATAAAGTTTATAAAAATTATTTAGCTGTTTTTGTTTATACATTATAACTCAAGTGTTTTTAATCCCAGTAAAAAAGATTATAAGATTTCTTGTTTAAAAATTGAATTTCTAACAGAAAATGATATAATATACAGGGGTTTCCATTTGAAAAAAACATATTTTTCGGGAAAACTCGAAAACGAAAATTGTAGACACGTCTTTCCTATGTGGAACCCGAGAAGTTAGAGGTCTCAGATTTGAAAATTTACAGGCTGAGAAAACCTAGTTGGGAAAACTGGTTGTGGATGGTGGTGTAATAAATTATCAAACCCATTATTCATAGCAATATGTAATGTGTACAATATGTACATGCTCTGTATTTAAACATTCAAATGTTTAATAAAATCTTTTCTGATAATTCAATTTTGTGATTTTTTTTTCTCTTTATATAGTGAAAAACTCTTTATAGTGAAATTTCGGTCAACATTTTGGTCTTTCACTATATAGAGTGTCGACTGTATATATATATATATATATATATATATATATATATATATATATATAACAATTGATAAATTATTGGAGTTTTTCGGCTTTTATATGAAATATTTACAAATATCAAATTAGAATGTATGTAATTGCAGAGTAAGTGGGGATGTAAACATTGCTGTCTACAAATTACAAAGCAAATCATACGAAATTTTTTTATTTGAAAAATATTGTCTACGTTGGGACATATTTTTCAAATAAAAAAATTTCGTATGATTTGCTTTGTAATTTGTAGACAGCAATGTTTACATCCCCACTTACTCTGCAATTACATACATTCTAATTTGATATTTGTAAATATTTCATATAAAAGCCGAAAAACTCCAATAATTTATCAATTGTTATATTTAATAAACGGCTAAGAAATTATCTAAACACATATATATATATATATATATATATATATATATATATATATATATTGTATATTTTAAATTCCTACTAAACTATACCAAATTAAACATTCAAATTATTCTAATTCTTGAAATTTTCAAAATCTTATGAACCTTACCAAAAAAAATCTCCTAGCAAATTTTTCAACGTCCTCTGAGGCACTTCTGGATGGATAGGTTTTCATCTTCTGCAGTTACCCGACACCAAATTCACCTCATTGAAGATATTATCGCGAAAGAGGTAGACGTTTTGTGAGTCAGAAAATTTTCCACAAATTCCTATTTAAAAATGGATCTTTGTTTGGAAAACTTTTTAGCCAATTTTTTAATTTTACACCGTACCTGTTATCACGATTTGCTCCCCGTTTTCGGATTTTCTATACGAAACTTTTTGGCCACCATTTCAATAATGAATAGCTTTTTTCTATTTTTTTTTTGTTTTTGTTTAAATTAATATAATTGACCAAGAGCGTAAAACGATTCATTTAAGACTTAAAGTAGCTAATAAAATACAAATCGTTTCATTGCTCTTATATACAAGCAGTGTTTCTTACAATGTATTCTAGGTTAATTATCTATGAACTTAAAAACAATAGAATTGCATTATTCAAATTTAGAAATTAACAAAGCAGATTTGTTTTACACGTTATACGAAATCTAGCAACACGGTATACATAAAAACTGCTTTTTTTGAATGTTTATTGTAGTTTAATGGATTCTATCGTGTGTAAAACTATATTGTGTTTTCATCTTTTCTTTTATATTTTCGCTACTGTTTTACGACAAATTTGTCTTTCTAAACATCTCCCATGGTTAGCATATTCTTAAGATGGTATAATCTTCGAAAATAACACCGAAAAAATTATTAGAAATAAAATATCCATACAATGGAAAAGATAAAAGTGCTGTAAATTGCATCGATTCATGTAATTATCTGATATCGGAAGAAAATAACACACTTTGCAACAGATTTCCTTTTGCATAGAAATTTCTAAAGAAGCGTCAAATAAGCAATTAGTTTTGTATTGCATTTTCGACATCTATGAATGGTAACAAGTGACAAATACTACCTTTGACTATGCGCTAAATTCTAAATAAATACTAGTGGTTTTCTATATTTTTAGAAACAGATATGGGAAAGGATAAAAAAAATCATTGAAATGTGTAACGAATATAATTTATTAATTGTAAAAATATATATAATACAAAATTTATCTTTTTGTAAAAATATTTGTTGCATGTTCTTTTATATATTTTTCTATCAATTCATTAGGTCTTATGTCTTTTAAATTTAATTTTCTATTTATCATTGATACAATATATTTAAACATTGCATGTAAAATACATTTTTTTATATTAATTATATTGTCATGTTCACAACAGCATTCAACATTAATTAATATATTATCTCCAATTGCAAGAAACATATTGTCCACATTAATATTTTTAAAAAATAAAATAAATACTTTTCTTTTAGCTACGGATATTGTATTTATAAATGAATTGACAGGATAAAATAATTTGCCAAATTCTTTAATTTTTATTAGAACATAGCGTATCAGTGCATTCTTCTGAAAGAATTTATGTACAATGTACAGTTTAAGTTTAAGAATTTCTTGCAATTGAATCCTGCAATGTATGAAGAAGCATTAAACCGTATTTCATCCATAACAGAAATTTTGTACGAATCTAGGTTTTGGAACTTCCACACACCTGATTTTTTTACTACTTATGGAGCTTAACGGTTGGGTATTTACTTCACTATATATAGTTAGAAATGACACTAATAATTCAGTATCATCAAAATGGATACCATACACAACATATTACCTAAGCATAGCAAGCGCCAATTAAGTTAGCGCGAGGAGAGGGTGGGCAGAAGCCGTTTTTAAAAACGTCCACTCAAGTAATTGTCAGAATACATTTGTCATTGACGTTTGACAGAACATAATGTCTTTGCTAGGGGATCATAAAGTTATACACGCTCAGAGGTTAGAATTATCTGACATTTGATGTAAAACCAAATACAAATCTCCCCACTACTTCTAATCCTGCGCGAACTTACCCCTCCTCGCGCCAACTTAATTGGCGTTTGCTATACATATGTTCTCTGCAGTACGTTAATTGCATTTAAAACCAAATTAACTCATACTATGTGTTTTAATTTTCTATTTACTTATGTAATTATTAGGTATTTTCATAAAGAGAAACCTATAAATTAGAGTGACTGTTTATTTTTGTTTTATTTACAAAACCGTTTAATATTCTTTTATAAATAAATGACAATATCCAAAATGAGATTTTAATATTATACAAATATTGATTAAATAAGATTTATAAATACTCTAGTAATTAATATATACTTACTACCATTTCAAAATGTTATTTCATTAGTAGGCAATGAAAAAATTATAAGTAATTAGTAGAGCAGACCAATTTCCGTGCGCGCCATGAGCGCCGGTATGGGAGTGTAATTAGTAATATACATATTAGAATATGCGATAGAATAGGGACGCAACATGAGCTTGTTACCGATATAAGTATAGAAATAGAGACATTTATTCTATCAGAAATAATTAAATATACATTTGATTTTCTGCTATTAAAGTAATATGCATAAACACACGAAAAATAAGAATAGTACATATTATAGCAGCGTTGTATGTATAGCAAGCGCCAATTAAGTTTTTAATAACGTTGCACCTCCCCCACTACTCAAGCACCCCCACTACTCAAGTAATTGTCAGAATACATTTGTCATTGACGTTTGACGGAACATAATGTCTTTGCTAGGGGATAATAAAGTGATACACGCTCAGAGTTTAGAATTATCTGACATATGATGTAAAACCAAATACAAAGCTCCCCACTACTTTTAATCCTGCGCGAACTTACCCCTCCTCGCGCCAACTTAATTGGCGTTTGCTATACCTATAAATAAAATGGAAAATGTATGAAATCAGTGATTGTGTGCACGACAGAGGATTTAGAAAAACACTTACCGTTTTAAGCGTCTTCCAAGGATTGACAAACTGGAGAAACCCGATTGTATATTTTCAACATCAGGTGCGTTTCTAAGGTTATTTCCGAAAAACATGTCTGCCGTGAGGAAAAAATATGTTTATATTCGGAAAACGAGCGTTCTACATCTAGTGATCTTATATTCGCATAATCGAAATACTTTTTTAAGCAACTGAACGCATCTGTAGACGTGCCCTCACAAATACGAGTTAAGGTGTCAAAATCTGCATTTCTGTCTAAAACACTTTCAAATTTAATTAGAACACTTTCACTTTTTGCGTATTCTACACACAGTTGTGCGTGAACATCTTTAACGATTTGCAGTGATTCCTCTAACGACAGCGACGAATTTTCTAATTTTGTTATTGCTTCTCCTAGTCCCAAGTAATTCTCACGAATACTTTGTAAATCCATTTTAATCTGGGCATCTTGAAATTTTTTCTGGCTTGTATTGATAACTGCACTTTCTTTCGAATCGAATGATAAAACCATGTCCTTAATTTTTTCAAAATGTTAATGATAATGAAACCCCGCCCGTAACCATGTGCCCCAACGTGACAGAATCGGCTGTGGTGGCTCAGAGGTATGGGTACACAATTCGTGAAATTTCCGAATACGTTTTGGAGATTTCAGGAATACTGCCTTTGTACTCGATATTAAAGCATCTACCTCTGGATAACATCTACGAACCTGTTCTGCCACAAGGTGTAGAGCATAGAGTTTACAAGTAATATGTAACAAGTTAGGACAATATTTTCTAAGAGACCGGCCTACAGAACACATGGTTGGGGCACCATCGGTCATAAACATTAATACTTGGTCTTTCGAAAGTTTAAATTTTTCCAAAGTATCTAATAGCACCTCTGAAATTTTTTCGGCATTACATTGTTCTAGTCGTCTGGATGCTAATAAAATTGAAGACGGTTCATGTGGTTCCTTATTACGCACCATCACATTAACTACAGTTTGTTTTTGCTGTCAGTTGTTTCGTCCACACATAACCAGTTTTTTATTTTTCAGTTTTATTTTCAACCTGTTAACGCACCGATGGTAAATTCCTTCGTAACGTTGTCGTGCTCGGTAATGTTTGATTCGCGTATTTGTTCAAAATGAAATAAATGAATCATTACATAACAAGGTAAACGGTAGTGTACACACAATCATAGTTACACATAGTTCATGTATAAACTGTTGTCGATTAATTTTGTTATTATTGTGCTTCGAACTGCTTACGTGTTCTTTACAATGTGTTTTTGACCAACACATTAGATATGTATTGCACGCTAAACATTTAATTTTTGAGCCATCGTATATTAAGTCCGGGAAATCCATAATAAACTTATTCACTTCCTCTGACAACGGTCGTTTTCTCGATTTATGTGTCGACGACATTTTATTACGTATGATTACATTTACATGCAGTCTAAGCAAGTACCAAACACATACTGATTGCTTTTTATTAGTTCTGATGCAATACAATCATCCTCACATCGGCGCACAAGGCGCGCACGGAAATTGGTCTGCTCTAGTAATTAGCATATTCTTATTTCAAAAATATATATTAAGATACATTTCAAATTTATAAATATTTATATTTGGCGGTTGCCGATCAATTAATACAGAAATTGTTGGTGACGTTTAATTTTGTGCAACACAAAACTAGTGGAAACTGGGAAAATATAACCTCAAAATGCGATTTTAATGTATAAATTTCAATACTTTCCGAAACGTAAGCTTTCCATTTTTGTATAGTTTTTAATTAAATCTGCGGTGACCATTCGGAACTCTTACCAAAAAAAATATAACTATAATTAAATCAGCATATTCAAATTCAATTCAATAAAGTGTATAGTTAGCACGTGTTTGTAATGGACGTCAAACTAACAAATAGGTTATGGTCTGTCATTTTGTTAAGCGCATTACAAATTAAAATTGACGTCATGTGTAACACATCCTAACCAAGGTCACCACCGACCAATCAGTAACACTCTGATACCGAACTTTACTATTCCCAATCGAATTCGCCTTTAAATACGGTTTAAAAAATGCACCTTAGATTAGAGAATTAAACGCCATCTTCAGTTCAAGAGTTGAAGTTTTGGATAACAGCGTGAAATAATAATTTAAATCGCCAATACAGCAGGGAAAATAAGATTTTAAAAAAACGCAATTTATTAAGAAAATATATATTATTCTTGGCATGTTTTTTTTAAATTTCGTATAATTGTGACACATGATAAAAATAATTCTAATATATACATACTTACATCTACTTAAGGGCTAGGAATTTTCAGTAATACATACTTTGATAAAATTTATATTTACACTTTTTTCTTAAACGCATACAAAAAGAACAAGGTAATAAATTTAACTAAAGAAAAACAAATTACTAAAAAAAAATAATTAAATTATTTCTATCTTCGTCTATCCTTCGATTTTTCTCTGTCTCTATCGTCGTCTCTGTGCTTCGACTTTTTGTATCGTTCCTTATCGTCTTTGTATTTATCTTCTTTATACCTTTCTTCTTTGTATTTCTCTTCTTTATATTTGTCATCCTTATACTTGTCCTCTTTGTATTTATCTTCTTTGTAGCTATCCTTATACTTTTCATCCTTGTTGTATTTCTCGTCTCTCTCGTATTTCTTATCGTTTTTGTCGTATCTCTCTTTTCTGTCCTTCTCTTCGTACCTCTCCTTCTCATTATACCTTTCCTCTTTGTATCTGTCCTTATCGTATCTGTCGTTTTTTTCATATTTATCGTACCTGTCGATGTACCTATCATTCTTGGCTTCCCTGTCGTTGCTTGGTGTCCTTTTCTTATCACTTAAATTTAAAAAAAAAATCGTTTTGTTAAAGAACAAAGAACATCTTGAAGAAATCAGAAAAAGAATGGGAACATTCAAACTTCTTTAAATATTATAATAAGCAAATATAAATACATAAAGATATACGAGATCGTATAGAGTAGGCCATGAAATAAAAAAAATACACATCACATTTTGACAACCGATGGCCTGTTTTTTAACAAGAGAGACAAACCGCCTCAGCATATTTAACTGACAGCAATTTTGGCGGTAAATTTAAACGATAAATTACAATAAATTGAAGTAGCATTTGCTATTTAACTAAACTGCATTACAGATCACAGATACAAAACAAAGTAAGTGGCAATAGTATTAATAAACTATTTTATTACTTGAATTATATTTGTAATATGTAAAATAAATATTTACATAAAAATTATATTCATTTATCAAATTTCATATTGGATGTGATAATCTAAAAAATATGTACCTACATATATATCGTAGTCGACAAATTTTAATTTCTGTTTGCGTATATAACAAGTGTTCATTAGAAAAGTCAATCTAGTAGCATGTGATTTACTGAGAACATTTTGAAGTATGTCGTAAATTAAAATTTACTACTTAACCTACGAAGTTGCATATTTTGACAGTTTCATACATACAAATAAATAACAAATAATAGGTATTTATTGAAAACTATAACAAATGTTGAAAATGTTGTCCTTCAAGATCAATGCACTTTAAAATCCTCCGTTCAAAATTTCTGATGATATTCTGCAACATTACTGGATTGTTATTAATTTCCATGTATTTCTGTTCGATTCTCTGTAGCATATCATTCAAATTCAATATAGGTGTTCGAAATATGCTATTTTTTAGATAAGGCCACAAAAAGAAGTCGCAAGGTATTAAATCGCATGAACGTGCAGGCCAGGCAATTTCAGTATTTCGACTAATTATACGCTCATCAAAAAATTCTCTTAAATAATCCAAAGATTCTGCAGTACAGTGACAAGGTGCTCCGTCTTGTTGGAAATATGCATTTCGAAGTTCATCATCATGCAACTGATTGACAAATGGTTGTAAAATTTCCGTACGGTACCTTTGAGCAGTTTAACTTCCCTGAAAAAATATTGATCCAATGATTCGCCTTTGGCTTATCGCTACCCAAACACCAATTTTCTCTGGATGTAGCGATTCTTCATTAATTACATGTGGGGTTTCACTACTCCAAATTCTTGTATTTTGTGAATTTAAGTATCCCGTTTTATAAAACCATGCTTCATCAGTAAAGATGACTCTTTGCGAAAGTTCTCCATTATTGTTCATATTTACAAACCAATTACAAAACTGTAGCCTACGTGGGTAATCAATTTCTAACAATTCTTGTACTGCTGTGACACGTTATAGATAAAGTTGCATATCTTTTTTTTAATAACTTGTGAGTTGTACCAACAGAAAGGTTTATTTGTTGACTCAAATGTTGACTCAAACAGATGTTTGTGGTTCATTTTCCATTATTTCTTCAACACCATTGACAACTTGAGGTGTACGTTTCTTAACTGCTCCGCTGCCTGATTTTCTTAAGAGACTACCACCAGTTTCAGAAAAAAGTTTTAAAGTTCTATCCAAAGTATTCTTAAATTGTATATAATCTATTACAAAATGTGGAAACTCAACTTGAAATTCTACCATGCAATCTTGAACTGAATAAACCCATAAACCATCAATTTTATTACCACTTCGAAAATAAGCCTGGACTAATAAAATTTTATGTTCTAAAGTGGAAGCATTTTAAAACTGAGAAGCAATTTATTTAAACCAGAATCGACGCACGATTATTTTATGCACTAACTGATATTTGTGATTGACATTATCAAATGTCATTTGGATTTACGTTTACGGAACAACAATCACATACTAATATATATGCGTCTTATTCTATCAAAATTTCAAAGTAACCTAGATCGACTTTTCAAATGAACACACGTTAGGGTATGCTTGTTATATCCAACGATGCCAGCTTTAAAAACAGTGGAGGGAGAAGCAGAGTGGTGGACACACATACACATTGAACATACCCTATTCCCTAACAAACACTTACCGGGTGTACAACACTTATTTCTCTACGTTCTCTATTAATAGTCGATTTCAACATGCGTGTTTTTACAACTCAGGAAAAGACACAAATCATAAAATGGTATTATGCCGGTAGACACCTCAATGTACCTGTACATACCCAATACACACAATAATTAAATGTTTGGGCTGGTATTTTATATAATTCAATTGTCGGTTCTTTCTATAGGGACATATCAGTAATGTCCGCCAAGAATTTTATTATAGATTGGCATACTGCCAAGAACAATGTGGTGGATTATTTGAACCTTTAATTTAGAATATTTATTTATTATTATCGGAGAAGAGTTAATTATGTTATTTTCATAAGTTTTTTTTTACATAATTTAGAATTAATATTTCATTTCATTTTATTTATACGCGGAAAATATAAGCTTTGTTGTACATCCTCATAAAAGTAATACACCATGAAATAAATATTTTTCTGTAAATATTCGTGGCGAATTTTATACGTATTTCTAAGATGCGTTCTACAACCCTCTGAAGCAATAGATTACTGACTAGCTATAATCTGATTGAACCTTATCGTACTTATGAATACATTCATTGGCAACCTCGCTATATGTCTTTCTTTACTTTTCTCTGTCGCGCTCTTTTCCTCTCTACTTTCGTACCAGAAATTAAAATATGTCGATTACGGTATAATGAATAATGATTAGGTTACGAGAGACGGAATATTCATTGTTAAATATCATCGTCCCCACAAAATCACGATCACGCAGCGACTTGTGCGATTCGTTTTAAACACCTATGAATACATACACGATATTACATAAAACACATATAATTTAACACCACAACTAGGCTGTGGATCCATTTTCATAAGCAAATAGATAAAAAAAAATTTTTGTTGAGAATACATTCCCGAACGACAATGTAAATTGTTGGCCGAGGCCAACAAGCATCGAGTCCAGGAATGTGCTTTTACTACGATGTACAGCTCATCGATTTTGATGTGGCCGGTTAGAAGTACCGCCCTCGAGATGCGCACGAAATTCATAGGTAGGGGAACCTCTGGCATTTAGTGTTTTATCCCTTATTATCCCTTACTACGTCCCAATGTACGACTCGCACAAAGAGTTTGCATTTCATTTTTCCGAATACTGTCTCTATCTAACACTGACCTTACTTAACGCACGTACCAATTCTCCCACCGGCCACATCAAAATCGGTGAGCTGTACACACACTTTTTTTTTCTGAAATCGGAATCAACATTATTATGAATATTAAAGAATTTTTATAAATGCATAACATTTTTTCATTACCACCTAATTGCCTATGAAATCTTTCATTGACAATCACTGTTTGTTGTTGTGAAAAAGATCAGAGATTCATTACTTATTATTTCGCTTTAATACCTACCTATCGCTAAAAAAAATTTTATTTACTGTCTAAAATGTATATAAAAAAACCGGTACGAGAAAGCTACCGACTTTCCCGGCTTAGAACGAAAAAGTTTTCTGATGTTTACTTAGCAACGGGCTAAAATACTAGAATAGCTTATTTTGGGATCTGAAATTGCGCCGAGAAAGTAGCCAATCTTGACCGATTTCAGAAAAAAATATTTACTCGATCAACTGTGTCTGTAATACGGCGGCACTAAATTACCAAATATGAGCAATGTAAACATGACCGGCAATTAGCCAATCGTAAATCTATATTTTGGCGGGCCATTTTCAATTTTTTCTCTCTTATTAAAAAAACAGAGTATAGTGTTTGATAAATTTGTGACAAAGCGTGTTTCGTAGACAATTTTTGTAAATTTTATCCTGGTACTAATAAAGCGTAAATAGATAATTTTGAACATCATGTCGTGATTAAGTATCTTTAAAGAATGTCCTTTATCGAAATCCATGATGATATACGAGATACAGTGAGCGAGAATTGTCCTTCGTTTACAACCGATGAATGAAACGAATTTAAGCGTGACAGGTGCAACTTAGCAGATGATCCCGCATTCGACGGGCGAAAACGGCTACAAAGTCCATAAACGGTGGATAAAGTCCATGCTAAGTGACCGACGATTAAATACGTTAGAAATAGCAGAGGCAGTGGGCATTTCAAAGGGACGGGTGCTTTATATTTTGCACGAAGAACTTAATATGAGAAAGCTTTCGGCAAGATGGGTGTCGCGTTTACTGACGACGGAACAAAGACGTGTTCGCTGTCAAATATCGATGAATACTTCAAAAATCTTTAAACGCAACACAACAGATTTTTGAATGAATTCATTACTCTACACCCGAATCTAAACAGTCGAAGATATGGACAAACGTGAAGAACCAATTCCAAAGAAGGCCAAAACAGTTTTATCGGTGGGAAAGGTGATGGCATCGGTATTTTGGGATGCAAAAGGAATATTGTTGATAGACTATCTTCAATAGGGTAAAGCCGTAAACGACGACAGCAATTTTCTAGATCGTTTGACGGCAATTATCACTGAAAAAGCTTAAGAAGATAGTGTTTTTCACCGCACTGGAATGCGCCTGTGCATTCCCAGTACGGTTACTGCAAAAAAAATAATTGAAGAATTAAGTTTTAAATTAGTACCGCACCCCACATATTCGCCAGACCTAGCACCATCTGACTTTCATCTATTCCCTAAATTAAAACATTTTCTCGGAGGTAAAAAATTCTGCACAAATGAAAAGCAAACTTCAACAGTGGAAAATTATTTTACAAGGTTAGAAGAAAATCACTTCCCGAGACTGAATAAAGACGCTTGAACACAGATAGACCAAATTTATCGAATTAAGAGGAGATTGCGTAGAAAATGACAGTTTGTTTATTTAAATTATTCCTTTGTTTCTGTTCGATCGCGCGAATTATTCAATCTGCCCCCGTACACTACAGCGCATAAGAAGTTTGAAAGAAATAGGAAAAAGACAATCAAGCAATTCTCATAAACTCACCGATTTTTTCTTGCTACTTTGACCGGGGATTCACTTCTAGATCGTGAATAACTTGTACGATGTTTCCTAGACTTCTTGTTCGTTCTTGTGGCACTCCTACTGCGCGACCTGATGTGTTTCTTTTGTCTTTTGTGGTGTTTGATGGTAGGTGAGTTACTGGGCGATCTTGAACGTGACCTTTTCTCCGATACGGGCGGTGCTATGTGACTACCAGAGCGGCTGTAAAAATGGTACATTCTCTTATCTTTTCGTGAACTAAAATCATAATTTCATCAAACTTATCCATAATTGGAGTTGTCAGATTTTCCCCACACACGCAGGATCCTACTCAGTATAAGTTAATATATACGTACGAACGTTTTCAAAACACGTCTAGTTTTATAAAGAACACGTGTTCGTATTAAATTACAACTCAGCATTTTTGTTAATATACAGGGTGAGTCGTGAGGAATCGACCAAACTGTAGGAGTGTATTCTACAAGTGAAAGTAATATAAAAAAACTCAAATGTTGCTATCCGATTTTTATTTGTTTTCGAGTTATAGCGTAATTAAAAATAAACAAAATTTCATACATTGAAGTTTTTGTATTTTATTGGTATTATCGTTCTTTATAATATATTTTCAAAAATACCGCCATTCATTTCAAAACATTTTTTACATCGTCTACCAAGGGCGCTGGTGGCGTTCCTGATTGCGTCAGGTTGATGTTTGATATTGTCAGCAGCATTCATAATCCGTTAAATTAGTGCATCACGAGTGTCCACTTTTACTTGATACACTTCATTTTTTAACCAACCCCATAAGCAATAATCGAGTGGCGTGAGGTCTGGAGACCTAGGAGGCCAACCAATGTGACTACCACGTCCAATCCAACTCCCTAGAAACCTTTCAGCCAAATGTTGCCTGACTGCACGAGCGTAATGTGCAGGCGCTCCATCGTGCTGGTAGAAGATTTGGATTCTGATGTTTATGAGAACATCCTCTAGCAGTCCGTGCAGTTCATTTTCTAAAAAATGTAAATAGGTGTCTCCCGTGAGGCGATTCTCAAAAATGTAAGGACCAATTAAAAAACCATCGATCATACCACACCACACGTTTACCAAAAATTTATGTTGAAATTTACTTTCGACTGTTGCGTGTGGATTTTCGTCTGACCACACATGCTGGTTATGACAATTATTAATACCGTCACGGGTGAATGTCGCTTCATCCGTAAACAGTATACGCGATACAAAACGAGGATTATCATTTATCCATCGACAAAATTCCATACGTCTACGATTATCATCTCGTTGTAGGTGCTGTACTCTTTGTACATGGGACGGACGTAAGTCATGCTCGTGGAGTGTTTTTATCACCCTTGTATGTGGAATGCCCAATTGAATACTAATTCTCCGTGAGCTGGTAGTTGCGTCTTCTTCTACTACATCCAGAATATCTTCTACTTCTTGTAATTGTTGTCGACTGCCTCGTTCAGATATTATGTTTACACTGGGAAGCTTTCCGGTCGCGCACAATGTGTTGAATACACTAATAAATACAGTTTTATTAGGATGTCTGTGATGTGGAAACCGTTGACGATATTCATTAGCAGCAGCTGTAGCATTCCCATCACAAAATCCATAAACAAACACCATATTAGCATATTCTAAATTAGAATAAGTGTGTGGCATTTTAGTTTGTTACACTATAGTCGTACAAACGTCAAGTCAATGTCACAACACCCGAACACAATGTTATAATTTACTCCAAGGTATGTATAGGGAACATTTTTTATGATGGCAGCGACCTCACTATATCAACGATGAACTAGAGGTAGTGACATTAGACGCATTAGGCATACAAACCACTCTACACTATTTCTCGACTGCTTTCAATGTCACTACCGCTAGTTCGGAAAACCACGAACAGGTAGCGCTTCAGCTAGGAAGACTTCCCTATAATGAATTGCTATCGGGGTTTCACTGTTTTTACGAATACATACATAAACATGGTATACTAAATCTACATTTTTAATTACGCTGTAACTCGAAAACAAATAAAAATCGGATAACAACATTTGAGTTTTTTTACATTACTTTCACCAGTAGAATACACTCCTTGAGTTTGGTGGATTCCTCACGACTCACCCTGTATACGTACGAACGTTTTCAAAACACATCTAGTTTTATAAAGAACACGTGTTCGTATGAAATTACAACTCAGCATTATTGTTAATATATACAGTCCGATAAGATTTAAGTATTAACAAAGAAATTACTTATTGTAAGACATTTTTACGAAAAGTTTTGTTTTTTTAACGAGACGCACCCAGTCACAAAAGAAAGATTGCGAATTTGAAGATAAGCAGGTTCATTGTATGCATTGTGTTAGGTCGTGTATATCGGCTAGATATTTATATTTTAGTTAAGCGTAGATCTCGACGCGAGGCGGCTGAACTTGTGATGTTATAAACACATATATAGCTATTTACCGATTTCATCCATTTAGATAAGTGTTTTTCATATCTCGCCGAGTTATAATTTCTTACCAACACGTCTTCTTTACAAAACGCGATGTATATTGAAAACATTTGCACATATAAACTTGTAATGAGTAGGCTAGGCAATGTGGAGAAAAATAACAACTCTATTCATAATACAATGTAATTCAAATATATATAAAGTACGTATAAACATCTTCACCGGAAAATTAAACAGCTGTATTTTAACAAAATTAGTGACGCCATTTATTGCACAGCGTAACATAGGTGAAGGTGACAGAGATATTTGTAACATATGTAAATATTCTACTAGAATACTTGCATATATTACAAATAATGGGTGATCATTTAGAGATACTTTTTCCAAAAGCAAAGACCAAATGAAAAAGGCCAATTTATTTAAGAAACTTGATTATCATACAAAAGAACCATTCTTTACAATTATTTTTTAAAGATTATTTCTCTCAAATGTTGGCGGCGACTGCGGTTAACGTAGTCTATTCTGCTGTTCCAATTTTCTATGAGGCGTTCTAGCATTTCGAGTGGTATTTGTCCAATGACCCGAGTAATATTGGCCTCCAATGCCTCAATTGTAGCCGGTTTATCCATGTACACTTTAAACTTCACGTAGCCCCACAGAAAAAAGTCTAATGGTGTGCTGTCACAAGATCTAGGCGGCCAATTTACTGGTCCGAAGCGTGAAATTAAATGTTCACCGAATCGTTCTCGCGGTAAAGCCATAGTTTCACGAGCTGTATGGCTAGTGGCGCCATCTTGTTGGAAGTAAATATCTTGTAGACCACGGGTGTCAAGTTCAGGCAGCAAATAGTCCCTTATCAAGGCGCGATAACGGTCGCCATTCACAGTCACATTCCGGCCGGCTTTTGTTTTGAAGAAATATGGACCAATTATTCCACCGGCCCATAATCCGCACCAAACAGTTGTTTTGTCTGGATGTAATGGTAGCACTTCAATCTCTTCAGGTTGCTCATCACCCCAAATACGGGCATTTTGCTTATTCACGTACCCATTAAGCCAGAAATGGGCCTCATCGGAGAACAAAATTTTTGTCGAAAACAGTGGATCTTCTGCAAGTTTATCAAGAGTCCAACGGCTGAAACGGAAACGATTTGGAAGGTCGGTCGCCTTTAGTTCTTGCACTAGTTGAATTTTGTATGCTTTTAAAACAAGATCCTTTCGTAAAATACGCCAAGTTGTTGCATACGACAAACCAAGCTGTTGAGAACGGCGACGAATTGATTCTTCCCGGTCTTCGCGTACACTCGCTGCTACCGCGCTATATTTCGTTCACTACGTGCTGGATGAGGTCTATGTGGTCGCGTATTATCCATTATTGTAAATTGAGTTTCAAACTTATTGATGGTATAGCGAATTGTGCGTTCGGTAGGCCGATTATGTGGCCCATATGTTGCTCTAAGCGCACGATACACATTCCTTGTAGAACGCCCATTTTCGTAATAAAGCTGTACTATTTGTAGACGCTGTGCCGGGCTAAGTCTTTCCATTACGTAATGTCAAATAGTACTGAACCAGAATGCGCAGTCCGCTGACACGTCGCATGCGCGCTCAGCCATATAAATCCCCACCTAAAAAAGTATGTACCTCCAAATGAATCACCCATTACCTTATTATCCGCGGCATACCTACGCTACGCTTTGCTATGAGCCTAAATATTACTAGGGTTATTAAATTTGTTTCGTATTAGATGTTCACACTGTATATATGAAGAATACGAAATTTAATAGATAATATGCTCACCTAATGAAACCGCCCCAGGCGTTATGTGCTCCAGTACTTTTTTGTGTGCCCGGACTAGAAGGACTGTTATTGTTTGGTGTATTATTACCGGAATTTCCTCTAGCTTTTATTTTGGCATCATGATATTTTTTACAAAGTTCGTCTACTTTCTTTTCTAAATGGTCTATATTCGCCTATAATAAAGAGAAAGTTTCACTATCGATATTTAAATATACATTTAATATCTACAGTCGTATGCAAAATAATAGCAACGTGGCACAATGTAAATTGTAATCATAAAAAGTCGTGATGATAATGCTAAGCATTTATCATTAAAGATGCACATTTGGGAGCAGACGCAGCGCCAGAGTGGAAGGGTCTTGGGTTGCATACGCATGTAACAAGTGTTCATTTGAAAAGTCAATCTAGTAGCATGTGATTTACTGAGAACATTTTGAAGTATGTCGTAAATTAAAATTTACTACTTAACCTACGAATTCGTATATTTTGACAGTTTCATACATACAAATAAATAACAAATAATAGGTATTTATTGAAAACTATAACAAATATTGAAAATGTTGTCCTTCAAGATCAATGCACTTTAAAATCCTCCGTTCAAAATTTCTGATGATATTCTGCAACATTACTAAATTGTTATTAATTTCCATGCATTTCTGTTCGATTCTCTGTAGCATATCATTCAATTTCAATATTGGTGTTCGAAATATGTTATTTTTTAGATAAGGCCACAAAAAGAAGTCGCAAGCTGTTAAATCGCATGAACGTGCAGGCCAGGCAATTTCAGTATTTCGACTAATTATACGCTCATCAAAAAATTCTCTTAAATAATCCAAAGATTCTGCATTTTAAAATTGAGAAGCAATTTATTTAAACCAGAATCGACGCACGATTATTTTATGCACTAACTGATATTTGTGATTGACATTGGCATATCAAATGTCATTTGGATTTACGTTTACGGAACAACAAACACATACTAATATACAGGGTGTTACAAAAATTTAGGGCTGGCTATACATAGACGGTTTCTACAACTAAAAATAACCAAAAAAGTTTATATAATAAATTTATGTCCTAAAATGGTTCGTTACTGAGTTACGGCCAATTGAAGTTTTTTTTATTTTTATTTTAGAAATGTTTACAGAAAACGGGAGTTTCTTATGTGTGTTACTTTATAATGCATTTTTTTGCATATTTTGCATACTATTTTGCATTTTGCATACTATTTTTGCATATTTTTATTTATTACACCAGTGGCAACAAGAAAACCCTCATGCTATTATTCAGTCCAGACATCAAGCGCAGTTTTCATTTAGTGTGTGGGCCGGAATTATTAACGAATTTGTGATTGGTCCCTTTGTACTTCCACCACGACTTACTGGGCAGAATTATCGTTATTTTTTAGAAAACGACTTACCAGGTTTGCTGGACGATGTTCCACTAAATGTTAGAGGACGCATGTGGTTCATGCACGACGGTGCACCGGCTCACTTCAGTCACACAGTACGCGAATTTTTAAATGCCGTATATCCTGGAAGATGGATTGGTCGCGGTGGACCTGTAGCATGGCCTGCACGGTCTCCAGATTTAAATCCAATAGATTTTTACGTATGGGGACATTTAAAGTCTATGGTATATTCTACTCCAATTCAAAATATTGAAGATCTTCAACGTAGAGTGGAAGATGGATGCCACCAAATTCGAAATACACCAGGAATTTTTCAGCGCGTGAGGCAGTCCATGATACGACGAGCTGAAGCTTGTGTTGCTTCCCGTGGAGGTCATTTTGAACATTTACTATAAGAAACATAAGAAACTCCCGTTTTCTGTAACCTTTTCTAAAATAAAAAGAAAAACCTCAAGTGGCCGTAACTCAGTAACGAACCATTTTAGGACATAAATTTATTTAAACTTGTTTGCTTATTTTTAGTTGTAGAAACCGTCTATGTATAGCCAGCCCTACATTTTTGTAACACCCTGTATATATGCGTCTTATTTTATCAAAATTTCAAAGTAACCTTGATTGAGTTTTCAAATAAACACTTGTTATTATCACATAATACATGCGAGTGCAACCTAAGCCCCTGACGCCCAAGACACTGTGTCTGCTCCCGAATGTGCATCCTTATTTATCATGTACAAGGTGATGCTCTGTATTTGAATGTGGCGCGCGAAGAGATGGTAATGCAGTTCTGTAGCGCTAGATGGTATGAGCTACGTCTATACTAACGGCCGGTATTATCAATGTATTTAAAAGGACATTTATAACGGGTGTTCAGAAACATTCGAAGTCAAGTGGGCTCTGAACAAAAAATCGTATATCTTTACTTAGGTATCTGATTTGTAATAATTATTAAATGTCAACTGTTGTCTGTCAAAAATCAATCTATCTCAGACATGACTTCATATTTTCAAGGACTACTTTGACTTCGAATGTTTCTGAACACCCGTTATTAAATGGCATTTAAAAGTAACGCAAGTGTTATCCTTTAAACATGTTTAAAGGAACATTTAACTCTAAAGACGCATTTAAACCTAAATGCCTAAATTTGATTACTCAAGTCTTACGGTCGGTTCCATAATCACACGCTAAAAGTATTTTTACGAAATGAAACTATTACCGTAATGGACCAATTAGAGATGCATTTAATTTCCTAGATTCCATAATCAGTGATAATGGCTTCTTTAGCTAAAGTTTCAATTTCTAAATTTATTATACGTTGGCTGCCCTGAAAAATAGTTCCTTTTATGTTCACTCATACAAATTGACAATTGGCGCGAAATATCCGGCATGTTTTAATGTTTGAGAGGTTATATCGTGGTATTTTCGTACATTTGAAACAAGCGCCCGTTTTATTTTTTTAAATTTTGTTGTAATGGTTTTGTAAAATTTTATATTTTATTTAAATTTCTTGTGTCCAATTTTCTTTATTAGAAGAAAAAATTGTAAAATTATGAAATAATGTAATGACAATTTCTAAATATTAATATTAGATAATAATATGTACACCAACAAAAAGAATGCGTCTAACAAACTTTACCAAGGATGAATAATTATCATTACTTCAAGAAATAAAAAAAAACAAAAATATTATAGAAAGCAAAACAAACAAATTCTAGATCGTCGAGTAGTTCTAAATAATTTTTGCGTTCTTTGTAAATTTTACGTCTTCTAACAACTATCACTTCATCTTTTTTTGACGAACTGGTGCTGGACGTATTAGTTGTATCGAAATTAATAATTTTTATCAACACATAATTCGTCTTCGTTGTAAAATAATTTATGACTTATCATCGTGTCGATCTGGATCTGTCGGTATATAGGTTATGTTTGGTTGCGTTGAATTGTCAAACACAGGGTTAAATGATTCTTTAACGACATAATTGGAGAATGTGTACATTAGTGCTAATGGAGCATTACCTCTAAAAAGACGATTATGGAATATCGGATATTGGTAACGGGTGTTCATTTGAAAAGTCAATCTAGTAGCATGTGATTTACTGAGAACATTTTGAAGTATGTCGTAAATTAAAATTTACTAGTTAACATACGAAGTCGTATATTTTGACAGTTTCATACATACAAATAAATAACAAATGTGATTGACATTATCAAATGTCATTTGGATTTACGTTTACGGAACAACAAACACATACTAATATATATGCGTCTTATTCTATCAAAATTTCAAAGTAACCTAGATTGACTTTTCAAATGAACTCACGTTATATAATGATCTTTTAAGCTTAATGGATCAATTAAAATAGATTATGGAACCGGCCGTTAAAAGGAGAATTAACACATGCGTATTTATGTATGTATATGCATGTTGGTATGTACTTCTGTATCTCAGATATACTTATATACTTATATACGTCTTATATACATAACCTCGAAATTTCTGTGCACTTACATCCATTATAGGCTATATATTTTCTGTTTAATATTAATTTCTCTACGAATAAATTTTCAAGATTTATTGTGATTTTTTAAAGAGAATTTCATTGTTGTATGAATTTTTTACTTCTTGCAAATATTTCTAATATATTAATGTAACCGTTAAATATTATTTACTTTATGATTACAGTATACAAAACTATGTACATCAATTACAAACCATCTTACAACTAAAACTGAATTCTAAGGAAACATAGAACAATATTAAATATCTGCTCCTAATTTTGAATTAAAAGGAACACAAACCAAAGCGAAGCCAGGCACAAACTGTTCAAATGTGTTAAATATAAATATATTTTGTTTTAAAAGTATTACTAACCTTCCTAAATATTACATTTAGTTAAATGCCGCTTAAATACATTTCATAATACAGAACCCCTAATTTAAGGGACATTCAATTTAAATGTCTTTTTAACGCTAAGAAATAAGTAATTAAACTTCTAGTTTCAAAAATTCTTTTATTGTAAATACCACTACAATATTGTTTTGCCATACAATGGCTTCATCAGGTGGATGAAATACTGAATATGTACAATACAAGTTTGAATATTTATGTGAAAATGATTGGGGAAATGGTGGGGGAAAAATTTTTACAATCTTAAATTTAATAGAGGGTAGTTGTTTAAATCTAGTAGGTCATTTAAAGCTAATCCTAAACTAGTGTATCTATTAATTTCTAAGTTTTCTAACAGGTTAAGTTTTTTACTTTTTTCTTGAATGTGTAAAATTTTGAAATCTATATTAAATCTATGATTGATATCTATACAATGACTTGTGAAAGTTGAATCTGTTTTCTTTTCTTTACGACTTCTCTCGTGTTCTTTCATCCCAATTTTGAATGTCCTTCCCGTTTGTCCTATGTATACCTTATTACAATCTTCGCATGTTAACTTATATACACCAGTTTGATTCTTTGTCTATTTCATCTTTGTTGTTTTAAATAATGTTCTGTATAGTATTGTCTGTTTTAAATGATATATGTTCGTTATTAAGTTTTTTAATGAAAGTACCAATTTTTTCCGAAATTTTTCCTAAGTGATTGAATTATAGGAATTAATTATCTTGTATTTTAATTTTGGATAAACTAAGGAAAGGGTTTTAGATTTTTGTTGGCTATTTATGATGTTATTGACAATATTTATAGAGTAACCATTGTTTAATGCTATTGTGTATATTCTTGACTTGACCTTGAACTAAATAGAATATACACAATAGCATTAAACAATGGTTACTCTATAAATATTGTCAATAACATCCTAAATAGCCAACAAAAATCTAAAACCCTTTCCTTAGTTTATCCAAAATTAAAATACAAGATAATTAATTCCTATAATTCAATCACTTACTTAGGAAAAATTTCGGAAAAAATTGGTACTTTCATTAAAAAACTTAATAACGAACATATATCATTTAAAACAGACAATACTATACGAACATTATTAAAAACAACAAAGATAAAATAGACAAAGAATCAAACTCTGGTGTATATAAGTTAACATGCGAAGATTGTAATAAGGTTATACATAGGACAAACGGGGAGGACATTCAAAATTAGGATGAAAGAACACGAGAGAAGCCATAAAGAAAAGAAAACAGTCATTGTATAGATATCAATCATAGATTTAATATAGATTTCAAAATTTTACACATTCAAGAAAAAAGTAAAAAACTTAACCTGTTAGAAAACTTAGAAATTAATAGAAAAAATAGTTTAGGATTAGCTTTAAATGACCAACTAGATTTAAACAACTCCCCTCTACTAAATTTAAGATTGTAAAAATTTTTCCACCACCATTTCCCCAATAATTTTCACATAAATATTCAAACTTGTATTGTACATATTCAGTATTTCATCCACCTGATGAAGCCATTGTATGGCGGAACAATATTGTAGTGGTATTTACAATAAAAGAATTTTTGAAACTAGAAGTTTAATTACTTATTTCTTAGCGTCATAATGAAGTTTCAACAAGTATCTCCTTCGTCAATTAACTATTTAAATGTCTTTTAGTTAAAACTACTTATCATATCTGTTGATAATACCGGCCGTAAGTATGTCAAATGGTACTTTGCTAGGTGGTGATAAACAGTTTTTATGTTTATATTCGTTGAGTTGGTTTGACTTATTCTGCGACACAACAATGCCTGATGTGAAAAAGCAAAGAACGTGCATCAAATTCTGCTTAAAACTTGGTAAAACCGCTCCGAAAACTCTATACATGCTTAAACAAGCGTTTGGTGAGGATGCTTTGGGCCAGACGCAAACTTATGAATGGTACAACCGTTTTAAAAATTGGCGCGGTGTGTCAGTTGATAATTATGAGCGTTCCGGTCATCCATCCATGAAAAACACGCCACAAAATGTGGGTGGATGATGCTATCCTGCAAGACCGAAGGAGAACAATCCATGACATTTGTAACATGCGGCGTATTGCTGCGAAGCTTGTACCAAGGTTACTTAGCATTGAATAAAAACCTATACCGTGCGCACCTTTGTGTGCACAGAACTGAAAGAAGCTGCCGAAAAGGACGCGCGAATTTCAGTACCAGAATCATTATTAGCGACGAAGCATGGGTGTACGAGTATGATCCCGAAACAAAGCAACAGATATCCCAGTAGAAGACGCCATCGTCACGACAAGTTGGAAGCAACGTTAAGTCGATCTGGATTTGCTTCTTTGACGATGATGGCATCGTGCATAAAGTGGCGCAATTCGTGGATCCTACACCACAACGATGCACCAATCCACACGTCACTTTTGTGCAATTTCTAGTCTCAACGAAGACTGCAGTACTAGAGCTGAAGCTGAAGGTTAATGAGTGCCGTTTGGAGACGATTGAGAAGATCCACACCGAATCGAAGGCAGCGTTGAACACATTAACACGCGAAGACTTCAGCACCGTTTCCAGTCATGGACAAGTCCCTGGGATCGATATATTCAAGCGGAAGGAGAGTACTTCGAAGGGGATGGTATTGAATAAATTGAAGCACAATTGATCGTTTTTTTTTCACATTTCGCAAATTTCTGCGGAGAATCAATGTTGAAACAATATCAAGTGTATGGGCGAATCGCCTAGTTTTGTATTATAACAGCATATTTGGCTCAAAATCTGCAGAAAGCCCCTTTTTCTTTTGCTTTTCAAACTTGGTAGCGTCTATTTGCATTTTTGTGTTTTCGACAGTCTCTAGACAAGCTCTGCCAATACCCAACGTGATAGACACGTTAATTGTTTAGTTATTTTAGATTTATGTTTAAAAGTAAACGTTAATTTCAATTTTCTGTGAATTGTAACTGCCTACTATCATTTCGCACACAACTATAGGTACCTCAAGATATTCAAGTGTTACATATTAAAAACAAACAATCTTATTACAAAATTTTGCATAGATATGACGGAATAAAATTGATCATAATTGGGCAAATTTAGTATTTTACACTTGTTGTCAGGAAAGTTGATCCCAGCGTCATCAATATAACATTGTATGATTCAAATCAGCACTTCGGCGTCATATTAAATACTGTAAATTGCAAAATGAATATGGAAACTATTACTTCGTTTCTGAGTCAAATAACTTTGTTGACAGTCAGTCGAATTTGTAGGTTATGTGAACAATAATCAATTACATCTTGTCATATTACTTTAAAATTAGTATAAATTGAATAAAGCTGTGTAAATAGCAAATTAAACTATAACACCACATGAAAAATAAAATGAACTATCAAGAATTGACAACATTTATGTCAACATACGAGGGTGGATCAATAAATACCCGTGTTAGGAAAGAAGACGCAAGTTTTTCACAAATTTTCTTTTTATTTTTCAACGTAATCACCTTTTAGTACAATACACTTTTCCCAACGTTTCTGCCATTTCTTTAACCCCTCCAAAAAATACGATTTGTCAAACTCTGCAAAATACGCTTCTGTCTCGACGATAACCTCCTCGTTTGAGCTGAATCTTTTTTCCCCGAGCCACGTTTTCATGTTGGGAAACAGAAAGAAGTCGCAGGGAGCCAAGTCAGGCGAGTACGGTGGGTGCGACAGCAATTCGTAGTGCAGTTCATGCAACTTTGCCGCGACAATTCTGGATGAATGTGCTGGTGCATTATCGTGGTGAAACAGCAGTTTTTTCTTAGCCAAATGGGGCCGTGTCTCCTTCAATTTTATATCGAATCGGTCCAGTAATTCACTGTAGTACTGCCCCGTGACCGTTCTTCCTTTCTGCAAAAAGTCCATGAGGATTATTCCGTTGGAATCCCAAAAAATCGTGGCCATGACCTTTCCGGCCGATGGGACCGTCTTTGCCTTCTTCGGAGCAGATTCACCCCGAAAAATCTATTGTTTTGACTGTCGCTTGGACTCTGGCGTATAATAATGGATCCAGGTTTCATCAACGGTGACGACTCGACGCAAAAACTCCTGCGAATTTCTCCTAAAGAGGTCCAAACACTGCTTCGACATTGACAACCGTATCCGCTTGTTGTCCACCGTAAGCAATCGCGGCACCCATCGGGCCGACACCTTTCACACCGATAACTTATCATGTAAAATATTAATTGCCGTTCCGTACGACACGCCTACGGCCTCTGTTACTTCGCGCACTTTCGTTCGGCGATCAGCGAGAATCACGTCGTGGATCTTTTCAACGATTTCCTCGGTAACCACGTCTGCCGGGCGGCCTGGGCGCTCCTCATCAAAAACAGATGTACGACCACGTTTAAATTCGTTGAACCAATATCTTACGGTTGTCATAGATGGTGAAGGGTCCCCATAGACAGCATCCAACTTCGCTTTTATTTCTTCGCATGTTTTTCCATCCAAAAATAAAAAGCGAATTACGGATCGATATTGCTCTTTTTCCATTTTATCGAGAAACACGAAACACGTGTGATACAACTGGCTGCCAAATAAAAACTAACCTATGAATCAGTCTGAAATTTATTATGGTGTTCTGACAGATGGTAGTACACGGCGGTAATGCCAACTTCCCTCAGCAGCGCCACCTGTCTTCAAACACGGGTACTTACTGATCTTCCCTAGTATAAGATTATGTAATTCTTTAATCATTTATCATAGTGAATTGATGAATGGCAAGAAAAGGTTTATTGAAATCTGCACATGTGAAATGATTCATTATTTACCTCTTGTACACATGTAATAGATATCACACCACCGTGGTTTTTCTGCCGTTCAAAATTTTACAACAAATTTAAAACAATTTCTCGCGACTGTCAATGTACTGTTCTACCATGTGCTGCCGTTATAGTTTTAACAAAAATTAATTTCAAAAAGTATGTAGTTATAAAAAGGAAATCAATAATATTCGATCAAATATCAACGAAAATGTACTGTCAAATGTCGACAAGTGACTACTAAGCGGAAATGTATGTATTTATCACGGAATAGGTAATAATCCCATCTTTGTCTTACTCAAGTAAATTGCATGAGCCGTATGTCTGTGCTAGGTCAAAGTTCAAAATACATACTTTCGTTCAAGCTATCTTTGTCATACAAGTAAGTACTGTATATTATTTGGATGTAAAGATTATTCTTTGAAAGTCGTTGATAGAATTATACGCAAGTGACGCAGGGATCATCTTTGGTGACTTTGAGTGTACATTTTAATAAATAAGTTGGCATCTTGCATAAGAAGCGACAGATTACTAAAAGATGATACTGATTTAAATCCTAGCCTTATTTTTTTAAATAAATTTTTAAAAGATAACAGGGGGGAAGTCCCCATTATAAAATTTAAAGCGTTTACATTCGCGTATTTTGTTATCCCTAATCCTCCACCGTCTAAATTATTAATTCCAACAATTTACCTTTGGTCTGTTGTATAATTTCAGTATCCTAATGCAGATATCCCTAATTTCGGATTCGGTGACACCGAATAGCGTATACCAAGAGGGATTTTTCGGTAAGGGCAGTTTCAGCTTCCTCGCCGTCAAGTATATACAGGCACATGCAATGGACTCTGGTTGGTAGCGAACAAAAACGTCCGTCCTCAGCGAATCGTTCATATAGTTCCATGAGAATTGCATCAGATTCTGATTCCTTTCGTAGCCCAACACTTGCAGGTACATGACGATTATCTGAAAAGGTTTTTTAACTGACCCTACGTTTCATTAAAAATCGTTAAATGATAGTTTTTTTAAGGGGAGAAATTCTGCAAAAATTCTTATATTGATTTTGTATAATTTTTTTGTGCATGATGTCATTTTGAACAATCAAAAAAATGCCGATGATAATTTCCACGCCATAATTAAAGAAACTATTTTTTTAACTAACTATACTATGTATCATAATAGTGAACATGCCATTACTTATGGACTTCATTTATAAATAAGTTTTGGCATAGATTGTAGGGAGTAGTCGTAGTAAAATTTCAAACCAATCTGGATAATCAAAACATGTTATATTTAATGTGTTGGTCCGCCACGGTGTCGCTACATATTTATTAATGCGTCTATACTTTAAAGCATTTATACTACAATTTTAATACCCTAATATTCACGTAAACAGGAGAAAGGTCAAAAGGCGGCTGCACAATCGAACGGGAACGCGAACAGAAGCAGAAAGGCTTCCTAGATGCACAATTAACGATAAGATTACTTGAACGCATAGGGAAATTTAGTTTAATTTAGTGATATTTGCGAATTTTACATCTGTTTACATCTCATGTCAAAATCATAAAATTGAGTAAGGGAAGAAAGTTTTTTTTGGATGAAGATATATTTCTCGTATGTATGCACTGATCACTAATAATTAGAGAACGGACGCAATTTCCATAAAACGCAATCGGCAATTGGAATTGTATATAACGTCGCTCAGTACATCCCGGCGTAATTCAATGAAGTATTTGTTTGACTTACTCGGACACCAGGTCTCGCCGCGATAACAATGAACAAGCCAGCTATTGTATTCCGAGAATATAGTGCTTTTTAAAGTGTTTTCATGAGCGTAGATAGAAGCGGGGTTTTTATAATGTATTTTATTTATTATTTTATATTTCGTAAGATAAATAAAGTGCTGTAAGTTTCTTGTTTTCATAGTTTTAACTGTTAATTACATCGTAATTTTTGTGATAGATCCTGTTTAATATCGTTTGATTGAATCTATTTCTACCAATTATTTCGACGTAAGAGTGTGCATTGAATTTTGTTCAGTTTCAATAACTTACGCACACATTTTTAGTTTTCATTTATTTAGATCTAGAGCATTGTTTAAGTTACTTTTCAGACATGATATGGAAGAATGTCGAGAACGGCATTGTAAAACAATGGCGAGTTGGATTGACGGTCATACTGATTGTATGTCCATTGTCAGTGATTCCGAAATTTATTACAAAATCCGTAAAATATCGTACGAAATTCGTCACTTAGGATCGCAAACACATCTGAACTCTGTAAAACTTTTATGGCGGCTAATATTCCATTAAATAAACTTAGCAATCCCACTTTAAAAATATTTCTGAAAAAATATACTGGTCGAAATGTTCCTGATGAATCAACTTTACGCAAATATTATGTTTCTAGGTGCTATACGAGAACAGTAGAACGCATTAGAAGCCATCTTTTAAATCAATACATATGGATAAGCGCCGACGAAACGGTGGATATGTTAGGACGCTGTGTGGTAAATGTTGTAGCTGGTGTACTACATCCAACTATTCCCTATAACTCATATGTAATAGCAACAAGTGTTATAAATAGAGTTGATGCGGAAACAGTTGCTGAAACCATTAAGGAGAATATGCAAAAAAAGCTTCATTCGGACGCCACATACAAAGAAAAAATACTTTTATTTGTCAGTGATAGTGCTGCGTATATGTTAAAAACAGGCAGACTATTGAAGAAAACATATCCTAATATGCTGCATATTACTTGTGCAGCACACATGCTCTCCACAGAATCTGTGAATATATCAGAGACACTTTTCCGGAAGTTGATAGACTTGTATCAGCTTTTAAAAAAGTTTTCAGAAAAGCACCATTGAGAGTAGCTCTTTTCAGGGAAAAATTTCCATCTCTGTCACTGCCTCCCACTCCAGTAATAACTAGATGGGGAACATGGCTGGAAGCTACTAGTTATTATGCTGAGAATTTCGATAGTCTAAAACATTTCGTAACACCGCTAAAGGAGGATGCTAGAAGTATTGGTGAGTGCAAGGAGCTCACAAAAATCCCAAATTTAAAAAATCAGTTGTACTTTCTTCACGAACACTTTGGAAAATTGCCAAAACTAATCACTTATTTTGAAAATCGAAATCTCAAATTAAATGGCGGATTAACCACATTAGATGTGGCTGTTAATAATTTGAAAAGTATTCCAAGTGACTTCGGATGTGGCCTTCGGCAAAAGTTTGAAGCAATTCTTAATAGAAATCCAGATAATTACATTGCAGCAATTATGTATGGAGACAATTCCACAAAATCTAACGGCTAAATATGGAGAAATTAAAGAATATTTCCAGTATGCACCTATAACCAGTTGCGATGTAGAAAGGACGTTTTCTATTTATAAGGATGTACTTAATTCAAAGAGAACAAAATTGACAGAAGAAAACCTTGAGAAACTATTGCTAGTCAATATTAATACTCCTTTACTCAACTTGAACGACAAAATAAACAAATAAAAATGTTCCGATTATAGAAATAAAATTAAAAACTTTAAAAATACAACTTTCCAACAAATACATGTGTATTTCGTAATTTTATAGATCACCACCCATTCGTTTTCCAATTATATAAATAAAATTAAATATTTTAGAAATACAGCCTTTCGCCAGTACTGCACTGGGTGGTAAGCGTGTCCGTTCTCTACTAATAATATCCGTGATTTGTGGTTATGTGTTCAATACCCATGTTCACATACCATGCCCTGCACACGCTCAGCTTTCTAGACACGCTATTGGTTCCGGGAAGATCCTGAAAACGGGAAAGTTAAAACTTGATCAACTTTTCCGTTCTCGGAATTACGTTGTGCATGTTTTTTACACTACATCGTATTCGCACCCCGGCAAGAAAACTGACACAAGTCAAAAAATGGCAATTTTGAGGTTATATCAATGAAAAATATTTATGACGTACCCCAGCGTTTACGAAAAGCGTCACATCTCTATCTCGGAATTTATTCACTAGAGGGCATTTGTGTTAGTTTTCTTTAATGCAAGTTCATGATTCGTCACGGCAAGAACAGTGACACTTCAGCGATGCTAGTGGAAAATGTGCATTACTTAATCAAGAAGAGCGATATTTAAGCGTTTAATTTTTTTTTATCAACGATGGTTTACGTTGATAAAAAAATGAAACGCTTATATGTCGCTGCGTTTGTAAATTTTTTTTCAAGGGAGCGTTGGACATCAATGACCGACCTATTAGGATTGTAATAGCTAAATTAAACGAAGGATTTCTCTAGGAGGATCTCAGAGGAAAACATAGACACCACTCTAAAGTAGATTCAGCAATAAAAGATGGTGTTATTAATCATATTAATGCCCCAAGAATCGAAAGCCATTATCTGCGTGCACAAAATACTCGGGAATTTATGGAGAGTGGTGGTTGATTTACAAGAACGATTAAATTGTAAAAAGAACGTTGTTTATTCAAATCTCACGATGTATTTGCGAATTTATAACAAATTTAATATGTCATTTTACACCTCAAAAAAGGATATGTCCTGCAACAACGCTACGGAAGAAGAAAAAAGGATACAAGAAGATATCATAATCATTTAAGGGAGAAAGTGATTTATCAAGAGCAGAGAAAGAGGATAAAAAGAAAGAGAAGGAAAAATTATAGTAGCCACTTATATTTTATAATAAAAGCAAAATCAATAGCTACTTTTGGTATGGTGAAGGAGGTCGCGGTACCATAGAGATAGGCTCTTGAATTCTGAAATACTTAGAAAAAAAACCTAACACCAACAACAATGATAACCTTGAAATTGTACTCTGTTCGGATAATTGGGGTGTCCCGCAAAAGAACAAATTTATTATGGGAACGGGCCTGTACGCTATGCAAAAATTTAGATCAATTCGATCGCACATACATTTTCGATTACAGGTTACACCCAAAACGAAGGAGATAATTTTCATTCTGTCATCGATAAATCAATTAAGCGAGCTCTTAAATCAGGTCCCATCTGTGTTCTCACTGATTATCCGGTCCGCAAGAAGAACAGGAAATCCGTATAAACTAACAGAAACGGGTTACTAGGATTTTGTGAACTTGAAAACACTCTCCCAGCAAATAGTATCGAACTATAACAAAACATCAAACAATGAATTGATCATAACAGGCGACATAAAAACACTCGGGGTGCAGAATAGTGACGGCGGAATTCTTTTTGCGAAAACCACATCCGAATAAAAAGAATATGCGGATATCAACGTCAGTAATACCAGAAGACTGAGCATCTCTACAATGCAGTGTGTTCCGGCGTACAAAAAAAAAATGGAAATTTCTGTTAAAAAGAAAGCTCGTATTGAATCTCTTATCTCCGCGAAAAGTATTCCTACATTATAGAAGCCCATTTATGAATCTATTTTCGTAAATTGTGTTCCTTAAAATAGTACCTTATTAAATTATATTAATTTTCATATATTATAATTTTACATTCTGTATTTTTCTAATAAAACAATTTCAACCTCTTTTTCATTATTAGTAAGTAGAAATTTTTCCTGAGGGAGGTCCGAGGGTCGTATTATATTATAGTAAGTTAAAAAATATATTATTTCGGGTTAAGTGGCATATAGGGGGTCATAAAAAAAAATTTTTAGAAAAAAAGAAAAGTGACAACTCAAAGCCCTCATCTACATTTACCTGATAACACCTTACATTCTACGAGAGTAGAGTTTACTAAAGAATATAATAGAATTTACCTACCGGCATGAATACTTTCCTAAATTATAAAAGAATCTTATACAGGTTGGCCTAAAATGACCGAAGGGGATTTAATTCCTTATAACTTTTTTATTATATTTTTTTTGTTTTTTGTTTTCAGTATTTTGTAAAGAAGACTTGGGGAATTTAAAATGGAACAGTACACAATTGAACAACGTGCCAAAATCGTTGAACTTTATTTCTCAAATCAACGATCCATTGTTTTGACTCAGCGTGCATATCGTCGTTATTTTAATGTGCGGGTTGGACCCTCAGAGTCAACAATAAACAGTCTGGTTGCAAATTTTCGAGAACAAGGGGCAGTAAGGAACCTTCCTGGTGCCGGCAGACGACGAACGGTGCACACGAATGACAATATTGAACGGGTACAGGAGAGTATTCGGGAAGATGGAGAAACATCAACCAGGAGACGTTCGACACAACTTGGCCTCTCAAGAGGGTCACTGCAGAGAATTTTGCATACAATAAGAATGTTTCCATACAATATTCAGCTTGTCCAACAATTGAAACCGACAGATTACCGGCACCGACTTGATTATGCAATTTATTTTCGTCAAAAAGCAGAAGAAAATCATGATTTTATTCATAATTTAATTATGAGCGACGAAGCCCATTTCCAATTAAATGGGTTCGTTAATAGGCAAAACTGCAGGATATGGGCTACGGAAAATCCAAGAGTAGTTCAACAGCGAGAATTACACCCACTTAAGTGTACCGTTTGGTGCGGTGTTTCGTCGGAAATGATAATTGGCCCATATTTTTTTGAAAATGAACACGGTGTCGCCGTTTCCATCACTGGTGTTAGATATCGGACAATGTTGGAAAATTTTTTAAGGCCAGCCGTGGAAAACCATCCGCAAGTATGGTTCCAACAGGATGGAGTCACAGCGCACACTGCGAGGGACACAATCGCTCTTTTAAGCGACATCTTTGGTGAACGAATTATTTCCCGTACAAGCGATTTTAATTGGCCTCCGCGTTCACCGGATTTAACCGCTTCAGACTGTTTCATTTGGGGTTATTTGAAAGGAAAAGTCTATATTAATAAGCCTCGAACCATACAGCAATTAAAAAATAATATACGCGACGAAATCAACAACATAACACCTGAAGTTTTGCGAAAGGTTATGGAAAATGTTTTGGAAAGAGCACGAATATGCGAAGCAGAAAATGGCCACCACTTGCGAGATATAATTTTTCATAATTAAATTAAAAATATTCTCCATTGATATACTATTTAAAATTTAAAAAAATTAATAATTATGTCTTAAATAAGAAGTTATAATGAACTCAAACCCCTTCGATCATTTTGGGCCAGCCTGTACTATTTCAATATAGAATTTAGTATTTATAGAATTTTTTAAGCTCATTTTTCTCAAATACTGCATTTTTGAGTTTTTGAGTCTTATCGGGGTGCGGTATGATTTCCCTTTTTTCTAGTTCTCGGTCGCGTTCGATTATGCAGCCACATTAAACCTTCTCGCAGTGTCAACCAAAATGCGAAGGGGTGACAATGTTGTCTCTCCCATAAGACGATCTAATTCAAAAATCATTCGCTTACTTGTATACTACTACAGACGTATCAGTACACATAATTCTCGTATTCCAATGCCAGGTTGAAAAATGAACCCTTGATCTACTTTTTATTGTATATTATTTCCGTAATCCCAACAAACAAATTTTTGGTAAAATTATGATAAAAAACATAAGTGAATTTTGAAATTATGGGATATATTACAAAAAACAGATTTTCCTTTGCTTTTAATTCAGTTAAAGAAATAAGTTAGAGTGGTGTAAAAGGTTTTTCGTTTTTTCAATATAAAACTTTAATTTAACAAAACAAAAAAATAAAATAACAATTAAGTAGTGCGAGAGATACCCTAAAAATTTCCGGAAATGACCACTAGATGGCATTTGCCGTATATTTCAATTTTATTTTCTTAAACTTTGACATAGTAAACACTATTAAGAGAAAATCAGTCGGCTGCGAAGTTTTGTCCTAATAGAGTTTCAAATAAATTTAGTGAAAAAATGGAGATTTCGGCAAACATCAATGCTGTGCGAGAAATGGTTGAAGCAGTCCAACATGTGACATATCGAGAGATGGAGGTATCCTTGGACATTGGTAAAAAGTCAAATACATACGATTTTTCATGAGCATTTAGTAGTGAAGAAACTTTGCAGTCGTTGGATTCCACACAATTTAATCAAAGCTCAAACAATGACTCATGTTAGTTGTTGCAAAATAATGCTTCAAAAATTCGATTGTGGTGCTTCTGTCAACGTGTACAGTATCGTAAAAGGGGACGAAACCTGGATATATTCATACGAAGCAGAAACCAAACAACAATCGACTGTTTATGTGTTCCAAAGTGAACCAAAACCAACGAAATTTGTTCATTCACACGAAGCGCTCCAAAAAAAAATTATTGCTTTTTTCTTCCGTAAAACTGGGCCTGTTGTTACCGTTGCTCTTGAAGATCGAAAAACAATAAACGCCGATTTATTACAACAATTTGTTCGCCTGAAGTTTGAATGAAATCAGACAGCAGCATCGACGCATCATCCTTCACCACGACAACGCTAGCTCTAACACAGCACATCAAACAATCGATTATTTAAAGGAGAATAACATTGAATTAATGACTCATTGTCTGTATTAACTTATCACCTAATGACTTCCTCCTGGGGCCTTTTGTCAAAAACAAATTGCGTGGTAAGCAATTTTCGACATCAGAAGAGACCGTTGAGGCATTTAAAAGGTATGTTTCTGAGATACCCACTTCAGATGGAATAATTTTTTTTTTCGATAAAATATTTCTTTTTCTTTCCTTTTCCGGAAATCTTTAGGGTTGTATAGCTATGCTGGTTCTGGCGCACAATCCCAGTACTTTCTTATGGAGGTTCATTTTGCATTTTTGAGAATAAGTTTTGGTGGGGGAAGGTAAGCTGGGGTGGGCTTGTAATTTTATATGACGCTGGGTTTCAAAATTTTTAAGACTGAGTTAGATGATCGGAGACTCATGATGGGATGGGGTACCAGGGGCCTGTAAAGGAGGTACCGAGGGCTTGGTAGGAGGTCGGGGGGGCTGCAAGGTGGTCCCTGGAACTTTCAGACTCCTAGTAGCCCCTTGGAGGCCCCTGGCACTCCATCCCATCATACGGCTCCGATCACCTAAATCACCCCTAAAAATTTGAAAATTCACCCCAACATAAAATTACAAGCTCACCTCAACTTACCTTCCCCCACCAAAATTCACCTCCGAAAATCTAAAATTAACCGCCATAAGAAAATACACAGGATGTTGTGCTAGAACCAGCATAGCTATACTACTCAACTAGAAATCCAAATACAATCCATTATATTTAACAATTTGTTACCATTGATGAAACTCTTATGTGGTATATCAGGGCTGTACGCAGGACATGTGGTAATTTAGTAGTCTACTTCCCCTACTGGAAAAGTATACAAGTTCTGTCGAGTAATGCTTGAAATCTTTCTCGTAAAATTTATAACTCTACCTTTGCCTAAATTTATAACTCTACCTTCGGATACCAACTTAAAATGGATAATTCCACGAAACACAAAACGTCATCTTCGTTTCAAACCCTTTCCTTTTTACAACAGGTTCTTCAGACTGGCCTGAGCTCAACCAGCAAAATTTCATCTGTCAGAATACCGAAGATGGCTCCATTTTACATCTCGTTACAATTCTACAGAAGAAACATGCGCATACCTTAAAAGATGTCGACCTACAGTCCATGGTGGAAGTCTAAACTTTTACGATAATTGCCGCGTACTTGTAGTTGGAGTTGTCTCAACATTTTAACGAGGAATCTCTTGATCTACAGTTGGGATCTCCCTGAACGAAATTGTTCTCGATTTTTATATCAGTTTTGCATGGTGCGATACAAGGCAACAGTCGCTACAGTTTTTATTTGACACACTATACAAGCTGCATCAGCATTTCTATGGGTTTCAATAATATATTGCCAAAATCTCTACACATTTTCTATTCACGTATAATATAAATGAACAGATTTCAAGTAAAATCTAATTTGTAACTAGACATATAAAATATTATAATTGATATGAACAATTTATTGATACCAAAGTCTACTATGCACAAAAACGAAAAAAGTTTTGCACCACACCCTAACATCATTAGGAATATAAAAAATACTAACCTTGTGTGGATGTTTGATGTGAACGCAAAACCCTAATTCCTTGAGCACTCGCCTTTCTGCCTTGATGACCTGATTTTTCAACTGAATGTAGTTCTGGTCCAACACAACGGGCGTAATGGTTCTGCACAAAACAATAGAAAACATGGCAAGGTAAGTTATGGAAAATTCTGCCCCACATCCTTATTTTTTTTTAAGAAAACACAGCATATAGTAAGTTTTCTAACAGAGGGGGAATTCTGCAGAAAACATTTTATATACACATTGAAGTTTTGAAAATATGAAACGGTCTCTGGGGGCAAAATTTCCAAATTTAAATGAGTTATGCAGTCTTAGCTTTTAATTTTTACCAATTTTTCTTTTACACACCATCACATTTGGACTTTTTTTTTGGTTTCACCATAAACATGTTCCATCAATACCACATTCTACCTCCATCATAACCATACTCAATTTTAACATATTTTTTTTTAATCAAGTTATATAATATCTGAATTTTATTACGGATAAAAACCTACAAAAATATACTGAACAATTAATAGAAATACATTTGTACTTATATTTCATTAATTATTAAAAAAAAAAAAGGTAAAGAAATCGGTCGATCATTGGCGGTTTTCTCTTTGCTCCTTGATATTCCAGGCTAGGGTTTTTCCATTCTTCTCAATATCCGATCAGCAAACGTTCGGGAATTCCAGTGGAATATTGTTTTTTTGCCGGCGATATCTTTAATTTTTATTTGTAATGCAATGCAGTCTGTGTAATTCAAAATATCAAGAAATTTTTGTATAGGAGAACGTAACAATGTTCCAAAAATATACGGCGCGATATAACCGAATATACATTCAGATAATCGTTAGTATTTATCTCCCCTAGATGGAGCGCGGAAATATTATTGGCGCGTATTTTAAAATGAAAAAATTAGCGCAATATATATTCTTCTTGCAACGAACAATTATTACTTCTTATATAAAAATTGATAGGGCTAAAATTGTAAAGCGGTGGCATTCTCGAAATATATTTGAATATGTAATTACAACCCAATCACGAAATTCAAACAAACTAAATAACAAATGACATTACTAATAATTTCATTATTATTTTTTCATTATTTAATGTTGTTTTCTATTCAATTTATATCCTATTAAATAACAAGCATTATTAAACTCTGGAAATGTTTAAATTTGTTATATTTTTTTTGTGTAGAAGGGGAAGTACCAGGCAGGAAATTTTAAAATTAAACTTAGAACTGTAACCTGCTTAAGACAAACAATAAGTTTCCCATCAAAGACAAAAAGAAGAAAGATATTTAAGCTCCCTATAGTAAATCAAGGTTGGTTAGATTGAAAACTTTTACACCTTCCTGTTTCATGGATTGAGAACATAATACAAATAAAATACAAAAATAAAAAAGTCATCTCAAAGTGTCCTTGATTAAAATCAAATAATCCCAATTTCAGGAATATTTTGAAATGTTTTTTTAATTATTTTTTTGACCCCATAATTGGATATACATAGTATGATTTATATTCAACGGTGACGAATGAAGTTACCCAAATTTTCCTCGGCAAAAAAATCCAAACTGTAATGTAAACAATTCTCTGGAGTGAACAAATTCCGAATACTACGATATACTTTTATTATAAGACAACATCACTAGAGACCTAGAGAAACAGAAGCACAAAAACGATGAGTGGATGATATTAAAAAAGTCGTAAACATTGGATAAATGTTGCACAAAATACGGGGACATGTAAAAATCTAGCTGAAACCAGCGTCTAAGAGTACGCAAAAAATAGGTTAAAAGAGTTTTTTTCTTTCTTTTAATGTTAAAATACCAGTGAAAAGCAAATGAAATAGATTAGTAGTACGAGAAAGTATGATCTTTGTACTTATGGGGCATATACAGATCACAGGTCGTTCTGTGGGATCTCTCATCACCCTCGGAGAACGCAAGCTGTTATATTCACAGGCAAAACTAACAAAATTATGATATTTACTTTTAAAGTTTTATTTACAAAAGGTAAATTACGACATATTTTGGTTACCACAATGAAATCTCTTTTCACCTTCGTTAGTTACATACAGCTTCCTACGTAATTATTTTATTCCATAAAAATATTTGAGTTTACTTTATAAAAATAAAATTCGTTTATTATCTCTCAAAAATTCTAATATTATTACTTCATTATCATCAAGAAATATTATTCTTAACAATAATGTTAACGATAAAACTCTGAGAAAAACTATAATAGAAACTATACCTCCCCCACTATCTGGTTAAGACTTATTACTAGAGACCGGACACATCGGGCTGAAATGGACGTCATTACAACGGACGATATAAATAGTCTACAACATCTGTAAGTACATCACGCAGTTGTTGAATAGCACTATTCATTCGGTTAACTGCACATCTATTTTTTTGTGTGCGGTTAACCGAATGAATAGTGCTATTCAATAGCTGCGTGATGTACTTACAGATGTTGTAGACTATTTATATCGTCCGTCGTAATGACGTCATTTCTGCCCGATGTGTACGGTCTCTACTTATTACCTCCTCACTATCATCTTTTCTACGGTATCGTTAGAAGCTGAAGTAGGAGAAAAGGAACTCAGATCTGATGATGGAGGCAATTCAAATAGTAGCTGATATTTTTTTGTCGGTATTCGCTAAAAACCAGGACATAGAGACAGATATGTATTAATGTATATTATTAAACAAGGGCACTGCGGAAAAATTAATTTTTCGCGCAAAAGTTACAATCACATACTTCAAATCAATCAACATATGCCCAGTTCTCCTCGCAAATGTTAAGATTGCTGAACGGTTTCCTATTATATTCATTTTTGACACTAACGTAAAATCATTATCTTTCTAATTTTTATTTATTCACGATAAAAGCAATAATATTTAATCAAGAAAATCGTTATTTTAGGATAAATTATTGTTTAAAATAGCTTTCAGAATTCGATATACGTTATATGAATTTTTATGAAATGTCACGTTTCCTTTCCTTTTGTACAGAAATAATGTGCAAAATTCTGCGATATTTGAGTTAAAAAAGAAATTTGTAAAGTGAAAAAGGCAGTTAGTCTTTGTTCTATGTGAGATTAACACATATTACTTTCAAGTATTTACGTAATTATATCTCTTAAATGGCACGAAATAAGTAGGAATTTAAGTTCAGAAATCGTCCGGGGTTTACCTTGTAATCGTTGTAATATTCAACGCCTCGCTTCTTCAAAATCTGCTATCAAACTCTTTTCGTTCATCATGGAATAACCTTCATCCTTCATTGACTGCGACGAGCTCTCGTAGCAAATTCTTTCAGGTGTCGCTGTATTTGTAGCTGTCCTATCGAGAGAATTTACTACGAGAAAAACGACCATGAAAAAATCAATCTCTTAACAGATATTAAAGAAGCTAAAGTTGATTATTACAAAGATTATAAGGCGATATTATTAATAAAATCATCATAAAAGTCTGTGAAATTTCAAGAATTCCAGCCATATAAACTTAATTATACTAAATTCCCTTTAATATATCTTGGAAGGCCCATAAGGTTTGGTTATAATATAGTAGGTTTGCTACGACTTATACTACAGTTGTAACGTGGCTAAAAATACACACCAATTGTCTAGTACAGTAGAGTCGCGATAAGGTGAACGCCCCATAAGACGAACAGTTCGGTAAGGTGAACAAATAAATGTTTATACACAGTATTCTATAAGGTGAACAACAGCCCAACAGCCAACTCAATAAGATGAACCAGTTACATGTATTGCAGATTTGTACTCCTATATTTAGTGACTCGATCGGGGAACCCCCTAATTATGTTAGTACAACGTGTTTGTGATTGAACGCCTGCATTCTACTCGTGTATTTTGTTGAGTTATTATGTAGTTAGTAAAGTGTACTAAGAACAATGAAGACTTTAACATTAAGTGCGAAAGGTGAAATAATAAAACAACTTAATGATGGTAGAAGTGTAAGTTCGCTTTCACATGAATATGGAGTTGGCAAATCCACTATATGCGGCATTAGAAAAAATCAACAAAAAATTCTAAAAGCTCCGTCAAATACATATGTCGGAATTAGTAAACGTAGAAGAATGAAACGAGCAGAAAATCCCAAAATGGAAACTGCTTTGTATAGATGGTTTCTGAAACAACGAAGTAAAAACTTACCGATTTCTGCTGCAATGCTAAAAGAAAAGGCGAAACAACTGCACGAGACCTTTGAAGAAAATACAGCTTTTGCTAGTAGTCAAGGCTGGTTGCAGAATTTTAAGAAGAGATACGGCATTCGACACTTGAAAATTTCTGGTGAAAAACTTTCATCAAATGTCGTCGCAGTTGACCCTTTCAAGAAAATTTTGAAGCAAAAAATTTATGAATTAGGCATTTCACGTGATCAAATAAACAACGCCGATGAAACCGGCTTATTTTGGAAACTGCTGCCCGATAAAACATGCGTGGCTTCAGATGAAAAAATTGCTCCTGGTCGAAAAACTGAAAAAGCAAGAGTGACATTTGTCGCATGTACTAATGCTTCGGGACGACATAAGTTGAAACCTTTCGTAATTGGACCTGCAAAAAACCCCCGAAGTTTCAGAAATTATGTATTGCCAGTAGACTATGACCACTCTAAAAATGCGTGGATGACTACCGAAATTTTTAAAAATTGGTTTCACAAATCTTTTGTACCACAGGTAAAATGTTCCTCATTCTGTTTATTTATTTTTGCTTTAATACAAATTAATGAACTTGTAGGTGAGAAAATTTTTGAAGCAAAAACATTTAGATGAAAAAGGAATTCTTCTTATCGATAATGCCCCTTCTCATCCTTCAGAAGATCAATTAAAAAGTGACGATGGAAAAATAATAACACTGTTTTTCCCTCCCAATGTAACGCCATTGCTTCAACCAATGGATCAAAACGTAATCAGACTTACCCAAGTTACATTATAGAAGTTCTCTTTTATCAACAATAATAAGAAATGATTCAGGTGATGTCAAGGGCCTCATAAAAAATTTGATTTTTAAAAGATGCTATATTGAATTTACTGAACGCCTGGGAAAAAGTTTCAATGGAAACCATTGTCAAATGTTGGAAACCTGTTTTGGAGTTTGATGAGCCAGATGAAGATGACATTCCATTAAGTACCTTAAGAGAAAGGTATCACCCACGTGAAATAAACAGTGTTGTTCAACAGACACTTGGAATGTTGGATATGATAGCTCCAAATGTAAGTCACTTCATGTTTTTGCATTCATGTAAAAAAAGTCCATCTCCAAAACTGCATTTCAGGTAAATTACACTGCTACAGAAGTTTTGGATTGGAATGAAGATCTACAAGACAATGATTTTGAACAATTTAGCAGTGAGGAGGACAACGTGGTTACAGAAACTCCAGTTATTATTCCACCACATTCGGAAGCCTGTAAAGCATTTGATACGTGTCTGATCTGGGCAGAAAGAAATATTCATAATATTAACGATATTTTGGTGCTTAAACGGTTGCAAGAAGCAGCTATACTACGAAGTACACAATATAAAACGAAACAAACAAAATTAACTTATTTCTTCGATACAGTTTAGTAGTCGTAAGTATGATATGTATACATATAATAAACACATGTGCATTACATGGTTAATAGGTTATATCCATATAATACTTAAACACTAGAAATATACATAGTATGTATAACATAATTTATATTTTGTTGTCGTTTTTTAAACAACCTCATTAAAGTGAACACCTTCGATAAAATGAACCGGACTTGTCTGAATTAGTTCACCTTATCGCGACTCTACTGTATAACCCTGATATAGCTTCAGATATAAATTTTGATTAATTTAAACCAACCCGGGGCAAAAAACGCCATATTCAAGGCTGTAGCAAGAATCGCACCCATCAGATCTAGACACGGCCCCATACAAACTACAATTTATTCCAGCACGTAATCTGATTTTTCTTCGAAAAAATAGCGCTGCATATTTTTTCGGTAAAAACATTATCTTTGACCGGTTTAATCGCCACGTCATGTGAGTTTTAAATTTGCAGTTTGACCGAATTTAATTTAAGTAAGGACAACGCAAGGTATTCAGGCCATGGTGATCGATTAAATGCTTACGCGATATAGATTTGACCATCACGTGTATTTTAGAAACATCGAATTTATTAAAAGAAATTACATTAATTGATCTTCAAGAGTCTATGGTTACCTCTTTTGAAATACATATACAAGGTGTGTATAAATTGGCGGACCCACTACACGCGGCGATGTTCTTCGTTAAATTCGGAGTCCAAAATCCTAATACGAAAATGTTGTACCATGCTCCATATCTTTGCACGAGGTTCCTAAAGTTCGGACTTTCAGTCTTGAAATAAGCATTATTACTCGATATTTGTTGACAGAAAGAGCAACAATTTAGGAGAAAGAAGAATTGTTGTTATTATCCTTTCGTTAAAGTTTTCTTTTTGATTTTAAAGTTTGTTTTTAATATTTGTTTATTAACTTATTTTTGACGAAAAACACATCTGACAACGTTGTAAAACAATAAGTAGGCAGCCTAATGTTGTTCTAGTCAAATACATTACTCCTGTCAAATTCATTCTGAAGACAAAGGAAGCCTGATACATCGTTTTAGGATTAGGACTTTTAACTCAAAATTTGACCAAGAATGTCGCCACGTGTAGTGGGTCCGCCAATTTATGGATACCTTGTATATTTTTTGCAAAGATGCGATAATTATCTGAAATTTCATAACAATATTATCCGAATTAAATCTTTAGAATACACGCCATTTTTCATACTTAAGTATAGCAAGCGCCAATTAAGTTGACGCGAGGAGGGGGTGCGCAGAAGCCGTTTTTAAAAACCTCCACTCCCACTACTCAAGTAATTGTCAGAATACATTCCTCATTGACGTTTGACGGAATACATTGCTAACAACGCTTGTAGGTATATTTATTGATAAAAATAATAATTGCTAATTTGATTTGAATTGCTATTTGGACTACATCCATAGTTTGAAGACTTTATGTAATCTGACGTTTCGACAGTTCGTCTACTGCCATCATCAGAAAACTGCCAAAACGTAGATTCCAAAAAAAAAACTTCAAACGATGCAAACAGACCAAATAACAATACGAATAATACAAAATCGCCAACAATTTCACAATTTTATAACTCCCGTATGTTTATCTAATAATTAAAATTAAATAGTAAGTGCTTTGGTCGTTCATTTTCTTTTTTTTTTAATTATTTATTCGAAAACGATTTGACCCACATCATATTGAATTTTCATAAAATTAAATTGGAATACTTTTAAGTTCTTTTTAAATTATGATACCTTAATGATTTAACAGATAGATTTTTCAAAGCAATAAATGAAATACAAAGTAGTGTCTTTTGTCCGTCAGATGTCACGAGATTATCTCTCGTCACGTGATAGAATAAAATTGTTATTACTTGGCCAAAGCGCTACTTCATAAACCCGGACTGATGGCGTCATATGACAGAAACGCATGTGTCTGTGGTTGAAATGACCACTGGTTTAATACATGATATATGTCCATGTGTACAGCTGTTTGATGCGTATTTGTAACATACGTTTGATGTGTTTTTACGCATCGATATGCTGCTATACTGTTTTAGTAACTCATCGTACCTATTTTCATATTAATTCCATATTTTCTAAGTTCTGACACATTTTATTTTATATTCTAATTAACTATTTGAACTAATAACTCTAAATATCATTAATGTAACCAAATACTAGGTCTGTTAAGAAGTTCTTTTTCATTTTTAATAGCACAGTTGTAAGCTTAAAACATATCCATAGAAAAAATAGTTGTCTTTCAGACAAGCGATTGATACTGTTTTTTGCTGGTTGAAACCCATGCTTTCACGCAAAATTTTTCCATTCCAAAAAATTTAAAAAGAAAATATTGGAAGATTATCCGATGACTAGAGCTGACTAGGCGACATCTTCAGTATTACTTCGACTCTGTACGAAATCTGTTGTATATACATGTACGCTGCCGTAAATACTATTTTCTAGTTCTACGTTTGTTTTAAAAATGTCGCAGTTACATAAGTCGCGTTAAAAACTTTATAGCATAAATTCCGAACTTATATTGTGATGGTTTCAAAATTAAATGACTACTTTGTAATGTCCAGGTAATATTTCAAGATACTCGGGTTAAAAGTAAGCTAAAAACAAAGTCTTCACAATTACTTCGGACTAACCGAGGGAATAGAAAAATTACGAAATGTTTCGATGTCGTTAGAGGATTCTCTTCAAATTATGGATGATATTTACGCATGCGCTATAGAAGACGAAAAAATGTGTGTAATAGAAAAATTGGAAAGTGTTTTAGACCAAACATTCCGATTTTCTCATATTATTAAGACAAATTTGTGAAGGTGCGTTTAAAGATCCATTAAGTTGTTTCAAAGATTATTGTAAATAGGTATATATAACATCACTATAAGTAGAACAGTTATTTTCGCCATTAAAAACATTTATTCCGGACGTCGTACTAGCTTGACTGAAAGAACTGTGTAAACATATCTGATGGTTGAAATATTTGTACTTTGTGATTTCACGAAAGATTCTTAATATGGTAAATGTTTGAGCATGTTTTATAATTTATTTATTACGATTTATTTTATGTACAGTAATACCCCGCTTTACGCGACCCCGTTATGCGCGGTTTCGCTTTAACGCGAATTTCAAATTTCGCGTTAAAATGCCCCGTATTACGCGAATTGCTTACTTAAGAATATGTATGTATGTACATAATGTAGTCATTGACTTCCCTTTGGTCGCGGGAATGCCCGCTTTCTCTGACCATTTTGATTGAAGAATTGGGGATTCCCCGTCCTACGACTTTGTTCTATGGGGATTCCCTCGTTTGTTTCGTTTGTTGTTGTTTATCTCGGCTGGCAGTCGTGTTTTAACGTTTGGTGGAGATACATACATAATTTAACGCTACGTTAAAAATGCCGCCTATGAAGAAAAAAGAGCGTAAAAGCGTAACTTTGGAATTGAAGGTGAAAGTGTTAAGAAGAATGGAAAATGGAGGCAAAGTAATAACTCTCAGAATCGACTGTGAGAACGATTTTTAAAAATCGGGAGAAAATTAAACTTTCCAGCGAAAGTTCAACACCTATAAGTGCAACAAAACTTTCTCGTTCGAGATCCTCTATCCTAGAAAGTATGGAGAAGTTGCTGGCAGTCTGGATCGAAGATTTAAATAAGAAGAACACACCACTGTGTCTAGATCTCATGTGCACAAAAGCAAATTCTTTGTATGAGATGCTAAAGACAGAAGAAGGTGAAGGGAGTTCCACTCCGACTTTTGCTGCCAGCAGAGGCTGATTTCATCGGTTCAAGCAACGTTCCAATCTTCACAATATCCATATAACAGGTGAGGCCGCCAGCGCGGGCACTCAAGCTGCAGCTGAGTTTCCAGACAAGTTTCAAGACTTCGTAGCACGAGAAAAAATGCATGTTTGTCTCATCTTCAATGTTGATGAGACCGGTCTTTACTGGAAAAAAATGCCATCTCGAACATTCATTTCTAAGGAGGAACGTCAAGCCAGCGGTTTCAAAGCTGCGAAAGATCGACTAACACTTCTGCTGGGTGGTAATGCCACTGGCGATTTCAAACTGAAACCTTTACTGGTGTACCATTCAGAAACACCCCGTGCAATGCGAGGTACAGACAAGACAAGCCTACCAGTCGTGTGGCGGTCCAACAGAAAGGCGTGGGTTACACGGGAAGTTTTTCAAGATTGGTATTCTAATAGTTTTTGCCCGTCAGTCAAATCCTGTGACAGAAATGGGCTTGAACGTAAAGTTATATTACTCTTAGACAATGCCACAGGACATCCAACCTCACTTGATACGCCGAGACTCTTAAAAGTGTACGTGAAGTTCCTTCCACTAAACACTACGTCAATATTACAACCTATGGACCAGGGAGCAATAGCAAACTTCAAAGCTTATTACCATCGCCGCACTTTTAGTCAACTAATTCATGAAACTGACGGGGAAGGTAGACAGTCTATGCGAGAGTGTTGGAAGTCATACATCATGAAGGCTACTCACAAGATAGACGAGGCTTGAAACGAAGTTAAAAAGAGTTGTATGAACGGGGTGTGGCGTAATCATTGGCCAGATGTAGTGGAAGCACCTAGAAGAATTGTCCAGATGCAGAGACAAGTGCTTGAAGACATTGCTGCAATGATTGAGGGATCTGAACTTGAAGATGTCGCGGTAGAAGATCTCGAATAACTTGTAGCAACGCACGACGAACCTCTCAGCAATGAAGATCTGATCGAGTTACAGAATAATCCCATCAACGATGAGGAAGAGCAAGTAGAAGAGAGAGTTTTATCTTCAAGCGGAATACAAAATGCTCTTTTAAAAATTTATTCAGGTTTGGACATATTGCAGAGCATAGACAGTGATGATAACCGTGTTTTGACAGTGTGTCAAACAATTAAAAACAGCGTTGGGTGTTATGAACGTATTTTACAAGAATGTAAAAGAAACGCTACCCAAAAGACAATAGATGTATTTTTACGTAAAAAAGACATGTAATACTGCATAACGTGTTCTTAGAGTTGAAGTGATTGATTCAAATGATTTGTATTTTTTTTGTATTAACTTTTGACTATGTTTAATCGTAAACGCCGATATACGCGAATTTCACTTAACGCGATTTTTTGAGGAACGTATTCCTCGCGTAAAGCGGGGCATTACTGTATAAACTTTTATGCAGCCGCCACTGGCTGTAGGCGAAAATTCGCCAGCCCTACCTATGACATCTAAATAATCTAATAGGGTGGTAACAGTTTCACTGTCACCAAAGAATCGTGTGGTCTAGCTTTAAAATCCTTTCTTACTAGACAAAACTAGCCTTTCTTCTTTGACTACTATATCCCAATCTCGTCAAAATTAATAGTCTTACCCCGGTAATGACGGTTCATAATGAACATGACCTTGTTCGTCCTACTAAATGGATAACATTTTCTTCTTGTCCAAACCAGTTTTATAATTGTTGTTGCTGATTGCCCAGACTGTACAAAACTTTCTTAATTGCGAGATTACTGTAGTGAATCCGTTTTTCATATCCTTTGATGATTAAACTATTCAAAAATGGATCCTTCTTCATTCCATAACAATAGTGATTAATAAAAGCTGCGCTTCATGTGTTTATATTTTCGAATGAAATTATCGGATGCAACAGATTAAATATTTCAGTATTAAGTTTCGAAGATCGACAGAAAAGAGGCTCATCATCCAAATCGAATTAATCTCTGACGACGTTTACCTCGGTACGTTCAAGCTGCTTAAAACTTAAAATCCAATATATTTGCAAGGTAAATACTAATTCAATCGGTTTCAAATATTAATTTTAATCGAATTGATGACTAGGATTGACCGAGTTAAAAATTTACGAGAGAAAGAGTTTGACCAATTTAATTACATGTTGCTAGCGTCACTGTTCAATATTTAAAATTGACGCCAGATTGTTTTATGAATACCCGCGTGATTAGAAATTACATAGAATATGAAATCAAAAAATTTTAAGTTAATCACAACGCGAACCCAAAACTAAAAACCCCCTGAAAATTGCGTTATGCCTTAGTATTCAAAATCTATAAAAAATACCTGTATTTAATTTACACGCAAACATACGCTGCAATGTTTACGCTTATAAAACCTCTAGAACAGTGTTTTTCAACCCTTTTCATGACACGACCCCCCTAGTATCAAAAAATATTTCCCGACCCCCGACCCATTTTTTCATGTATGTTAAAAATATTTAATCCATACAAAAATTTTAGGCGTTTGCGTTATTAGGATTCGGATATAAATATACAATTAAGTACGTAAAACATATAATTTTAAATCGAATACGTGGCCAATTGATAACTAACTAACAAACAAATACAAACATATTGTTAGGGCCGAGACTCCCAGCGCCATCTGTTGGTAACACTCGGAACTAGTGCAGGTTCCGAGTGTTACCAATGGATGGCGCTGGTAATCCCCCGCGCGCTCCACGGCCCGCGCTAAAGGTCCACAAGTTTCGAGACGTTTCGTTACGCTTCGAGATGATTCTCGCTAGAATGCGCTGGCCTATAAATAGGGTGGTCGACCGCGGCCACGGCAGTTGAGTGCAAGACCGTGAAGCAAGTGGTCGTGTCGTCTGTTGTTTAGTTGTTTAAAGAGCGCGAATCACTTGTTTTACGTATTTATTTGAGTTGTTTGTTATAATTGAAAATGAATAAATTCCTGAAAAGATCATCAGAACCATCAACGTCTAAGTCTAGCGGCAGTAGTGGAATAAAGAAAAAACGTCTTTATGACGACAATTTGAAATTTGGGGTTACTGTGATTGAGAATAAACCGCAGTGCGTAATTTGCTTTGAAACTTTGTCAAGAGAAAGCATGAAGCCATCGAAGTTGGTACGCCACCTAAATAGAAAACATCCTAATGAAAAAAATAAACCCGTGGAATTTTTTGAGCGAAAATTAAAAGCCCTTGAATAACAAAAAAACTGCTATAGGACAAATGTCCAACCTAAATGAGAAAGCGTTGCTCGCTAGTTATCGAGTAGCTTTTCGTGTGGCTAAAGCAGGAAAACCTCACAATATTGCCGAAAATTTGATTTTACCAGCGGCTTTAGATATAGCAGAGATTATGTTTGGCAAGCAAGAGGTCGAAAAGCTCAAAAGTATATCTCTCTCTGACAATATCATTCAACGCAGGATAAGCAAATGGCGACAGACGTTCGTGATCAAGTCATAGAAAAAATTAAGAAAAGTTCTTTTGTGTCCTTGCAATTTGATGAATCAACGGATATTGCAGGTTGTGCGCAGTTTGTAGCTTTTGTGTGTTTTGAATCCAATGAAATATTCATGGAAGAAATACTATTTTGCAAGGCACTACCCAAAAATACTACAGGTCAGTGCTTGCATGACACGTTCCTTACGCAAGATATGAATATCGATTGGGCACAAAAATGCATTGCTATTTGTAGTGACGGAGCAAAAGCCATGACTGGTGCGAAGAGTGGATTTATTGCTAGACTGAAAGAACAGATGCCAAACGCTTGTTGGATGCATTGCTTTCTCCATCGCCAAGGTCTTGCAGCCAAAACTTTGCCACAAGAATACAGTCAAGTTCTAAATATTATTATTAACATTGTAAATTCTATTAAAGGAAAAGCGTTGCAGACTCGATTGTTTCTAATCATTTGTGAAGATATGGGGGCACTACACCGCAATTTGCTTTACCATACAGAAGTTAGGTGGTTATCAAAAGGCAAAGTACCAGAGTTATGGAACTTCGCGCTGAACTATTAGTATATTTACAACAAGCCAAGTCACATTACTCTGAATTCATTTCTGACCCGGAATTCCTTTTGAAATTGGCTTTTCTTTCTGACTTATTTAAGCATTTAAATAACTTGAATAAAAGTCTTCAAGGGCGGGATGAAAATGTCATTACAGCAAAAGACAAACTCCATGGCTTTATAAAAAAAATTGAATTGTGTCATCATCTATAAATCAAAACAACTTTGATTCATTTTCGTCGACACAGTCTTTCATTGAAGAAGTCGGAAGCGAGATAAACATCAACTCATATATATCTGGTATGAAAATGGTGTTAGATAATTTGAAGAAAGAATTGTGTCATTACTTCTCAGTGCAAGAGATATCGGATAACACTGGGCAAAGATGGATCTTAAATCCGTTTTTAAATGCAGCTATAAATGAGGCAAATTTATCAACTAAGCTCAAAGAGAATCTGCTGGAATTATCTGCCGATGGGATGTTACACTTGGAATTCAAGTCTGAAAATTTGGATACCTTTTGGTTAAAAAGAAAAACAGAATATCCGGAATTAACAACCAAGGCTTTGAAGGGTTTGATTCCATTTTCTACCTCGTACTTGTCCGAGTTGGCATTTTCATCAATGGCCCAAATAAAAAGCAAACTAAGAAATCGCTTAAATTTGGAAAACGTTTTAATACTTAAAGTTGCAAAAACGGATCCACGATGGGAGAAATTGATTGAACAAACTCAAGCGCAACCTTCACATTAAAATGAACGAGTACTCGAAGATTTTATTTTTTGTTAATGTGTTTGTATAAATAACATAACGAGTATCATTTTGTTAACTTTTTTTTAATATATCTACCTTTTTAAAATTTATTGATTTTTTTACCGAGTTCTCTCGACCTCTCGCGACCCCCCTACAGAGGCTTCGCGACCCCCCAGGGGGTCGCGACCCACAGGTTGAAAAACACTGCTCTAGAATATAACATTGTTATCGTACAAGATAGCAGCTTTGAATGCTTAGGATTTAATAACCTCAATAGGATTACATACAATATATCAACTGTGAATCATTTATAAACTCTGTTTTATATTTAAATGTAAACAATGTAAAGCATGCATCCATACCTTGTATATGGCATAATCGAAATGTACACATGCGACGATCGAAATTGACAGTCACAGGCAAAACTGTTTCGCTAGACATAGTTGGAACAAAATGCCGTGTCGGAACAAATATTTTTGTCATTTGTTTCTCTCGCGTTCGCGAAGGAATTTGGGGAAAATATTTTAGATTCATATTCTATATAATTACATCTTTCCGGTATACAAGCCAAAATTATAATAGCGATATTATTTATAAGCCGATAATCTAATGAATTAACACAAATTAATCGTAATTTGTAACAGATAGAATATTTCAGTATTAAGTTTCGAAGGTCAACAGCGACCAAGTTCATCATTCAAATTGAATTAATCTCTGAATACGTTTATCTCGATACATACGACGAAAATAATCCTTGATTTTTCAATTGGCTCCAAATAAATTTCAATTAATACTTTTTAAGCTCATAAAATAAACATTTGGTTTATTTGCAAGCAGTTTAAGTCAATCCACTTTATATTTGCGAGAAAAACAGTCTTTCTTAAATTTCACAAAGCATCTCCGAAAGCTACATACACTTCCGACCATAAGAACCCACTTTAATTTATTCTCAGTTGAATATCAACACTGTTTTACTCTTAATAATTCACTTGCAGATACTCACTTATCTTAAAACAAGTTCTTCAATTGTATCAGATGGAACACTATTTGTGACTGTGGACAATGATAGACTTTTGTATCTAGTTTACCCCTATAACAAAGCGATAAGATTGTTGACAAGCACTCTTATTCTTTTTGCAGATAATTTTTACAAAATTTAGAGGAACGTTTTGGGTCATTGCCCTGTCGCAAGTAAAAAATCTCCAATCCCGACTTGATCCCATTGAAATTGAGTGTTGCTTTCCTAACCTTCCTTATGTTCAATTGATTCGATGCAGATTCCAACAATGGCGAAAGAAAAATATTTCACACCCAGCAAAACACATTAGTCTCTCAACCTTACACCGATTTCATCGAATAAAAATGCGTCTATTACTGTCAAACACTTAAAATTAGACCCATGGGTTCACAAAACACGTTTCCACATATCCATGTCTCAATGCTATAGAGCGTTTCACGCCCACGATGAAGTATGGGCTCTTATGGAGCATTCCCCTCTTTTATTTTCTTTAAGAAATTGCATCGCGCTATCCTTTTCTACCGCTCGCTATGTCGAAAATTTATATTAATTTTTATTGGGGATTTTTAATTCGTACAGATAACCAGACTGCTACAGTACAGTGGTTTGTTCACTTTGTTATCTTGTCAAGTGTCAAATTGTTCCTTTCCGTATTTTTATTAAATATTATTTGTTGTTCTTCGTTCTTGTTATATTGTTATAGTGTTATTATATTATATACCTTATATTCTTATTATTATATATTATATTCTCTCTCTCTTTATTATATTCTCCCGTTGTTGTTTACAAAAGTTTGTGGTAAGTTTGAATGTGAAGGAAATGTGCTCGTAAATAAAAACATTACCGTTACAGATTCTAAACTTTAGTAATGGAGCCTGGAGAGAAAAAATCACGAAGGGGTGAATGTTTTAGTCGAAGAGAAAAGCAGATAATACTAAATGTTTTTAATCATTTTCTTAAAAAACCTATGACTGTTACTGCTGCTGCTGAAGCAAGTGAAGCACTACATTGTTCAGTACGCAGCATATACAACATGAGAAAGGAACAAGAAAAAGGGCCGTTGTTGAGACCAAAAAAAAACAAGCAGAAGAGAAAAGAGGTACAAGTAAATGCTCGTCTACACCGTTATGATGAAAATATACACGCACTTGTACGACAACAAGTTCATAGATTTTTCATGCAAAACATACCACCCACTGTGAATACAGTTCTTGCTACCATCAACAATGACAATGATCTCCCTACTTTTACACGATCAACATTATATAGACTTTTGAAAGATATTGGTTTTGAATTTCAAACTGCAAAACTGAAAAGCATACTCATTGAACGAGATGATATTATAAGATGGAGACACAAGTATCTACAAGATATCAAGACATTTCGAAATGAAGGTAAAGTTTCTTTGTTCTTTATATAAAAGCATATACCTATAATAATATTTGTTCCAGGTAGGTGTATAGTTTACACAGATGAGTCGTAGGTTAATGTAGGACACACAGTAAGTGAAATCTGGCAAGATACTACAATAAAAAGTACTCAAGAAGCATTTGTTTGAGGATTGAGAACAGGATTACTTTACCAATTAGGTAAAATCTCCGAGTGGTCTTAGTCCTCGCTTTGCATTAGTACATGCTGGCAATGAAAATGACTTACTTCCTGGTGCCGAATTAACATTTCTATGCAAGAAAAATACAGCTGATGCACATAATGAGATGGATGCAGATACGTTTGAAAAGTGGTTCATTGAGTATTTATTGCCAAATACTTCTGAAAATGCTGTAATTGTTCTAGACAATGCATCGTACCATAGCAGAAAGGTTGAGAAGATGCCTACAAATGCATGGAGAAAATAAAATATAATTGACTGGCTGACTCAAAAAAATATATCCGTTGAAGATAATATGTTAAAAAGAGATTTGTTGTTTAGTGTATCACAAGTAAAATATCAATATGACAAATATAAGCTTGATATGTTGGCGAAAGATGCTGGCCGAGAAGTTCTACGTGTACCACCTTACCATTGTGAGCTGAATCCAATAGAGATGGTTGGGGCCCAAGTGAAAAATCACATAAAGATGCACAACACTACGTTCAATGTAAAAGATATGGCACCATTAATTACGAGTGCCTATAGTAATGTGACAGCTGACAATTGGAAGAATTATATTCAGCATGTAAACAAAATTGAAGAAGAAATGTGGATTGTCGATGGATTGCAAGATGATGTTGAGGAGTTTATCATCCATGTGGGAGACTCAGGTTCAACTGATGATATGGAAGACGATTTATTAACTGACCCTGTCGGCTATTCGAATGCTGCTTCAACGTCCAGTGGATTGTAGGTCTGTTCCAAGAACGAATCTCTGACAGTTTGCATCTCTTTTAGCCAATTGGTAGACAGTATTATAGTACACGATGATGGCTGTAAAACAGATTTAAATTCCGATTCACTAAAAATAATAGGGATTCTTCTCGGAACAAACCTATAATTAATGTTACTACAGCAGTCAAGTTTTAATTGAAATAAAAAATTAGGTTTTTAAAATGTTGATATTTTTATGTTATTCGTTAAATAAATCTAGATTGCAGTATTTTTTGTATGTTTATGGTCTACACAAAAAAAACTTTTTATGATTATTGCTTGTATTCTAATAGACAAATCAAACTATTTTTTATAATAAAGCCAAGGAAACCAATATATATATAAAATAATTGTTTTAATTCAAAACAAACCTTGAGTATACAAAATTTTAAGTATTTTGTTAATATGATGATTTACTTTTAATATACATTACCTAGAATGATATTTCACTCTTATTTACTTTTTCTTGGCATCGAATATATTATAAACAGATGCAAACTAAGAATAATAATTTCAAAATTTAGTTCATTATAAATACAATTAAGGTTATGTCAATACAATACTATTGACAGCAGGCCTGATTAACAGCAATATAGGTATGTTGGTAGGAATGAGTTCGCGACTTGGCAACTATGTACGCTATCTCCATATGGCCTGTACTTCATCATGGGCGTGAAACGCTCTATAGTAGTCTACACCTCATTGCAACCGCTTTTTAAGATTTTATGGTCTGAATAATGTTTTTCCTGCAACGATTCGCCCTTTTAGCCCTGAGTTTGTCCAACATCTCGTTATTTGTAGTAACTAATGGTTAAAGACCAACACTTAGGCAGGCAAACAGCGGCGTCAGTGCGTCAGGTTTACTGAAATAAAAGTGCGCGTTATTTAAAAAAATGCTTTCAGTTCGGCGTATTCGCATATACGTTTATAAACTTCACACTATGATAGCTGTTCACGTATTCATGTACTACATACACATAGCACACGAAGCACTGGTAAAATGAACCCTGAGTCTCCCGAACCTATCGCTGGTCCACGCCTCTGTGAGCCGATCGAGAATGCCGGTCTTTACTGATTGCGGATTTTCGAGCTACACTCGAATGAATAAGGTTGTTAAATTTTTATTTCTTTTAGACATTACTTCTATTTGGACATCTTCAGCTGAACTTGCTTTAGTCTTCCGAATCGTTTTTGGAATTGTGTTACCGTTGTTTTGTATTGCGTTTACTTTAATTTCTGTGCCATTTCACGAAGCGAGAAATTTTCTTTATCTAAAGTTGTAATTACACTTCATGTTCCTGGACTTAACTTTCTTCATTTTGTACTTTTTAACATTATATCTGTATTTTTTATACACAAGTACGCGTATTGCATCCCGATACAATCCCCAAATATTGAGTTCTTAGAATAAGTTAGCTAATATAGTATTATAAATAAAGACGGCAGACTATGTGCCCGAACAGTAGCGTGATGTGGAGGGATCGAGTAGAGGCGTACGACGATCAATTCAGTTGCCGTTGAGACGTTGTAAGCGATACATTGTTAACACGATCGTGTTGAAAATGTCGGGAGTGCGTAGAAACAATGCATCGACTCGGTTGCATGCTAACGTAGTAAAGAAATTTTTACATCGGTTTCCCGATTTAATATATGACGGTACCGTAGGGAAATGTTTAGTTTGTGAAACAACTTTATTAACTTGGAAAGCAAGTCAGTGCCAAAGACATATAAATAGTGACAAACATAAATCGAATAATAGTGGACGCAGATCATATAATAAATTTGTGTGTGATTTAACAATGATGTTAATTGCGACCAATATACCAATGCAGAAAGTGGAACACCCAATGTTTCGTTAGTTTTGGAAGAAATACAATCCTACGTGAAAATTACCAGCAAGAAGTACGCTACGGAATTACGTACCGTCAGTGCGTGAGAGAATTGTAAATTGTACGAAAAATACGGTAAAAAAAAATTCCTGTGGTTAACAATAGACGAAACTACAGATATTAAAAAACAGTCCATCCTAGCCATTCTAGTACGGACGCTGACTCCGCAAGAACCTTCTCCTCCTTATTTACTAACCTGTAAACGAATGCAAGGGTGTACTGCCAGAGCGATATATGATGTATTAATAGAAACACTACACAAATTTGAGATTTTACCGAAGCAAGTGTTAATGTTAGTTACCGATGCTGCCAAGGATATGTGTTCCACGGCAAACTTACTCAAAACGATTCAACCAAACCTGCTGCATGTCACATGTTTCCTTCACGCTTTACACCTTGTAACAAACACTGTACGTACAACTTATCCTGATGTGGATCAACTGATAGGACAAACGAAAGCGGTTTTTCTTAAATCTCCGAAACGGATTCGGCTATTTCATTCGCTGTGTCCTGATATACCCGAGCCGCCGCAACCAATTCTTATACGATGGGGTACTTGGTTAGAAGCAGCATTTTATTATTATAAACATTTTGAAAAAATTAAATCAGTGAATTTACAACTAGATGCCAAAGAAGCAGTTGCAATACGGCTCAGCCAGGTTCAATTTAACAATCCTCAAGTTGCAGCAAATTTAAAAATTATTTACGACAGTTACGTTCCAATACTGGACGCAATAAAAAATTTACAGAACACTGCGCTGTCCTTATCGGACTCATTAGCAATTATTGACCACGTAATACTAGTGCTGCATATCCTTGAAGATGAAAAAAGTGATTGTGTCCGTGAAAAATTTAACAGTGTATTAGATAAAAATGTAGATTTTACAAAATTAGGGCAACTTTTTACCAATACTGAAGATCCGTTGTAGAGATACAAAGAGCGCTTTAACTATGCAAATATAACATCTCTCAACGTCGAACAATCCTTCTCTGTATGTAAACATATATATACGTCGCTACGTACGAACCTTTCCGAGACTAATACAGAAACATATATTATGGTGCAGTTTATTTATCGCGCACATCCGCATTTTTTTGCAACAATGTAAACATGTTGGGTAAGTTATTTATGTTTTTTCTTAACGTTTTGTATAGGGATTCGATATATTTATTTTTAAGTAAGCGCACTGTTATTCTGCTAAACTCTCCACGCAACGCCACTGCTGGGGCACATAGTCTGCCGCCTTTAATTATAAACAAGTTTGAATACGAAGATGATTTGACGGAAGTTGAAGAAAAATTGGTGTTACTTTCGAGTAGGCCATGCTTTTACAAGAGGCTGTTTAAATTTTCACTATCGTCTGACGTTTAGTTTGACAGATATAGTTGCTTATAGAAGACATATTTAGTAAAAGTTGTAAAATGGAGAAAATCACTGTTCGTGGTGGAGTTCAATACTTGTTTTTTAAGATGCACACAACTGAGATTTTGGCGGATATGCAGTAAACATTGGGCGACGATACTACCTCGAAGGCCACAATTTGTCGCTAGTTTCCTCGCTTTAAACATGGCAACGTAAATCTCGAAGACGAAGAACGCTCTGGACTACCAAAACGTGTTATGATTCCAGAAATGATTGAAAAAGTTCACGTGACCGATGTGGACGAAGTGAAGAAAATTACCGAGACTGTGGAGACGTCTACTGGTGTTCACCATATTTTGCATGCAGAATTAGGTTTGTCTTAAGCTTTCCGTCAGGTGGGTACCGACTTTACTGAATTTAGATCAAAAACATGAAAGAGCACGAACCTCCAACGACAATTTGAAGCTCTTTAACATCAACTTAGCAGATTTTTGAGTCGCATCGTTAGGATCGATGAAACTTGTCTTCATTACTATGTACCAGAGTTGAAGCGGAAATCTCAACAGTGGAGGCATGGTGGCAGTTCTGCGCCAAAGAAGGTCAAGGAGTTTCCTTCGTCTGGAAAGATTATGGCTCCGATGTTTTAGGATTCTAGGGGGATACTTCTTATCAACTATCTCGTAAATGACCAAACTATCAACGGGGCATATACTTGCCATTCCCGAAAAGGGACCCGTAATAACTAGAACGAAAGTGCTATTCCATCATGACACATCAGTAGCATTGTTCGCGAAAAACTGGATGAATTACGTCGCAGATTTTGCCAACCATTCTTTTCACAGGATCTAATTCCTTCAGGTTTCTGCTCATTCCCAAAACGGAGTTGTTTCTCACTGGAAGGAAATTCAAGACCCACGATAAAGTTATTACAGAAGTATGGCAGTATTTTGACGAACTTGACGCTGATGATTATAAAACTGGTTAATCGCTTCAACTTAGCAGATTTTTGAGTCGCATCGTTAAGATCGATGAAACTTGTCTTCATTACTATGTACCAGAGTCGAAACGGCAATCTCAACAATGGAGGCATGGTGGCAGTCCTCCGCCAAAGGTCAAGGAGTTTCCTTCGTCTGGAAAGATTATGGCTCCGATGTTTTAGGATTCTAGGGGGGATACTTCTTATCAACTATCTCGTAAATGACAAAACTATCAACGGGGCATATACTTGCCATTCCCGAAAAGGGACCCGTAATAACTCGAACGAAAGTGCTATTCCATCATGACACATCAGTCGCATTGTTCGCGAAAAACTGGATGAATTACGTCGCAGATTTTGTCAACCATGCTTTTCACAGGATCTAACTCCTTCAGGTTTCAGCTCATTCCCAAAACGGAGTTGTTTCTCGCTGGAAGGAAATTCAAGACGCACGATAAAGTTATTACAGAAGTAGGGCAGTATTTTGACGAACTTGACGCTGATGATTATAAAACTGATATAATCGCTTCAACTTAGCAGATTTTTGAGTCGCATCGTTAAGATCGATGAAACTTGTCTTCATTACTATGTACCAGAGTCGAAACGGCAATCTCAACAGTGGAGGCATGGTGGCAGTCCTCCGCCAAAGGTCAAGGAGTTTCCTTCGTCTGGAAAGATTATGGCTCCGATGTTTTAGGATTCTAGGGGGATACTTCTTATCAACTATCTCGTAAATTACCAAACTATCAACAGGGCATATACTTGCCATTCCCGAAAAGGGACCCGTACTAACTCTAACGAAAGTGCTATTCCATCATGACATATCAGTCGCATTGTTCGCGAAAAACTGGATGAATTACGTCGCAGATTTTGCCAACCATTCTTTTCACAGGATCTAACTCCTTCAGGTTTCTTCTTATTCCCAAAACGGAAGTTGTTTCTCGCTGGAAGGAAATTCAAGACGCACGATAAAGTTATTACAGAAGTAGAGCAGTATTTTGACGACCTTGACGCTGATGATTATAAAACTGGTATAATCGCTTCAACTTAGCAGATTTTTGAGTCGCATCGTTAAGATCGATGAAACTTGTCTTCATTACTATGTACCAGAGTCGAAACGGCAATCTCAACAGTGGAGGAATGGTGGCAGTCCTCCGCCAAAGGTCAAGGAGTTTCCTTCGTCTGGAAAGATTATGGCTCCGATGTTTTAGGATTCTAGGGGGATACTTCTTATCAACTATCTCGTAAATGACCAAACTATCAACGGGGCATATAGTTGCCATTCCCGAAAAGGGACCCGTAATAACTCGAACGAAAGTGTTATTCCATCATCACACATCAGTCGCATTATTCGCGAAAAACTGGATGAATTACGTCGCAGATTTTGCCAACCATCCTTTTCACCGGATTTAACTCCTCTTTAGGTTTCTGCTTATTCTCAAAACGGAAGTTGTTTCTCGCTAGAAGGAAATTCAAGACGCCCGATAAAGTTATTACAGAAGTAGGGCAGTATTTTGACGAACTTGACGCTGATGATTATAAAATTGGTATAATTGCACTCCAGCACAGCTGGTCCTTGTCTAAAAGTGTTGAATATGTGGAAAAATTTTAAAAAATGGTCTCCGTAATTCAAGTGCATCATTTTAAGCTTCACCTTCCGTCAAATTCATCCTTGTAAATGTTTTCGTAAAGAATGTATTAAGAATAAATGTTTACCCATAGTAGGAAGAATATATAAACCCGTTACATACTCATCGCAATATTCAATAACTTATTTCACACAATTATGCCATAATTGTTAATAAATACCCCCCCATAAAGGTACCCACAGCCTTTATTTCAATGATGATTGATGGAACATATAAAGAGATTACCTTTATAACGTCTATTTCAAAAACGCTAAACAAATTTTGCGTTGCAACTGACACAATATTTCCTCTTCCCAATTAAATCCGAACAATATATCAAATTTTATCCATAGCCGTCTTTCTAGTTTGCAATCACAGTACGCATGACAAATTTTGCATATATTGTAAGAATAGAAGCAGGTTAATATTAATTCCGCTATGTAAATTCCTTTGAAACATTTTAATGACCGATACTTTATGCCCATTTTATAAGAAACAAAACTAGGACAAAACTTTGCAACAAACCTAATATTTCATAAAATGAATTTTAAAATGAAACCTGAGACTAATAAGCTTTTTTTTAAATCAATCTTTTCAGGTTTACGTAGGCTGCTTTGCTAAATGCAATATATCAGAACTACCATCAACAATAGAAAGAAAGTAATTCATTTTAACCAAATACATCTGATAAATTCATTGAGAAACCTTAACACAAAATTATAAAATAAAAAAACAAACAATAAAGATGCTAAAACATCCCCATGAAGTAAATATTATTTCTAACCATTAACGATACTAAAATGACAGCAATTATTTAATTAATACTATCAACTATATAATGGTAATGTGTTATACAAACCTTTCTTTAAATCATTTTGTATAAAAACCACCAATCGATCCACGAAACCCAAGAACGATGTCTCTCCGTTCACAGATTAGAAACGAAAAATCCTTGACATCTTGAATTCACAAATGCATTGCAGTTACCTTTTTTTATGTATTTATTTTGTTTTTTTGCGAGGGTGTATTTCGCCTAGACGTTGTGTTTTGTTAGCTGTCTAAGAAAAATCGTAACTTGTGCGTTGCTGAACGCTATGAGTGGTTGTATATTATCCACCATGCGCCATCGCATTTCATCACTTGAGGCTCTTTATTATATTATTTTTGAGCCTCGCGGAACCTCTGTAAACCAACAAGAACATTTGAGTACCCCTTATCATCAAATAGCATGGAATAGCCGCACTTTCGAAATATTTAGCGTTACAAAATTAAAAGTTTAAATATATATCTATTAAACCTATTTTTAAGGTTTTACGAAAAAGAAATTAAAGAAAAAAATTTTATAATTTCTTTTTCGCCTCACTAAAGGTTTGTTAAAATAATACATTGAATGTACATATCTTGTGTATAATTTCCAAGAGAATAACCTGTGATCAACAAGATAAATCTTCTTTGCAGAACAAAGAATAATATTGACAAAAATTGTTAAACGGAACAGACGATATAAAAATTCATAAGTTAATGCAAAAATTTATATTACTAACAAGTGACATTTGTAATTTAAAAAATATATATTTTTGAAACTTCCAAACTCATCAGTTATAAAAATTTTTAAAAATCTTATGTAAATCGTAAACCGATAGTATTTTTTAATGAATTTCTACAACACATTTGTAATTTAAATTACAAATATATTGTCTGCATTAAAAAAAAAGACATTTAGTGCTTGAAATGAACACTCATTTTTATGTTTTCTTACGAAAACATGAACCCGTATATACATATTGTAATTTTAATAATTTGACAAAAAATGGTTACTCACTTAAATTAATAGCTTACAAATAATGTCTTGATGAAAATACCTGTGTGTAAAAGTGTCTAAATCATAATGAACAATCATAAAGAACAGGAAGAAAAATAATATGCTCTAGAATATTACATCACTACTCGTGTTTCATATTTTCAAAACTAAATACTAGTTGAGAAAAAAAATCGTTTAAAATGAATAAACTAAAAGTATGCATATGAAATAGTAAATGCGTCAACTTACTTGTTCAGATTCACTTGTCGTATATGGCTGAAGACATTTATAACATCACGAACTCTACGTGGTGCTTCTTCGATTTTCGAAGCTAAGCATACACACGCCATCGCAGTCTGATCAACTGGATGACGGACTAAACTCTTAGAATAATAAAATCTTTGTAATAGTACTTGTCCTGTTGCCATTGCCACCTGAAACACATATCGGCCACAGACACATTAGCACTTATGCAATTCACCACGCAATTTAAACAAACGTATGAACGAACATACCTGTGGCAACTTTAATAAAATTCCTGCCGTTTGTATCAATTCACAGCCGTATATCCTCAAATCTGTTTCAGTTTCTGGATCTAAACCATCTAATTGTGATGGTGTCGTTACTAATTTATCGTCAGGCAGAAGTTGATTTTTTAACGTTAATATTATCTTTCCGTACGATTTGCCACTACCTTTTTTATCAGTCGGTTGAGATGGCTCATTTTTAACCGAGCTCATCTTAACTAATTAATTTGCTAAAAAATGTGTGAAAACGTCAACACTACGTTTTAGACAAGCGACAAAATGTCGTCTGCATAGACATCTGCTTTGTAATATTTGACCTTATTATTAACACAGTATTAATATGCGCAAACGAACTAATGCCGAAATGTACTAAAAGATTAATTATCAAGTAAAAATTCTCAATTAATGTTTTTTACTCACAGTAATAATATGAATAAAACTTTAATTCATTTTTACTTCTTCAACAATAATAACTAACAATATATTATTTGTTGAATAGAAATAATTTCTAGAATTCTGAGTACATGTAACAAAACCACACCTTCCTGATCGTTTTTATATTTCGTTTCAACCCCAGCATTAAACATTCTGCTTATTTCTGCAGCCCTAACTCACCCCAACTGGCTCTATCCTAGCAATGCATTATTTATTAATTAATTATATTATAAAAGCGAGTTGACAGCTTCTATCAAAAAACCTAATGTACATCCAAACTAAAACAGAGTGTTGAAATTTATATAATAATAATCATTATCATTATTATAATTTAAAATTACATATTAAATGCATTAATGTTTTACAACATATAAATTAACAAATTAATTTAAATGTTTAATTTTCCTTTGTTGTGTATTATTCATATATTTCCAGGACAAATTGGAATTTCCAAATTGTATTCTAGGAAAAGTATGATGCAAAAAACCAATTGTTTGATAATAATTTTATGTATTTATATGAACATTAACCTTGTATACTTTTTAATAAAAGTAAACATATAGTATTATCAAACAATCAAACTATAGAAATGAATTTTACAATATTTTAGAATTTATTCAAAACTTACGGTTTGAAAAAATGAAATTATACCTTAGAAATCTTTTTTTTATAAAGTAATTTATCCAGATTCCCCGAGCATTCTAAAATTCAAATATTTAGACATGATATGCAAAATTTGGTAATAATCTATTTTAAATAAAGCTTAGTATATAAAAATACAAAAGTGTATTTGAATATATGATATATTTATACTCTGATCGTTTTAGACATTAGCAATAAAAGAATATTTTTTCACATAATTTATATGTAGGATGAAGGGTATTCATTGATAATGTTTCAATGTGACGAAAAAAAGGTCATATTGCTTTGTGTACTTTGATATAAATACTAAAACCCCATCATTTTGAGAAGATACACGAAACAACATTTACTTCAAAATGAAGTCCCTAGTTTTTGTAATATTTATAGCAGTCGAAGTTGCATATTCTCAGGTAAATATGTCGTTGATATAATAAGCACATATTGTTTCAATCAAGTGTTCCGTAGCATAATAAATATGTTGTAAAACTCATTATAATTGAAACAATATTTTTGCAATTCCATAAAAATGGACGTTTTTTTAAAAGCAATTATAGATCGGCATTTATTTTCTTAATACCTGTTGACTCATTATTTATTCACTTCTTAAAAAAATGCTGCCGTACTTTATCCATCTGTTCCACGTCTCCAGTTGGCCCTGCGATTCTTTAAGATATTGAGGAACGATTCTTCAATAATCCCTGTGTTAATTGGAACGAGTGTAGATGCAAATATTGTCTACGAGTCTACGTACATTGCCAATATAGTAAAGAGAATTGGCGAAAGAACGTTACTCAGTAGCACTCCTGTAGTTACAATCCTGATGATTAAGAATGATTCTGAAGGCCCTGAAGTTTGATTCGGAAGGTTCGCTTGTGAAATAATTGTCAAAACAGTCTCAGAATTCTTAATAAAATGCAGCTTTAATATTAATGATATACCGTTAAGACCTTACCATGTCCCAAGAAGACAGTCTCCGTGTATTCCCTTAGATTTGAACCTTTCTTGATATTTTCGACAAGATGCACAACCTGAAGGTTGTCTGATGTTAGAGATGGTAACTTTACAACAATGAAATATAATAATTTACTAAATAAAACATGTTTCACCAAGAGCCAACCGTGAATTCTATACATTATAATGAAATATAATAAATTATATTACATGTTATACCCTATATGTTGGTTATACAGGATGGCCCAAAATGACCGAAGGGCTTTGAGTTCATTATAACTTCCTATTTAAGACATAATTATTAATTTTTTTTTATTTTAAATACAGTAGATATATTAATGGAGAATATTTTTAATTTAATTATGAAAAATTATATCTCGCAAGTGGTGGCCATTTTCTGCTTCGCATATTCGTGATCTTTCCAAAACATTTTCCATAACCTTTCGCAAAACTTCAGATGTTATGTTGTTGATTTCGTCGCGTATATTATTTTTTAATTGCTGTATGGTTCGAGGCTTATTAATATAGACTTTTCCTTTCAAATAACCCCAAAGGAAACAGTCTGAAGCTGTTAAATCCGGTGAACGCGGAGGCCAATTAAAATCGCTTGTACGGGAAATAATTCGTTCACCAAAGATGTCGCGTAAAAGAGCCATTGTGTCCCTCGCAGTGTGCGCTGTGGCTCCATCCTGTTGGAACCATACTTGCGGATGGTTTTCCACGGCTGGCCTTAAAAAAATTTCCAACATTGTCCGATATCTAACACCAGTGATGGAAACGGCGACACCGTGTTCATTTTCAAAAAAATATGGGCCAATTATCCTTTCCGACGAAACACCGCACCAAACGGTACACTTAAGTGGGTGTAATTCTCGCTGTTGAACTACTCTTGGATTTTCCGTAGCCCATATCCTGCAGTTTTGCCTATTAACGAACCCATTTAATTGGAAATGGGCTTCGTCGCTCATAATTAATTATGAATAAAATTATGATTTTCTTCTGCTTTTTGACGAAAAAATTCTCTGCAGCGACCCTCTTGAGAGGCCAAGTTGTGTCGAACATCTCCTGGTTGATGTTTCTCCATCTTCCCGAATACTCTCCTGTACCCGTTCAATATTGTCATCCGTGTGCACCGTTCGTCGTCTGCCGGCACCAGGAAGGTTCCTTACTGCCCCTTGTTCTCGAAAATTTGCAACCAGATGGTTTATTGTTGACTCTGAGGGTCCAACCCGAATATTAAAATAACGACGATATGCACGCTGAGTCAAAACAATGGATCGTTGATTTGCGAAATAAAGTTCAACTATTTTGGCACGTTGTTCAATTGTGTACTGTTCCATTTTAAATTCCCCAAATCTTCTTTACAAAATACTGAAAACAAAAAAAAAAAAAAAATTATAATAAAAAGTTATAAGGAATTAAAACCCCTTCGGTCATTTTGGGCCAGCCTGTATTATTAAACTGTAATAAGACACCAAAAACTAAAGTACCAAAAACTAATTTAGTATCTTTACAGTTACCCGATATGAACGTCGAACAAGCTCAATGTATAAAGGAATTAAATTTAGACGCCAGCAAAATAAGAAAGTACGCGATGGGAATGGATGAGATGAGCAAAGACGAAAAATGTGTTCTGAGATGTGTTCTGCAAAAAGTTGGCGCAATCGACAAAAATGGCGCTCCAATCGAGGATGAAATAGACAAAAAGTTTTTAAAAGAAAGGAATATAGATATATCAAAATGTATCCCGCCAAGCAGTGTTACTGATCCTTGCGAGAAAACTTATATGTTGACCAAGTGTGTTGCAGACTTATTCGAGTGATTAGAGTCGAAGATCATATTAAAATCAATTTATTTTTAGATTAAATAAATGAATTTTTGAAAATCTTAGATTGCTGTTTCATCTATTGACAAGTTCATATAAATCCCTTTATTTAATGAACATATATAAAACTATTCTTCAAAATTTTCAAAAAGTGGATCGTGAGTTGCTAGAGCTAGTTAAATGATAGTAGATTAAAATAGAACTAATTAGCTGGGGTGCCCATTCTCGATTACAAGTCAGTTGCGTCGTTGAAATCCAAAAATTTTTTTTTTTAAATTCATAGCCTAAATATTATTTTTCATTCCTCTCGCTTTGTTTACATATCGGAGCAGAAAAACATATATTTAGTAGTTAAAGTTATAGTTTATATTTAGTTTCCTAAATATTTCCATACATGCATTTATCAAAGAGATAACAGAATTTGAACATATATTTTACAGTTCTAAATCAAAATAAAAAAAAAAAACATTATTTTGTATTTCTAACAATGAACGAAACATTTAATCTATAGAAAAAGTGGTATTATTGGCAATAACAGATGCACCCTCAAAACATATTTATATTATAGTATCCAAAACAATATTTAGTACACATAGTGAAATGATTCTTGTCTGTCTGGCACATAGTCTGCCGTCTTTATATAGGTATTTTAAGTTGTCCGAGACAGAAAATAACTGCACCCAAGAATTTTATTTCATGAATATTAATACCTAAATTGATATTTGTGTAAAAAACAAAACCAAAATTAAAAATAAAAGCCGTATATCAAGCGAGCCACAAAATCTGTATCCTAGGTAGGCCGTGAACGACTGATATATACATATAACATATAAGTCACATCTGAGCTTAGAGCATCGACAAAGTGTCATTTGTAAATAATCATAAGTCAAATTGACAAGTTACGATTTAACCTATTACTAATAGTACGAAATATAGGTTAGATCACTTAATCAATCTAAGACATTACTGATTTAATCCATGGCATACTCTGAAAACTTTTTTGTGGCTCACTCCTTATATTTAAAATATGCCAATGCAAATGCCATCTACTAATTCTTTTAGTGAAATAAAATCCTAGCTAAGCTTTATTCTTAGTGGGTCTTTCAATAGGCACGCTCGAAGTTTATTAGGTTATAGCAGCCATGTTGTTATAGCAATGTCTGTCAAATTTGTTGTGAATTGTTCAGTAGTGTATGGCAAATAATCATGGAAGGTTATAATGTTGAACAACATGTGCATATCATCAAATGTTATTTTCAAAATCAGTGCTTCGTTCGAGAAACGTTCCACGAATTGCGCGATTTGTATCCTATCCTCGCCACAACCGTCCAGCCGAGTCTACTATTCGAGTCAACCGGTTCGGCAAAAAATCAGCCAACACCCGTCCGTCACCGAAATGCAAAGTCTGCTGAAAACATCGCTGCTGTAGTGCTGTACGTGAGAGTGCACGGGTAAACCCGAAGCAGACAATTTCTCGTCGTTCACAAAAACTTGACCTTTCTGCGACATCAACTTGGCGAATTTTGCATTGAGTCTTCACCCGTTTAAAATACAACTGACCCAGGAACTTAAGGTGTTCGATGATTGGGCTCTGGAGCGGTTGTGAGTTGATCCGAATTTCGCCCAAAAAATCATCTTTATGAGAAGAAAATTGTAAATTCTAGTATGAAATTAGAAGAAGGTAATATAATATACCATTCGAGATGACAACAAAATATTTTTCAAATTGCGAAATAACTAAATACGTAGGTAATAGTGTCACTAATTTACTGTGAGATAAATACCCAAACAAAGAACTAATCTTGTTATAAAATACACTGTAATTAAACATTTTTCAATATGTATTACTTTGACAATAAATAATTTGAAGATCAAATCATACCTCGTATAATGTGTAGAATTTAAAACGTCAGATTTACCCATCTAATACTACTAATAACTAGTAGAATGTTTTCGAAGATCGAAATTATTGTGATATCTACAATTACAATAGTACGTGGCTACAGTGTTGCCAAATGTATGTTCCTTTCAAACGGTTCCTGAACACATACGAAGCATGATACGACATTTTAATATTAAGATTTTTTATTCAGAACCGAATGGAGAATGTCACTGCGTATAACTTTTGCGACATTTTATACACGCGGTGTATATTTTTAATGTACACTATGCTTTTGTTGTGTAATACTACTTAATCACCTCTCAGCTCAAATTTAGAAAAAATTTTTTTTATATTTCCGATTCAATATTAAATTATTAAAAAAAGCCTGTATAAAGATATGTTTTAAACTATTTTAATTGACATCTTTTTCAATGTTATTGACAAAATAATTTTCCAAATTTACGAATTTATTGAATGTTACTTAAAACCTCATTTAATTTACGTAATATTTACGGCATTTCAAAAAATCCCTGATTTCAGGTAAAAAGATAAAGTAGCGTAGGGCAATTTTATAACTCATTTCATTATTATTAACACACAAAAGTTTTTAACGCGCGTTACAGGCTCTCACTATACCACTGCAAGTATATTCGCCTTGCTTGAACACAATGAGCGACTGATAGGAATATTCAATGTGTTAGAGAGAGATTATTTGATTCGTACTTAGATCGTATGTAGAATGTGTTGGATAAAGAAATGGAACGCCCGTACAGTTAGACAGTAGAACAGATTGAATATACTCTCTCAACCCTAACCACATAAACTCGCTATTCGTCTTCGTCTTACTACAGTGTGGTAGATCAATCACTCCCCGGCGTTCATACGGTATACACTTCTATTTCTGTCTTATTTTAGCTACTTTCTCTCTCTCTTTTCTCCGTAAGCATTATATTGAATGCATCTATATAAATTAGCTATTATAGTAAGCAATTTTTTAAAGAAAATTATCATGGGTTTAGGCTTTAGGCATTAGTTATAAAAAAATAATATAATAAATTCCAATCAGCTATGTAATTCATATTTAATATGAACGTAAGAATGAGCCTCTGGGAGTTTACAAAATTATATTCAATTATAATCATATTAGAACCATATTATAATAATGTATAGGTAATACTGTAACAACGCTTAATCATTACTTATTGTAGAAAAATATCAATGAGACTACCTTTATCGTAATTAGTGTAATTACAATTAAATAATATATCATCAAAAAGTTGAACAGAATGAATGGTAGGTAATATACTCAGAAGTTTCGGATATGTAATCCTATGTACAAAAGTATATAATAGATAAAATAAAAAGCGTTCAAATAAGCTTTGCCTCTAGTAGGCCATTCCTTTAAAAACGTATGATTATTAATAATTTAAATTTGCATTAGTTGTCAATTAGACAGATGCATAGTTGACAAAAATTGCTTTGTAATTTAAAATTGATTTAACATGGTTTTTACTATACAACACAAATCATTCATGCTAGAATCTTATTTTCGAAACGGACGTAAGATTGACGGACAATGGCAGTATTCTCTTCAAGATTGTTTAGAAGAATTTAGAAATGAGTTCCCTAACGTCATCTTTGATTATGACAGTTTTCGGCACACAGTGACACATTCCGTTATGGTTTTCAGAGAAACAGGGAGTGTTAAACAGAAAGAAGGCGCAGGTCGGGCGAAAAAGCGTACAGAAGAGCTAGTTAATAATGTAAGAGAAATTATAAATAATGCACCAAGAACTTCCGTACGAGCATTATCACAACAAGTGGGTGTGTCAATTGGCACATGTCATACAATTTTGAAAAAGGACTTACATTTATTTCCAATGAAAGGTATCGACAAGAAATTATTATGCCATTTATCGAACAGCTTGACGACGAAGAAATAACACAGGGTTACTTTCAACAAGACGGAGCTAGAGCACACACAGCAGGTGAAACAATTAATATTCTGCAGCAATTTTTTCAAAATCGGTTGATAAGTTTAAACACTGAACATGAATTTCCACCAAGATCTTGTGACATTACCCCATGTGATTTCTTTTTATGGCAATTCTTAAAGAACTCAATTTATCAAGTACAGATACCTGATCTTGCAGGCCTTCAAATCAGAATTGCTGAAAGAATTAATGGAATTGACAATGCGATACTACAAAACACTTTTTCCTCCATTAGAAGAAGATGTGAGAAATGTTTCGAACATGGTGGTGGACACTTTGAACAATTTTTATAAAATTTTGCTTGTTTGTTGGAAATAAACATATTTCATTCACTTAAAAATGTTCGTTTTATTATTTTGACATTTGCCATTTCAATCAAATATCTCATCTCATAACCAACAAAATTCCTATTAAAATTAGTAACAAGCTAAGACATAATCATAATTTCCAAGGGCTACTTTGAGGTAAAATTTATTTGAATTCTTTGTATATTGCAAATACACTGGAGTCCTCTGTCTCAAATATATAATTATAGAACGTTTCCGTAATTCAAAACTTCAAGATTACGTGATATAACCTTAAAATTTATTGTACTGCTTTTGAAGCTATGTAGGTACAAAAGCGAATATTCGCGAGAAAGATTTAGGATATTTTAAATTGTTAAATTTTCATTAGTCAGATATTAATTCCTAATTGCTTCTGTAAAAGAAAATCCGACTTCATTTGTAGGTAAATTGTAAGTATTATGATTTCCTATAAGAAATCTCATTGATAAAAAATAAAGATATTGTTCACAATTTAAAATGTTAGAAACTGCTATCCCCTATTGTATATTGCTTTACTTATAGCATTACCGGCACTTGACTTATTCCTTTATTGAACACCAAAAATCAACAGTCTGTACCTGTATAAGCGATTCTAAATTAACTTGGTAATGATTGTAAAAAAGGGAAGTATATTTAATAATTTATATTGTATATAACATATATTTTATATTAATGCACTTGCTATTATACATTGACCTCAACATTACCAATTAACACTATATAACATAAAAGTAAACCTTCAAATTTAACTAAATTTTCAACACCTCAGTGATTACAAATTAAAACACATATTTTTGGTGTCCTATAAAATATCACAAACATAAAAATACGAACAGTATAACTTCAGAATTTGCCAGCCCATCATGTTTTTAATTGTATTATTATTCGCGTGCATTGCTGCAGTTTTAACACAAGTAAGTAACGTTCATATTTAATCATTAATGATTTTAAAATCTCGAATTTAGACCGACATTCGTTCAAATTTTGCGATCTTTAGACAAGAATGTATCCAAGAATTAAAATTAGGCGTTGATATGTTCCACCCTCACCCTCCCATGCATTTCGACATATCGCCAAATTTGCAACAACATAACCGACAATGTCTCGATCGGTGTATTTTTATTAAAAGCGGAATTATAAACGAAAACGAAACATTACAAGAAGAAAAAATTAAGCAACTATTTCCTAGAATAAATAATATTACAGCTATAAATCAAAGTTGTCCTATAATTTCAAATCTCACAGATAAATGTGAAAAGGCGTTTGTAATTGGTCAATGTATACAATTTCAGAATATGCGTAATGATAGAGTAAGTAAACAAAGCATTACAATTATTACACTTTCTTTGCAGATTTTCTTTCGGCACTTGTAGTAAAGTAACATGAACTTTAATCGAAAATATATATTTTTAGCATTTTAAACCCAAACCTCCACACATTCCTCCACACCAGTGGCAAAAATATAGAAATGAATGTACAAATGAAATCGCCAAAGGCTTGAACACATCGAATTCCACATCTTACGAAATTACTACAGGGCTTCAAGGCGAATGGTGTTTGCGACGATGTATGTTGATTAAAAGAGGAATTTTAGATGAAAGTAATGTGATACAAGTGGATAATGTTAAAAAATATGTATTTGGCGATGACCAAATTGATATTAATAAATGCACTTCAATCAAAAATGAAAATAAATGTAGAGAAGCTGCAGATATTGATTTATGTATTAACATTTTAATGCAAAGATGATACCTATTAAACAATTAAATATTAAAAAATTGACCTAATTTCTTTAGAGTTTAGTGTATAAAGAGTATTAGTAAAATTTTGTCGCACTTTGTTGGCACTAACTGGTTTAAAAACACATATTTTAGTTAGGTTATGTAGTTGTTAAAATTACAAATAAACAAAGTATACAATGTATCAAATAGATATGTTTAAATTTACTTTTATTTAACAGTTAATATTATCATACGTACTTATGATATTTTATCCAATCGAATTAATACATGAATAAAATGCTAAAAGCATTAAAAATTTTAAAATTTCTATCATGGTTACTATAAGTAAAATATACAATAATTTATTAAAAAGAAAATTTTTGTATGGAATCTTTTATCTAGAAAAAGTAGACAATCACAAAATATGGCCAGAAAAATAACAATTGGGAATGTTATTCGTAAACAATGGTTACTACTTGGAATAATTTGTTGCATTATTATTGCTTGTTTTTATCCTAAATTAGGAGCTAAAGAGGGTAATAGCAATGCAAAAATTTAATATCTTTTTAATTATCTCTTTCTACTTTAGGCCCATTCAAACCTGAAATAACCGTTAAATATGGAGCTGTACCAATTATATTTTTAATTAGTGGTATATCACTAAAAACAGAAAGTTTATATTATACATTCAGAAACTACAAGTTGCATTTATTTGTGCAACTGTTCACTTTTATTTTCATTCCAATTTTTATGCAGTTCTTGGTGAACATATTAAAATACTTGGGAGTTAATAGTTGGATATTACAAGGGTTATATCAAAATTAAATTTTACATAATATTTAATAAGATTTATATTTTTTAGACTTATAACAGTTGCTTGTATGCCTCCACCTGTCTCAAGTGCAATATTATTAACAAAATCTGCCCAAGGTAATGAAACTGCTGCAATATTTAATTCAGTATTGGGTAGCTTCTTAGGCATAATTATTACACCTATATCATTATTGTTTAATGTAAGTTTAATATAAACTTTATACAAAAAATAAGTGCTGATTTTTTCAGTTGGGATACACAAGTATTGTCCCTATATTTGGTACTGTCCTTCAGTTAAGCCTAACAGTTTTATTTCCGTTACTAATAGGACAAATATTAAAGAAATATATGAAAATTTTTGGACATAGTGTATCATTAAACATAATCTCACAAGCAGCATTATTGTTTGTTATTTATACTACATTTTGTGACACATTTACAACACCTGATATGGGCTTAGATGCTATCGATGTTCTTGTAACTGTCGCTTTGGGTGAATAATTTGAATACTTTTTGAATTTAACAATCATCTATTATTCTTTTAGTGTTGCTCATTCATTTCACCCTCATTGTTTTAAGCTTTAGAAGTGCTTGGTATCTTAGGAGGTACTTTAGTGCTGCAGATATTGTAGCAATATCATTTTGTTCCACGCATAAATCTCTGACTCTAGGTAATTGTTTTATTTTATCACATAATTTACTATTCTTAATGGATTTTGCATTTTTGTTACCTATTTTTAGGCATTCCTATTTTAAGACTGATGTTTCAAGGGTATTCGCACTTAAATCAAATCAGTTTACCATTAATGGTGTATCATCCGATACAGATAATTTTAGGTGGCATAATGGGTGTACAAATGAAAGATTGGATACAAAGACAGTCTGTTAAAAAGCTACCAGTGTAAATGATGATATTTTAAAAGACATTACCCATCGTTATTGTATGTGTTTAGATATATATTTTAAATAAAAACCAACAAAATTTGCTTATATTCCTATAAAAAGATTTTTTTTATATAGTTAGTTTGTTGGAGATCCAATTCTTAAGCAGGTAGGTTAAAACTTAACGTTTGTAAATCATTACAAATTATCAAATAGAAAACGCAATGTTCAAATTTGTTCCATCTCCCTTAAGTAGGATTCGAACCCACGTGCATGGTTTGCCGGACCATCGCTCTATCCACTAAGCTATCAAATGCAGTGATTTCGAATCTTTGTGGGGATGCCTTGAGTTACATCAAGGCAATGTTGTTTAATTTAAAAAATATATTCTATTGTACACGCACACGACATATATGTTTCACCACACTGTGGCTTCATCAGGTGGATGAATATATACTGTGAACTTTCATTTGGTACGTATTTATATAAATACAAATATAAAGGTGAAAAACAAAAATTATAATCTGGGAGGGGGTGGACCTATTGAAGTTTTAAGTTGAGTAGGGGAGAGTGATTTACCTCTATCTGGTCATTAAAATTATGTCTAAATTATGAAATTTATTAATTTCTAAAACTTCTAACATATTGAGTTTTTTACTTTTGTCTACTACCTATATGTAATGTTTTGAAATTAGAATTGAATTTGTTGTTATATGCGAAACAGTGTCTTCATATCCTCTGTAGCCTTGTTTATAGATATATAATGTATAAACAAAGCCTGTAGCTTCCTTTGTGTTCTGCTAACCTAGTTTGGAAAGTTCTTCCTGTCTGACCTATATAGACTTTTTTACAGTCTTCACATGTCAACTTGTACATTCCTGAGTTTGATATACTGTCCGTTTTATCTTTATTACAAATTAAGAACATAGGATAATTGTATATATGAGTTATGCTTAATTTAATGTTATAATATTAATTCTAAAAGTTATAAAACTGTACCAATATGCCAACAGCTAGCTATTCAACATTTCAGAATACAAACAAATATTGATATCAAAAAGACAATTGGAAATTTAGACTTTCTATTAAAGTAGAGGCAGAAATAAGCAGAAACAAAGATGACTGACTAATCACGTACAACAAATTCTCTATCAAAATCCAGATTTAAGGTATTCGCTACGAAAATAAACAAACAACTAGAAAATCTAATTCGAGCTTTTAAAAAACTATTATGAGTGACAATGACAACAAATACAGATATAAGCTAATATTGTTTTAGTATTATAAAGAATCTCACAATGAAAAAAGCATAGATTGTGAAAATATGCAGTCGATATGTAGAATTTGAGATTTCTAATTGAACTAAAAAGAAAGTTACATCTTTGTGCCCAATTTAAATTATAACATGACACTTATGCAACTTAATTTGCCATTCACGCAACTCTGCTATGTATGTTTAAATAATAAATACAATCTGTACAATAAAAATCGTAATATAATTCTACCTCTTTTATTATGAATAAAATGTCTCATTTTATGTATAAATGAAAGTTACGCTATTGTAAGTCATAAAATTTTCACATTTTCATAGTATTATTCAACGAACGGTAAGGTAGGTAATAATAACTCACGCAGATGAGGTTTGCAGCACGAATCCAAGGCGAGTGCTGTAATTCAACTGAGTTCTATTACACTGCACAACAATATGACAACTTTTGTCTGATGATTGACTTTTATCACGTGATGTTTACTAATTTGACATCGCTGATTTCAAATATACCCTCAGTTTTTTTGTAAGATCTCGTGTTTACGAGATATAGCTTTCACAAATAAATCGCTGTGTTAGTGTGTTAATTTGCTTGTAATTAAGAAAATATTAAGTTTTCTTAATATAATTTGATATGGCATCGTCAAGAAGAGTTTGTGTCAATGATCCAAATCATTTTTGTTTCATTTGCGGGGAGTGTATATTTAAAGAATACCGTTTGAATGTGACAGCGTTCGTGATTGAGGCTTACAAAAATTACTTTGGTCACACACTGGAAATGAAAGACAAGCCTCGGATTTCGCAAAGGGTATGCAAAACGTGCGTTGAGTTTCTACGTTTGTGGACAAATAAGAAAAGGAATAGCTTTAGGTACGAAACCGCTATGATCTGGACTGAACCCTTGAACCACCACGACGACTGTTATTTTTATTTGGTGAACATAACTGGCATTAACCGAAAAAATCGAGCCAAATTGGAATATCCTTCCATACGGTCGGCACATAGACGTGTTTTAAGTCCTAAAATATCACTTGAACCTCAAGCTGATGCTTCACAGGAGGAGCCTATGCATTTTGAGGCGAAAACTGACAGTAGTGATAGTGACTTTGAATGTGACCTGAAAGCGCCAAAACTATTCAATCAAGATGATTTAAATGACCTTTTCAGAGATCTGGGACTGTCAAAGGCTGCTTCAGAAATTTTGGCTTCTAGGCTAAAAGAAAGAAACTTAGTAACAAAAGAAACGAAAATTTCTTATTACCGCACAAGAGAACAAAATCTCAAATATTTTGCTGAAGAAAATGATTTCGTATTTTGTAAAGATGTAGGTACCTGGTTTAATGGCTGCAATGGGACTTCAAAATTGCGTTTCTAGTGAGTGGCGTCTATTTATAGACTCGTCAAAACGTAGTCTAAAATGTGTTCTCTTACACAATGGGAATAAATTAGGGTCGTTGCCTATTGCACATTCCACAAAAGTAAAAGAAGAATATACAACTATTGCTCTGGATTTAGACAAATTTAAATATGTGGAACACAATTGGCTCATATGTGTTGATTTAAAAATGGTCAACTTTCTTTTAGGTCAACAAGGTGGTTATACAAAATATCCCTGTTTTCTTTGCTTGTGGGGCAGTAGAGCTAAATATCAACATTGGATTAAAAAGATTGGCCTCCTCGGGAAGCGCTAGTTTCAGGACAAAAGAACGTGATAAACCCACCTTTGGTAGCAAGGGATCGTATAATTTTGCCTCCGTTACATATAAAACTAGGACTTATAATACAATTTGTAAAAGGTCTTGACAATACTGGAAATTGTTTCCTTATCCTATCAAAAAAGTTTCAAAAACTGAGTGCAGAAAAGAAAAAAGCGGGAATTTTTGTTGGGCCACAAATAAGATCATTAATAAAAGACTCAAATTTTACGGACACTATGACAGAGATTGGGAAAACGGCATGAAATGAGTTCTGAATTTTCTCAACACGTTGAACAACTGATGAGTCACTTTCAAAGGCATGGATGTAACATGAGCATCAAGTTACACTTTCTTCACAACCACCTGGACTATTTTCCCGCCAATCTTGGGGACCTAAGTGAAGAACAGGGCGAGCGATTCCACCAGGACCTCCGTACCATGGAGGAACACTATCAGGGCTACTGGAACGCACAAATGATGGCTGACTATTGTTGGAGCATTCAGAATATCTCTCTGCCTACAGCTTCAGCAAGAAAATCATATAAGAGAAAGTTTTTTTCATTATAAGAATTAAATAAATTAGAATTATCTCTAAATTTATGTGTTTTATTATAAAAAAAAACACCCGTGTCATATTTTTTTAACTAGAGCTGATATAGAAATTTCAATCACGGAATTGAAATCGTCATAATAAATTGGACTAATATCATGTAACATAACCCAATCATCAGAAATGCTGTTGTGCAGTGTTATCATTACCGCAAGTTGAATATTATACTTTATCTACGATTCTAACAATAAATATCTGCACTATCATAATTTTTAACGCAAAATATATTTGGAAACGCTGACACAGTTGACATTTACCACAAGCTGAATACCTACTATGCTTTATTTACGACTATAACAATAAATATCTTCACTGTCCATCGTTTTAGCGCAAAATATAGTTGGAAACGTTGATACAGTTGACATTTACCGCAAGTTGAATACTATGCTTTAATTACGACTACCAATAAATTGACAAAAAGAATACTTTATTTACAAATAACAGATATAACAATGATATATAAATTTTTGTTTTAATTAGGTACCTGCCCATTTTATTTATTAACGAAATTAATTGTAAAGTTTGAACAATATATGGGACTGAATTATGCTAGTTTATAGTTTCTTGTATAGATGCTATGATGTACTAACTAGTTGCGGTACTATAGAATTAGAAAGTCCATAGAGACAATACTTTATATTTGCTTTTCATTTCATTCAAATATGCCCATCTTCTGTAAATGATTTGGATTTGACGTTCTTCTACACCCATCTTAAAAGTTTTTGTATACACTTTTATATTTGTTTTGTGATTTTTCGGGTAACAAATTCTGTATTGTAGCATTAACTGCTTTTCTTAATTCTGGAAGTGTACACAATAATAATTCATCTTCACTATCCATCGTTTTTAGCGCAATATATAAAAATGTCAAGTCTACACACTTGACATTTAGTCATATTATGTCATATATCGTCGTATAGAGCCACCGTTCACGGCTTGCTAGATTGGCATTATCTAGTAGTAACCTAGCAAAGACAAGCGAGTTATAATAACACTCTGTTCGCTTATGGATACTATTAATTGCTCAAAAGCAGTTGAATAATATATATATAATTCAATATGAGTAGATAAAATTATAATGATTTAGTGTTTACAGCAGAATAACGAAAAATTGCATTTTTTGTAGTAAAAATTTGGCGACCTTGTCTAAAGTTATTATTTTATCAACCGTTGGAAGTTTATTTATAAGGAATATATCGAAGAATAAAAATAACAAAAGAAAAGAAGCCACGTGTAGATTGTCCGCTAATTTCTACACACCCTATATATTGTCGATATTTATGCTGATTCTATTCATCAGATATTACCAACACCAACACACTTCTAATAATTTAAAACTAAATAAATTAATGAAGATAAAAATTGAAAATTTATTCATTAATACAGCTGGAAATGAATTTGCTTTGCCAATACTTACTAACAAAGTTCTTAAAACGACTATCAAGTCCAATTCAGCTTCAAACAAAACTTCACTAAATAACGATAATGTTTATATTGGCATCTGCCATCTATATTTTCGATTATAAACTTAAAAATCAATTTATTACAAACAAAATAAAATGTTTAATGTTCTTTATTATTTAAAAAAAAGTTAACATACACATAATACAGGGAATCAATATTGGTATTAACTGCAATCTAAGTAAAATAAAATTGCTTTGAAATACATATCTACATTCTACATACTTATTACATAAATTTTCCCAGAAAATATCACAGATATAAATCAAAGTCTATTCTGTTAGACGTATAAAAATTGGTATTTTCACCACATTTTCTAACCCATACACCTGTTTTAAAATAACCTTCATTCATCCACTTGTTCATTTGTTCTGTTGAATATGGTCCTTGTATATCATCACCATCTTGTTTCCATTTAAATTCCCACATTAGTTTATTTATTCCGGAAGTTTCACCACTATCATTTTCTGCTGTATCATTCAATTTTTTCTTTTCTTTATCTTCAAAGTTATCAGAATACATATCTAATTCTGGTTCAGCCATTGATTTTTTTGCTTTATTCCTTTTATTGTAATTTTCTATCTAAAATTAAAAAATAACATATAGATGCTTGCAAAAATTAAAGGTGGGAAATACATTACTTTTTGTGTAATATATTCATAAGTTTCTTGATAAACATCCATATTTCCCATGTTTGTTAAAATTTTATTTGCTAGTTCTGTTAATTCAGTAACTTCTTTATTGGTAGACAATGTTCCAGCTTTTTTCCTTCTCAATCTTTCAATACTAGTTAATTTTTCATTATTTCCTCCTAATCTCCTTAAAGCCTTTGAAATCGTTTCTGTCGGTTTCATGTATGTTATTATTAGTTTATATGTTTTGATTTCATCGAAAATTTCTTCCTCTGAATCACTATTATCACCTAATCCTTTCGCATCATCAATTTTTGCATTGGTTTTTATTTGTTGCCAATCTATATTATCCAACCAATTGTCCCGAACTTCTTTTTCGTTCTTCCAAATGAAATGGCCCTGCTTATCAAAGTGACCCATTTCCATTTCTTCTTGCATATTAAACGCAGTCATTCTAACTTCACCCTCTTGCGTATCTACACCATCTTCTTCACCTGAAAATCAATTCCATTACAAATGAAATTATATGTAATGTTGTAAGTTGTAATGAAGCTTATAACATACTTCTTCACCTTAAAATCAATTCATTGCAAATGAAATTATATGGAATGTAATGTTGTAAGCTGTAAATTGCATTTGAAGTTTGTAACATTCTTTAATGTGAATTTACCTTCAAATTCATTATCGTCCATAACATTATCTTCGTCATTGTAATCCTCTTCGTCGGAGTCTAAAGAATGTTTTTTGAAGCTTCTATTACGCCTTACATTTTTCCTTTGGATGTCCCCTTGTGGAATAAAATCGTCTAATTTGCGCTTGAACATTTTTGTTTATGCAACGAAAATAGAAAATCAAGTTCTTTCGTTTATACTTTCAAACAATTATGATTATAAATTGATCTAATTAATCCGATATTCAAGTGAAATATGTTTTTTGACAATTACAATCGTCATTCCACTCACTCACTAATCTAATATTTACATAAATAGGGTGCTGCCATCTATATGTTCAAAGTTAATTATTGAATTCAATTTTCTGAAAAGCTGTATTTATAGTAATTTATTTATAATTTGTATAATTTTCTACTTATTGTATACCTAAAATTGCAATAATTATTAATTTTAATCGTATTTCTACTACTTAAGTTTTATATTGTATAAAAGTTTATTTAAAAGTGTTTACTTACGAACCTCGCAGCTTCAACTTAAAAAGCCATTTTGCAATTGCTTAAATGGTTATTTAAGAGAATGAGAAATGCTTTTATTTTTTTATGACGAAATTAACGACACGAACACATTGTTAGATAAGTTTTATGGCCATTTGTTAATAAAAAATAAAGCTATTATCGGGTTAAAATAAAACAAATTTAATGAATTTCACTACTATAAAGACCAGTGTAGTTCTATTTCAACAAAACTATGTCAAACTGCAATTCACTTGAACATTTATGATTTTTCATATTTTAAAATTTTCTTAAAAGTAATATACATTGGAATCTGTCACACTGTGCTTAACACTTAGCTTTATCCCAAGAAATAGTTATACGGGTGTATATTGCAGTTTTTAGGAACTTCTTAAAAGAAGGATTTAATCAGTTTCACCCGTCCTCCAGGGCTGCCCGATCACCCACCACGAGGGTATCCGAAGGTAGAACGAGGGCGAGGACAAGCTTGCCCGCCATGCGCGCCGAAAGAACTTCATTGTTGAAAAGGAGCCCCGGGTTTACTATCCTGATAGGCAGCTCTTTATACCAGAACTGGCATCTATTAGAGAACGTCTTGGCCATTGTCGACACTTACGTTTGCTGGGAAGGTCTCAGAACATTATCTAAGAGCTGGGGCCGCAAACGTCTGGTATATGACAATCCAAAGTTTAGAGAAACTGCCACCTGAAAATGGAGAGACAAAACCATCATAGTACCCCCATCCTTATTGGCACACGTGGCATATGGCCTCGTTGTAATCAAATCACCGAAACCTTGATTCTTATCTCCGGATCGGTAAAGATCAGCTGTGTAAACTCCATCACAAAGTGAGGAAGCACCATCACAGAAAGGACAAATAATTTTTTTTGTTGATTTAGATTTTTGTGCGCCGGATCCAATCAGCCATTTTGAAACTATGTTAAACAATGCTTGGAATGTTGTTTACATGGTTTATTTAAACGCTAAAGTTTTTTAGTGGAAATTTAACTTCTCAAAAGGGTAAAATAAAACACTGAAATAATACAAATTTTCTATAATCAAATGAGTTTTAATACTTTTAGTCTCCTATTTTTATTCCACGCTTACTTCTAGTCGTGATGCCATTTTTTTTTAATATACATATACATATTTCGAAACAAATTTGCATTAAAAGCAATTTTATTCATACATATTCTAGTAAACTTGCGGACAAAAAAACTGTCCAACTCATTTACATTTTGTAGATTAATATGCAGATTTTTAGAACTTCCTACAAATAAATAATACTTGGCTCAAATTTTGTTATTTCATGTATAAATAAAGAAATCATAATTAGAGAACGGACACGCTTACCACATGACGCAAAGCCCAGTGCAGTACTGGCGAAAGGCTGTATTTCTAAAATATTTAATTTTATTTATATAATTGGAAAACGAACGGGTGGTGATTTATAAAATTACGAAATACATGTTTAGTTGTTGAAAAGTTGTATTTATAAAGTTTTTAATTTTATTTATATAATTGGAAAACATACGGGTGGTGATCTATCTATCTAAAATTACGAAATACATATTTATTAATTAATTTAATTTATATAATTGGAAAACAAACGGGTGGTGATTTATAAAATTACGAAATACATATTGCAGTGAATTGTGGTGTTAATTGCTTATTTAACTTGATCCACAATACACAGTAGCTTGGCCGGTCTATCTCAAGTCGGGTACGCCTTCAGGAGCTCTTGTATCTACAGGGTTACCCTCACAGGGTACGTAGCACAATAATAAAACAAAAGGTATTAGAAAAGAAAACAAAGATTCCCCCAATGAAATTTTATATAAAAAAAATAAGACTTTAGCGAGTATAAAGCCGTACTGAAACACCTATTGTGTATCAGGGGTGAGGAAAACTTTGATACAAATGACAGTAGAGAGAAAAAACCTCACTAAATGACCGCGAGCAAAATTAACCTAATTAAATATTGAGGAAAACTGTCAATCTTCAATAATTACGTTATCCCTAACTAAAACGTCAACAGAACATTTCTGTATGCGCGCGCACTAACTCTGACCCATGCGCACATTTAACATGGTACAAATACAATTTTCCCACCAAAATCTATCCTAAAATATTACAGATAAAAAAATATACTCAAAAAAATATGAAAATTTTCCTTAATATTCATCTGCCTCAAAATATATATTATAAACTAATTTTTTACTGAATCTACGAGCTCCAAAATTATACAAATATTATAACTAAATCATATCTAAATAAATGCATATAATTACAAAAATATACGTACATTAATTAATGTAGTCATCATACTTCACAAAAAAAAATTAACATGAGAGATTTCAGATAGGCCGCAAAAATCAAACTTACAAGTATAAAAGACTCGTAATAAATCGAGAATTAATTTTAACACATCAGTATCACCACACTAAAACATAAACCGTAATTACTAAAATTAACTGAATAAAAAATAAGTCTTTATCCACCAAACAATTAATTAGACCTATCTGTTCAATAGCTGGTTAATCTCTGTCCCCTACTTCACGGAAATGGAATATATCGCCATATCTAACATAAAAATCAAAAGAGCAACAACAGCTATCACTTCCAAAGTGGCGGAAACTGCAAACATCAATCTGTCTCGAATATACAGTCGTGGACAAAAATACATATTATAATAAAATTTACATAAAATATAAAATATTTTCAAATATTTTTCTGGAATAAAATACACATAAATATATAGTCTTTTATAGTTTCTTTTAATTTTTTCTTCGGGGAAAAATTCACTGCAATATGTATTTGTTGAAAAGTTGTATTTTTTAAGTTTTTAATTTTATTTCTATAATTGGAACATTTTTATTTGTTCATTTTGTCGTTCAAGTTGAGTAAAGGAGTATTAATATTGACTAGCAATAGTTTCTCAAGGTTTTCTTCTGTCAATTTTGTTCTCTTTGAATTAAGTACATCCATAAATAGAAATTTTATGCACACTTACGTGAAAATAATTGGAAGATGTTGCTTAAATGAAAAGAAAAGGAATGTACGTGCTATTTCTCTTACGAAATACGATAAACTTATTTATTTTATCTACGTACACCACACCACACCACTGAAAAACACTATATTTTCCGAATACAATAGCTGGGTGGTCCATTGTTATCGCTGCGAGACCAGGTGGCCGAGTAAGTCAAACAAATACTTCATTGAATTACGCCGGGATGTACTGAGCGACGTTATACACAATTCCAATTGCCGATTGCGTTTTATGGAAATTGCATCCGTTCTCTAATCATAATATACTGTAGTAGCTGATATAGTATTTTTATTTACAATTGTTATTTTGAAATAAACCGCTTAAATATCTTGACATAGTTTCAAAATGGCGACAGCGTAAACAATAGCTTCAAGGTCATGAAAAATGAACGCTAAAACATCAAAGGTACCGGGAATTTTGTCCTTTCTGTTATTCTGGGGCACCATCCACCATCACTTCATGACGTCAGTTTGGCGGGATTTCCTACGTGGGCCACCCAACTCAGCTTCACGGAGATGGACGTCGTAGGCACTGGACTCGTCATCGTCCGCTTTTGGCAACAAAAGTTTAGAGGCACCCTTTACTAACGACACCTTTATTCTTCTTACCTTAATTATATCGTAATTTTGTCAGGTTACATGTTAATGTAAATTTCATATTCTTGTAAAACCTACAGGTGGGTAAAATCCTAACCCGAAATGTGTAAAATCAAATAAGATTTCAATAAATACATTATATTATCCTCTTTTTCCGGTAGTACTACCTCAACGTCACCTTTCTTCCATGAACAACTGAGTTTGGTATTACTAAAAGTCGTGTTTGCAATTAATTTCATATAACAAAGTTATAGATTTTAATACTCACAGTTATAAAATAATTGTTACAAAAAAATCATTGCAATAATGGTAATATCATTACAAAATATATTTTTCTCAATAAAGATATCCAGACGTATTTGTTTACAATGAATGGATTTATACATAAGTAAATTATGAATATGCGATACCTACTATTTAGTAAAGGTCATCGTTCTCTCGATACAACAGCTGAGTATTTCGTGCAGTCCCAAAACGGTTTTATTAAATAATTTAAAATTATATTACACAGCGGATAATTTTAGAAATTTTTTTTTATTAAATATTAATTTACAAGTTTAATCTAAAATTAAATTTACTGACACTTATTCAGAATAACACTATATGCATATAAAACTAAAATGGTATCTACTTTATAATCTGCTGTTTTAAAATTATTAAATTAAAAATAATTTAATGTATGGCAACGCTGTTGAGTGATAATCGCCTTTCATTGCCTTAAACTGCAGTTTTTTTTTACCAAAGTATAGAATTTAACTCCACAAATATTTGTGGAGTTAAAGTAAATACTGTGCTAAAACTCCGCTGTGTAATTTTATTTTTAATTTTAAATTACTTCCTCCATCGAGAGTACGATGACCCTTGCTATATCGTAGATATCACATATTCACAACTTACTTATGTATAAATCCATTCATTGTAAACAAACCGTAATGAAACGTGAATATTGATGAAAAAATGAAACAAGTTTTTATATTCATACTTTAAGTATATTATTACAAATTAAATATAATTCTAAATATTTTACACGATGTTTTTTTATCACCTACATTGCTCATATACACGGTTACTTAATACATATGTATACTTATCAACATGCAGTTTCTATATTATAATGACAAAACAAAGAAAAACTTTTTTAAGAATAAAAAATGTATAATTGTTTTTAGGAAAAGGAAAAAAACATATAAATTTAGAAAAAACTACAAAGTTGTCGCCGCTGTAATTTCATCGTTCTTCTTTAGAAAGTTCGCCACAAACTTCTTTATTTCTACTTCATCTACACACAGAAAACAAGGATATTAGAAACTTTTTTAGAGCAGGTATAAATCTACCAGTGTCCTTGAAATAAAAAGACAATGTTCTCGTACAAAATGAATCCAAAATATTTTTCCCAAATTCCCTTGCAAACGCGAAAAAAACAAAATGACAAAGATATTTATAAAATATTTGTCCCGCCATAGCGTTTTAAGAGCGCTACTGACTATAAAGAGTAGGGTTAGCGTTCCTCGATTCAGTTTCGATCATTACATTTGTACGAGGGTGGATCAATAAATACCCGTGTTAGGAAAGAAGACGCAAGTTTTTCACAATTTTTTAATTTATTTTTCAACGTAATCATCTTTTAGTACAATACACTTTTCCCAACGTTTCTGTCATTTCTTTAACCCCTCCATAAAATACGATTTGTCAAACTCTGCAAAATATGCTTCTGTCTCGACGATAACCTCCTCGTTTGAGCTGAATCTTTTTCCCCCGAGCCACGTTTTCATGTTGGGGAACAGAAAGAAGTCGCAGGGAGCCAAGTCAGGCGAGTACGGTGGGTGCGGCAGCAATTCGTAGTGCAGTTCATGCAACTTTGCCGCGACAATTCTGGATGAATGTGCTGGTGCATTATCGTGGTGAAACAGCACTTTTTTCTTAGCCAAATGGGGCCGTGTCTCCTTCAATTTTATATCGAATCGGTCCAATAATTCACTGTAGTACTGCCCCGTGACCGTTCTTCCTTTCTGCAAAAAGTCCATGAGGATTATTCCGTTGGAATCCCAAAAAATCGTGGCCATGACCTTTCCGGCCGATGGGACCGTCTTTGCCTTCTTCGGAGCAGATTCACCCCGAAAAATCTATTGTTTTGACTGTCGCTTGGACTCTGGCGTATAATAATTGATCCAGGTTTCATCAACGGTGACGACTCGACGCAAAAACTCCTGCGAATTTCTCTTAAAGAGGTCCAAACACTGCTTCGACATTGACAACCGTATCCGCTTGTTGTCCACCGTAAGCAATCGCGGCACCAATCGGGCCGACACCTTTCTCACCGATAACTTATCATGTAAAATATTAATTGCCGTTCCGTACGACACGCCTACGGCCTCTGCTACTTCGCGCACTTTCGTTCGGCGATCAGCGAGAATCATGTCGTGGACCTTTTCAACGATTTCCTCGGTAACCACGTCTGCCGGGCGGCCTGGGCGCTCCTCATCAAAAACAGATGTACGACCACGTTTAAATTCGTTGAACCAATATCTTACGGTTGTCATAGATGGTGAAGGGTCCCCATAGACAGCATCCAACTTCGCTTTTATTTCTTCGCATGTTTTTCCATCCAAAAATAAAAAGCGAATTACGGATCGATATTGCTCTTTTTCCATTTTATCGAGAAACACGAAACACGTGTGATACAACTGGCTGCCAAATAAAAACTAACCTATGAATCAGTCTGAAATTTATTGTGGTGTTGTCTGACAGATGGTAGTACACGACGGTAATGCCAACTTCCCTCAGCAGCGCCACCTGTCTTCAAACACGGGTACTTACTGATCTTCCCTCGTACATGTGTACGTTCGATATGATTCACATTTACGTGTTCTTATTAACGTGTTGCGATTAAGGGAAACGAGTAGATCGTTATCAAATTACGAAAGTTGCGGACTAACACTATTTCAATATTTTATATGTGTTACTTCTCGCAACAACAAAAAAAACCGTTCACGTAATACACATGAAATGAAGCTGATTTAGGTCAGTCCTAAAAGCTTTCGTCCACGAATTATTTTTAGTATGTGGTTTGTAGATTAATGCTAAGTTTGTGTAATTTTGTATTTATTTAGAACAAAAAAAAACATCGAAATTGAACAAAATAATCCCACGTAGATCACACAACTCCATTTTTAATAATTCACAACTTGAATACAAAAGATAAGTATAAACAGTTGATTTTGTACGTAAATATATTGAGGTTATTGAATCTTAGCATACAACAGTGTTATCTTAGTGTTGTAGTTTTTATAACTTCGGCAGCTGTTATAAGTAACACACACACAGAGATACTCTGTAACGTATGTGTTCAATACATAACAGTATTTATTATTTACAGACATTCTGAATAACTTTTTGGATTCATATTCTATATAATTACATCTTTCGATTTTTCATACGTTGTTCTTTTCTTTCAAGGACACCTGTATAATTAAATAAGAAATTGTGGAACTAAGAAAATGTGGAATAGAAAATTCAAAATAATATTTTCAGCTGATCGAAAAATTTATATTGAGAACTAGTGAAAAAATCTAATGTTGCCCGGCATGTGGTAGAAACTAATCATAACATTACGGCAGATTGTTTAAAACTTTTTAAAAATATAAACAATCCGATGGAACTGAACATATATGAGAGCATTCATATAATTAAACACGAAAATAACATCCACGACTTCGACAAGGGTAACTTTACTTACTTACACCTTTATTGTACCCCATGTTCAGCACTGTAATTATTATTTTTACCTACTGAGGATGACAACTCACGTATTTAGGATGCGAATATTAATTTTGTTAGGGGTTTTATACCTTTTCAAAAATTTTTTTGTCTTGCGTTTTGTCATGCGTTTTCAACTACATTTCAATACTAGTTCACCTGCTCGTCTTAGCTAGTTTATTTGTGTTATAGTTCAGGTTTCATACGCATACAGGCTAGCGTTGACTTGACTATGTTTCAGTACTTATATTAGTGCTTTAGTCATTTAAAGACGGCAGACTATGTGCCCGAACAGTAGCGTGATGTGGAGGGATCGAGTAGAGGCGTACAACGATCAATTCAGTTGCCGTTGAGACGTTGTAAGCGATACATTGTTAACACAATCGTGTTGAAAATGTCGGGAGTACGTAGAAACAATGCATCGACTCGGTTGCATGCTAACGTAGTAAAGAAATTTTTACATCGGTTTCCCGATTTAATATATGACGGTACCGTAGTGAAATGTTTAGTTTGTGAAACAACTTTATTAACTTGGAAAGCAAGTCAAGTGCCAAAGACATATAAATAGTGACAAACATAAATCGAATAATAGTGGACGCAGATCATATAATAAATTTGTGTGTGATTTAACAATGATGTTAATTGCGACCAATATACCAATGCAGAAAGTGGAACACCCAATGTTTCGTCAGTTTTGGAAGAAATACAATCCTACGTGGAAATTACCAGCAAGAAGTACGCTACGGAATTACGTACCGTCAGTGCGTGAGAGAATTGTAAATTGTACGAAAAATACGGTAAAAAAAATTCCTGTGGTTAACAATAGACGAAACTACAGATATTAAAAAACAGTCCATCCTAGCCATTCTAGTACGGACGCTGACTCCGCAAGGACCTTCTCCTCTTTATTTACTAACCTGTAAACGAATGCAAGGGTGTACTGCCAGAGCGATATATGATGTATTAATAGAAACACTACACAAATTTGAGATTTTACCGAAGCAAGTGTTAATGTTAGTTACTGATGCTGCCAAGGTTATGTGTTCCACGGCAAACTTACTCATAACGATTCAACCAAACCTGCTGCATGTCACATGTTTGCTTCACGTTTTACACCTTGTAACAAACACTATACGTACAACTTATCCTGATGTGGATCAACTGATAGGACAAACGAAAGCGGTTTTTCTTAAATCTCCGAAACGGATTCGGCTATTTCATTCGCTGTGTCCTGATATACCCGAGCCGCCGCAACCAATTCTTATACGATGGGGTACTTGGTTAGAAGCAGCATTTTATTATTATAAACATTTTGAAAAAATTAAATCAGTGATTTTACAACTAGATGCCAAAGAAGCAGCTGCAATACGGCACAGCCAGGTTCAATTTAACAATCCTCAAGACGCAGCAAATTTCAAAATTATTTACGACAGTTACGTTCCAGTACTGGACGCAATAAAAAATTTACAGAACACTGCGCTGTCCTTATCGGACTCATTAGCAATTATTGACCACGTAAAACTAGTGCTGCATATCCTTGAAGATGAAAAAAGTGATTGTGTCCGTGAAAAATTTAACAGTGTATTAGATAAAAATGTAGATTTTACAAAATTAGGGCAACTTTTTACCAATACTGAAGATCCGTTGTACAGATACAAAGAGCGCTTTAACTATGCAAATATAACATCTCTCAACGTCGAACAATCCTTCTCTGTATATAAACATATACCGCCTAATTCTGAGCAAACGCAACGATCCGAATGTATGAATATTTCTCCCGCTTCGAATACAATTCCCCTGAATGCTGTAGGCAACATCAATGTCATATATCATACATACTTACATATTATGGAGCCGCGTAAGAAAAATTATCTGATTACCAAATTACTATTAAAGGACTATAAATTGTTTAGTCCTGTGTTATGGTAATGAGTAAATTGCAATACGTTATTCTACAAAGCGTAATGAAATTATTAATAAGCGGTTAAGAAAATTGCAAATAAGGCATCAAGAGATTTAATAAATTAAATTTTAATAATAAAGGTCACAAAAACTGTTCATAGTAAACTAAATAAACTTCAGAAATAAATAAAAACTAAATTAAATTCCAGTAATGTTAAGAAAAATTTACTCTTACAGATAATAAAATAAATTGTACATAATGAGAAATTAATTATCTAATAACGGAAATTCATCCGTTTAAACTCATCACCGTAAAATAATTGATGATGTTTGGAATATTTATAATTACGAAAACCATTTAATTTTAGTATGCGGTTAACGGAAGAGCAGCATATGCCTAAATCGTTGGAAATATCGCTAACTGTCAAATTTGAATTTAGTTCTATTGCAGCGCATACTAAAATGAACGTATCATTAGGAACTCTGCGATTTGGGAATAATGGTTTTAAATTTTGTACAGAACCAGTAATGTCTATTTTCTTTTCTTATTTTCACTATTCAAACGCTTAAGAGACTCCGTATAGGGTGACAGTGGTGACACTAATTTGTGACATTAGTTGTTAAATGGTTACGCGACAGACTGGTTTGTGATTGGCTAAACGCGTTCAGGGGAATTGTATTCGAAGCGGGAGAAATATTCATACGTTCGGATCGTTGCGTTTGCTCAGAATCAGGCGGTATATACGTCGCTATGTACGAACCTTTCCGAGACTAATACAGAAACATATATTATGGTGCAGTTTTTTCATCGCGCACATTCGCATTTTTTTGCAACAATGTAAACATGTTGGGTAAGTTATTTATGTTTTTTCTTAACGTTTTGTATAGGGATTCGATATATTTATTTTTAAGTAAGCGCAGTTATTCTGCTAAACTCTCCACGCAACGCCACTGCTGGGGCACATAGTCTGCCATCTTTAGTCATGGTTATATCTTAGATCTGTCTTATTGCCTTTAATATTAATCGAACACGTAACTGACTATGGGCTAAAAGTAATTAAAACGCATATAATAATCCGGCGATAATTACTTTCACCATTACGATTTTTACAATTACATTTTGACGTTGGCATTGTAATTTCGCGTCACGTATATCTCTAGTCATGCATTCAGTCGTGATTTCTCAAACAAAATCATCTTTTCTGATGAAGCACATTTTGAAATTGGTGATTTTGTCAACAAACAAAATTGTCGGATTTGGGGTGAGGAAAATCCACGAGTGATTCATGAAAGGTCTTTACATCCTCAAGGAGTCACAAGTTCTTAACTAACTTATCCACTTTGATTAACCCTAGGTCTACCGAGCGGATCCAATGGACCCGAAACGATTTCTAACCATTGTTTTATCGTACTTATGGTTGGGCTAATTTACTGGTATTAATAGACTTTTTAAGTACGAGTTACAGCTTTAAAATTTTTACAAAAAAAATTATTTTAGAAAGAATAGTTTTGGCAGTATAAAAATACTTTCGCGATTTACCAACCGGATCCGTTGGACCTATATGTCGTTTACTGTATAAATGTAGGTAAAGCGAGTGTGTTTTACAATGATAGTGGTTCACTTATAAATTCCGGACTTCCCCGCTGCTTTACATATTCATAGCCGCACGTCGTGAACAATGCATTAGTGCTTGCCGAATCGGTGTAGTGTTACTTTGTTACTGTGAATAAGACAAAATTTATATTTTGTTCAGTTGTGATGTGCGATTTGATATTTTAGCATCATTTTTTATCAATTGTCAAGTAGTTATTTCTGAATCTTTTATTGCGGAATACCTTACACAACAACAGCTAGAGGCGATAGTAGCCGAAATGAGTGACGTTGAATACAATAGCGGATATGAAGCTTCAGACGACGATGGAGAGGTAGATGCAGTCGAAGGCCTCATCGATGGAGGTGATACAAGCACAGCAGAAGAATCAGATAGGGAAGAATTTGCTGAGAGCAGCGATGATGACCACAATAGAAATCCGACATCCGAAATGGATGTCCAAGAATTGAAGAAATTTATTGGAGTTTTGATACTAATAGGTGTATACAAATCTTATAACGAGGACGTAACACCACTTTGGAGCAAAAACAATGGTCGAAAAATCTTTGGTACTATTATCGCTCGAAATAGGTTTCAAAATATACTTCGTATACTTAGATTCGACGATGCAGCGAAAAGACGAAGAAAAAGGGGTGGCGACAAAATAGCACCAATACGGGAATGCTTTGAGTTATAGAATACTTATTTGCGAGATGCGTATGTACCAAATTGGTTTATGACGGTTGATGAACAGCTTGTAACTTTCAGAGGCAGATGTCCCTTTAGACAATATATTCCATCAAAACCTGGACGACATGGAATAACATTTTGGGCCATTTATGATAGTGTAACAACCTATGCATGGAAAGTGGAAATTTATCCTGGAAAGCAGGGAGAGGAAAGAGACAAGAAACAAGGTTGTAAAACGTTTAGTAGAAGAAATTGAAAACTCTGGAAGGAATGTCACCTGCGACAAATTCTTCACTTTGTACAATCTTGCAAAGTATTTGTTATCACAAAACCTAATCACTCAAAAGAGAGAAACAGACTGAAGGAGAAAAGGACAAAGTTAAGAGATACAATCTTGGCAAAGAGTGGCAGGCACGTATTAAGGAGATATCTGTTTAATTTATATGAGACGGGCCATAAAGGGTGGCAGCATTGGTGTGACGGTGGTGCTGGTGGTAATATATTCAGAAGTTAGTCCTAATGTCTGGCAGGGTGTTTGACTGCGGATAACATTAGTTGGTACAATTCGTAAAAATAAGCCTGAATTGCATCTTCATTTGTTGATCCAAAAAATCGTCAAGTGTTTTCCACACAGTTTGGTTTTACAGACGATGCGATGATTATTTAGTATTGCCCAAAGAAACGCAAGCTTGTAACGTCGCTGAGTACTCTGTACAGTGAGAAAAATGTTGATGGCCAAAAAAAGAAACCTCAGGTAATCCTGGATTAGAATAAAACAAAAGGTGGCGTAGACAACATGGACAAAATGACACGATCAAACATTGTAAAAAGGACGACGAAGAGATGGGCTGTTGTAGTTTTTTATAACATGATAGACATCAGCGCCATGAACGCATACATACTATGGAAGCTCTTGAAACCTAATTCAGCTTTTGATTTGAAAATGAGAAGAATCTTTCTAATTGACCTAGGAAAGGAGCTAGCAGAATACAAGGACCACGAAAAACCAGAAGCAGAAGAAGCTGAAGCATCTACTAGTTCTGAGATTCCAAGAAAGAAGAAGAGATGTGATGTTTGTCCATCTTCAAAAGACAGAAAAAAAAGAACAACTTGTGCACATTGTAAAACCAATGTATGCGGTGAACACTCAGTAGTTATATGTAAGAAATGTGTTTAACCCACTTTTACTTTTATGTAAGTCATTTATATATTTTATTTTACAATATTTATGTCTTCTTATTTATTATTACTGCTTCGGTTTATTCTAATGGTCTTTTCTTATGTTGAATAAAATAAAAGTCAAATATAATAATGCTTACGCTATATTGAATTCAAAATAATCGCCGAATATTAGCTCAAACCCAGCATATAGTAATACGGGTCCAATGGACCCCGCGGTAAGTTGCAATGGGCCGTTTTCCTAGTAGTCCTAGGGTTAATATAAAACTGTTTTGCAGTATCTCTTCAATTATGTTCAGAGAAAATTAAAATGCAGGTCAAATTTGAATTAATAAGTTTAGAAACTTCACTAACTCTAAAAAAATTAAAATATTATTTCACCTTGCCTTCTGAAACCATAATTTTCATTATTTAGAAATCATAATTACCTTTATCTAATAGAGAATGTGATATATTCCTAGCCATAGTTTTAAATGTGTCTCTAGAATCGAATCTCCTATCTGCGTAAGCTGGTGTTAATAACTTAACCACAAGTAAACCAATTTCAGTCTTTCCTAATTTTTGTTTCTTCATCTTATTAATAACATTTTGTTGTTTGTCATTTGGAGGAGGATCTTTATTTATCTTAATTTTTTTCGCTTCCTCAGGCTTTGTCCTGTCGTCCTTTTCGATTGCCCGTTTCCTATTCGTTTCTGCACCGTCCTGATCTTTAACCTTAGCTTGAATGTTGTTTTGCTTGGAACTGCTCGGAGTTGATAACCTTCTTTCTTTATGCCGTTTCTCTTCGTTGGTCTTTCTACAAGAACCGTCATCTGTAGAATTATCATCCTCCCCGAACAAATTCTTGATTTTAGATTTACCCTTTTCCACTTCTTCCTTCCTAGCCCTTTCCTGTTTTTCGAACTCTTCGCTTATCATTTTGGATTGTTTAATCATGTTGTCGAAAACTTCGTATTTCTCCTCCAAGAATTTCCGAACGTTATCAGACATTTTAATTTCGAAGCCCGCCGAAGAATCGCTTTTTTTACTAGTTTCGCTGATATTCTTTTTACTTTCATCTGAATAAAACCTTTCTAAAGCTTCTTCTGGAGTTTCCCGTGATTTAATATCAGTTGTACTTTCCTGTTTTCGCAGTTTTTCGTCTTTAATTTCATACGATTCTTCAGTCGATCTTCTAGACGACGAACTTTTCCTATTTCTTCTACTACTCCTGTCTTTTTCTGTAGAAAGTAAATCGCTGGCTTTACAAAAATCGCTTCTCCTTCCATCTTTGTCCTTTTTTACTTTTACATCATCTTGTACTGGTTGCTCTGTGGTCCTAGATAAAGCTTCTACTTTCATTGAAACTTCATCGAAATTTTCGGTTTTAACAGGCGCTGATTTGTAATCCATATCTCCTTTAGAAGCTTCGAATAACATTTCTTTGTTTTTACTACACATTTCTGACGTATCTTCGTTTTCTTCTCTTTTGATTGCTGACGATTGTTCCTCCTCGAATATTTCTCGAGCTGTTTTAAACGTCACTTCTTTCTTAATACCACTGGCTTCTGCTTTTCCTTCTAGATCGCTATCAGAATTACCTTCCGATTCCTTCTTTAATAATTGGTCTTTTTTAATATTACGGAAAAGATCGGTGAGGGTTTCGTATTTCGCTGGCTTCGGAGTCCAGTCTTCTAAAGCGTCGTATAGCTTCTTCTCTGCAGTTAACGCCTTAACATTAGAAACCTGGAACATATAGAGCTATTTTGAAAGAACATTTAGTACACAGTGTGTCTCAAAAAGAAGTAAATCCTAATGGATCAAGTATGAATTAGGGATTTTATTGTTCAGCAATAGATTGTCCATCATTTATCAATATACGAGGGATGTACAATATTTATTGTCCCTAGCATAGTAGGCGTTGAAACACAATTTTCATAATAACGCAACATACAGTCGACACTGTTATAGTGAAAAACTCTTTATAGTGAAATTTTTTCAAGCCCTAGAATATTTTAATGAAATTTCATGTAAAAAGCCCTGCATATAGTGAATCTGTAAAATATATATAACTGCAATTATATTTATATGAACACATTTTGGGGATTTTTCAAATTAATACTCATAGCGAAGATGTGGACAAAAATATACTGAACGTATACAGCTCCAATTAACATAATTTGAACTAGAACTGTGGCTTTCATATAATCCAAAAGACATGAACATCTTACTTTGAAATATAGATTTACTTGCAATTTAATTAATAATAGCAATAGGAACTTGAAACAGGCCTCAAAAGCCTATGGATTTGTAACGGGGCAGGTCCGTTACCACTGAACCCATTAGGATAGGATGGTAATGTACAGTTCATAAAGTATAAGTTTTCAGTTCGTACTGCCCAAGTGGGAACCGCAAATTGTACTTTATCTCTTTCTAACACACATGAACACGCGCTGTAATACTACAGACGTTTGTCATTTTGAGTTAAGACGTACGTCTTTGAAATATTATATTAAATAAAAAGGATAGGTTGTCTAGGAGATAGTCTTATGATATTTGACTTGTCAAATTATATCAATATTGTTGTTTATTGACTTTGTTTCCGGTATTCTGACTTCTAGGTTAAGCATTCTTCCAATTTGAATATTTAGTTTATCAAAAATTACAAAATCTGGTTTTTTGAGAACAATACTGATAATAAATAGTAATATCAATTAGTGGCAATAAGTACGAAATTGTTTGATTTTGACATTTTTGACATTTCTAACCTATTTATTTTACAGAATATTTCTTAAATGCCAAGTAAACCTCTTGCTTCTCAAGCGAAACAGCTTGTATTAAATCTTACAGCCTATTAACAGGTAAAGGAGAATGGTGGACCATTTATGTCCATCGACCGCGTTCATGAGGTAATTCACATAATCAGTTAGATAAGGCGGTATTATGAAATAAGTTTTATTTTAGAGGGTAGCAGAAGCCCTTAATATTTCTAGTAGAACGGTCTAACTATTAAACATCGTAACATTCAGAATCCAGTCTTATCGTCTCCTAGCAAAAAAAGGTCTTGTAAGAAGGCAAAAACTAAGGACTTAGCAGAAGCAACTAAAATGGAAGTTCGAAATACTGTTTATGACATGTATAAAGAAAGTATGTTTTTAATATATTGTAAATATTTATTACATGTTAAAATTTTTCAGAAAAACATCTTACCTTAAAAAATTTAAGCAATGTTTTGGCTATGAAAGAATTTGTTCATACATGTACAACTACTTTAGCAATATTGCTTAAAGATATTGGTTTTAAATATAAGAAAGAGTGTAACAGGAGAGCGCTCACAGAGAAATTAAATATAGTCTGAATGAGAAATGTATTTTTAAGGGAATATATGAATAACTTAAATTCAACTTTATGTCAGGTTATGTTCCTTGATGAAATTTGAATCTTTTCGAAAGAGAATAGAATGAAATCCTGGCAAAATGATAATATAAAAAGTGTTAAGAAACCCAAAGACTATGATGGTAAACGGTTTATTATTATACATATTGGCACAGAAAATGGCTTCATTAAAGGAGTTAGTCTGATTTTTCCATCAAAAACAATCACTGGTGATTACCATGGAGAAATGAATGGTGACTCCTTTAAGCAATGGGTAAATGATCAGCTTATACCAAATCTTGAGGTACCGTCACTTATAATAATAGATAATGCTCCTTATTATAGCGCTAGTCAAAATAAACAACCAAATACCTCCTCAAAAAAACAGAAATTATGGAATGGTTGAGAAAAAAAGATAGAAGCTATTCACCTGCAATGACTAAGAATGAATTAATTCAATTAGTAAAATATCATTAAGAAGAGAAGATATTTATTATAGGTGAAATAATGTGAGAGTGGACATGAAGTTTTAAGATTACCTCTGTACCATTGTTACTTGAACGCAATTGAAATGATTTGGACTAAGGTTAAAAACTATTATAATTCAAATATTGGAAGAAATGGTTATATAGGGAGCAATTTCTTGATAGGGCAGAGATTGCTCCAATAATAATGTAAATGACTCAAGTTTTGAGTCAGAATCAAAAACTGACTAGTTTTCATTCATTTTTGTAATATATACTCCATTCACATTAAAAATAACATACCTATTGCAAATAATACAAGTAATATTTTTGAGGTTTTATTTGGATGAAACAGGAAAGTTTACTTCTATAAAAGTCCACTAAACATTAATAAGCAGGTAACTATCTTATTTTGACAAAATATTTTTGTATTTATATTTTGTAGAAGCTTAATATGGCTACATTAATACTGCCATAAAAACCATCAATGTGTATCATTTGCATGCACATAATATAAAGCAGCGAAGAAATTACTGCTACTGGTTCAACGAAACATTACATGATAAAGATCTCGTGGCAAGTTTTATATGAATGAAGTTTGTTTTTCTCTTATTGGTAGTGTACTAACCTGCAAAGTTATCAAATGTAGTCATCAGAAAATCCTCATGTGTTTGTTAAATATTATCTTCATCTAATAAAGGATAATATGGATTTGGATTGTATTATTATACCATTATTTTCTTAAGAAACAATAAAATATTAAATGTAGACTATATAAATGTTTCTTTTATGTATAATTTTATAAATGTAATTTGACAACATATATTTACAACTTTCAAAAGGTTTTAATTCTTTTTAAAAGAGTTACGAACATAACTTTTACATTCTTTTCCAATATATTTAAATTTATTTAAAATATAAACAATATATAAGTTAAGTAGAAATCTAAATTATTCATCAAATTAATTCATTCCCAATCTTCTTAACCCAGATATAGTGCAAGAAAATGATTTTGGTAGGTATGTCGTTCTTAATAATGCAAACATTTTTAACACTAAAGATCTTTTCAATACCTCATTTCACTATTGATATCTGACTTGAAATATTTCTTTTTAAATAAATTTTTGATCGAATATTTTCGTGAGTTTATAATTATAAATAATATTTAAAATAATTTGTTCAAATATTAAAGTAATAATTTCGGCATAGTTTTCTTGGATAGAATATATTTATACAGAACTAGAAAAGAAACAATACTTTTGAACTATTAATGTTCCCACTTTACTCATTATTATTATTTTGACATGTAGGTTATGTATATGCTTTCTTTGGTTATATTGCAAGTAACATACTAAAGTTTTGACAATATTGAAACATGACGTTTATATTTTATGATGACAAACGGTTGTTTCCGCGATTGAATACTGACTTCATTTGACTCTGCAGTACTGATTTGAATCATATGCTTCGAATTTGACCTTGAACTGAAAACTTATACTTTATGAACTATAGATAGCGCTACGCATCAACTGCCTATTATTACCCCAAAGTTACCTCCAGATATGTATTTTGCATTAGCCTGAGTGAATCTGGCGCCATAAAAAATGCCATTGATATTCGAAGCGGTCCAGGACATGAACCCAGAACATTCGGACTTATAGTCTAGTCACCTACCAACTAGACCAGCGCACCCTTTGCAATTTAGTTACTTTTTATTTCAAATAATTAATATCTATGTTTAACATACCAATTTAGCCAAGGAATTTCGGTACATCGTCATCGTAGTAACAGTCTTGAATACGGAATACTCTAAGTCGGCAGCGCAATCTTCGATGTCCTTCTTGTCAAATACTGGTTTTTCCTCGCATTCCTTATAATTGTCATTCAAGACGTCTGCTATCCTAGAAAGGTACTGTTCTCTGGTCGCCAAACTTAATCCGCTAACTTTTGTCTTCGTCGATGAAGCTGCTAGGACTTTCGTGTTTTTGGCGAAAAGTTTGTCGATTGTTTCTTGCGAGATTTCCTTAAAAAAAACAAAGAAACTTCTTATAACTGGTCTGTAAATCTGCACTGTTAATACGCTGATATATGGAAATCGAAGAATCAGAAAATTACTTACAAAGTTTTTAGGAAAAAAAGAAAGAGAAGCATAGGAGATGTCATTTAGGGTGACATATACTTTATAGATTTTAAAAATTAGTTTCTATGTGGAGGAGTTAGTCAAATTAAGTTTTGAATCCTATAAAACCCATTCTAAAAGTGCAACTTATGTGTGAAATGCTTCAGGACCTTATGATCTTACCAACATTGCACACAAAAGAAGTGTGAAGTGATTATTCAAAAGAATAACTATATAAATACAAAGGGTACTAGAAAAGTTTTGCAAAGCAGCTTTATTTATTAAATTTTTTCAAAGTAAGTTCCGGCACATTCAATACACCTCTGCATCCTCAAACACCAACCCTTTAAACCACCTACGCCAAGTTTCATTAGGAAGTAAGCCACACTTGTTGTTCCAAGCCCTCAGAAAGTCCTGATCACTGGAAAACCGCTT